>MEHQ01000789.1:299153-317614 GCA_008828725.1 Saccharina japonica | reverse complement strand
CCCCCCCCGCACTGCCTCTGCTGGACAGTAGAAATAACGACTACGTAAACGAACCGAACACATTGTTAGGCCGGTCAGGCTCGTCACGACTCTTACCATCACCCTCGTTTTATCTTGTTGGAATTTTTAACCTGCTGTGTACTGTGTAGTGTATACCTGGTACCAATCTGGACGATCATATAAGGTGCATTTGATATCCTTATCATTGTCCCAACGGTCATTATAGTTCCGTTCAGAGTCATGATACTGTACCAGAGTATACTACTGTAATCAAGTGATACTTATATATATAACACACGTGTGGCGTACATATTTTACGCACTCGTACAAAACACATACCAGGTATAATACGAAGTGTTCCGCCAAAAAATGGTATAGCTGGTTCATTTTTAGCCAAACATAGGTACACATTAAAAACGAAGCGATTTGGTTTCAGTACATATACGAATACATTTATACGTACCTGTCACGTGGTTTTAGGGGTGGGCGTACCTGCTTTGGTCTTGCTCGGTTTCTGTATGTGTACCTGTTTCGGCTCGAATAGACCAGGTACACGTTTCCCTTAGCTTTCACCCCAACACAGAACTCATATTCTCCGGCATCGCTGAAGCTCAGTTTTTTTTGGCAATATATACCTGGTATCATACCTGGTATGTACACTTTTTGTTTTTGGTGTTTGAACCCTGCTGTGTGTTTGATTGTCTATTTTTTGTTGCAGTTCTACCGCAAGCTGGAGTACTGCGACGAGAGCGGGGAGCTGTCGGAAAGGCTTTCCAAGGAGATCGTCGAGGTATGTTGTTGCTGTAAATGCTGCTGCTTGTAATGGTGGTGGTGGCGATGGTTGTGTTGGCGTTGGTGATGGTGGATGTGACCATGGTGGTGCTTGTGGTGTTGGTGTTGGTGTCTCTGGTGTTGGTGTTTGTAGTGGTGGTGGTGATGTTGGTGGTGGTGGTGGTGATGGCGGTGGTGATGGCCGTGGTGTTGGTGGTGGTGGTTGTTGTTGTGGTGGTGGTGGTGGTGGTGGTGGCGGCGGTGGTGGTGGCGACGTTGGTGATAGTGGTGTTTTTCAAATAGTGGGGATCGTTTTGGTGATGGTGGTGGCTGCGATGGTTGTGGTGGTGATCATTTTGGTGGTAGTGGTCGTTGTCGGGGTGGGAGTGGGGTTGTGCGTGTTTGTTTTTTCTACCCGCCGACATCCCAGCACACACACACCTAGTGTCCATGCCGATTCTTCATCCTAGAGAGATACAGGCTATCTATGTGGTCACAAAACTTGGACACAGGGATACTACGTCGGAATGCAGTAAGGAGAGCAGACAATGGAAGGCCATGCGCGACAGGTACGACCTACTTATGCTAGCAATCCAGACGCGCTGAAAGAGAGCACACAAACGAAAGAAGCGAAAAGAAGAAAACGCGAAAACAAAACAAATCAGCAAACAAACAAACAAACGAAATAAAACCCCCAAAGAAAGTGTTGTGCCCCCCAGGAGATGTGACAGACACAATGTGTGTGCGTTTTCTTCACATTAAACCTTCCTTTCTACCCGTCGACATCCAGCACACCCAGTGTCCGTGCCGATTCTTCATCCTAGAGAGATACAACTCATACCGTTCTTTCTACCCGTCGACATCCAGCACACCCAGGATCCGTGCCGATTATTCATTCTAGAGAGACACCAGTTTTGTGGTCACACCACTATTTATACGACACGGAGATACTGCGTTGTAGTGCAGTACGAGCAGAGAAGACAATGCAATGCCACGTACGACAGGCACGACCTACCCATGCTAGCAATCCAGACGCGTTGAAAGAGATAACGAAAAACCGATAGGAAATTAAATAAAAGAAAAAACCAAAAGGAAACAAACAAACAAACAAACAAACGCACCAAGAAAAAAACAAAGAAAGTGTCGCCCCCCCCCGGAGAAGATATTACATACAACACGTTGTGGGTGTTCAGAGGCGCATGCTATGTACGAGTACGGTAGAGGCGCACCATGTTTTTTGCCTTCGAAGGGTGGTCACTAAAGGTGCCACCCGGTGGACAATTCCATGGCCTAACTATACACTGAAACACATTGCAACACAACAATAAAATTCGGACGGTTTTGGGGTTTTAGCACCTTAAGAAACGGTCCCCCGTTTTTGGGGACAAACTACTTGTAATTAGTGTGGGATAAGTTTTTCAGTTCAGAATGGGGTAAGGGCCCGTTTTAACGAAGAAGAAAAAAAATCAATTTGGAAAAAAATAAATTCGAATCCGCTTTTCATTGGTCAACACACGCACCAGCACCAAAGATTAGGATCGATCCTAATCTTTGGTCCTGGTGCGTGTGTTGACCAATGAAAAGCGAATTTGAATTAGGGGCAGAATATTTGGTGCTGGTGCGTGTGTTGACCAATGAAAAGCGAATTTGAATTTTATTTTTTCCAAATTGAATTTATGTTATACTCGTTAATTCGGGCCCTAAGGGGCCTGGTCATTCAGAAAACATTTCAGCAAAAAAATGCTACCTCTATCGTAGCATGCACATTAAACTGTTCCTTCTACCCGTCGACATCCAGCACACCCAGTGTCGGTGCCGATTCTTCATTTTAGAGAGATACCCCAATGGTACCAGTTCTTGTGTGGCCACAAAACTACGACACGGAGATATGATACTGCGTTGTGAATGCAGTACGAGCAGAGAAGACAACGCAATGCCATAGGGTGCGACAGACACGACCTACTTATGCTAGCAATCCAGATACGTTGAAAGAGAGAAAACATACCGGAAAAAAGTGAAAGAAGACAAAAAGAAGAATACGTGTCGTGCCCCGTGCCCCCCCCCGGAGATGTGACAGACAATATAAAACAAAAGAAACACAAAATACAAAATACAAAATACAACGTAAACAGAGGAAGACCCTTAAGAGCGAAAACAAACGACAGGCAACCGAAGCCCAACAAAAATAGGGGTTTCCACACATATTAGGAGGGTTTTTCTGCCAGGAGGGTTGGGGACATATGCCTAGACAGCTGGATTCGCCTTGACCGACAGCCTTGACAGACAGCTTGACATTGACATGTCTCCCGATATCATTGCCCTCCAGGAAGCCGCAGCAGTCTGATGTGGTACCGGTAGCACAGGCAGATTCTACCAACTATTAATAGTCGGTCTGGTACCTTGCTGCCTGTCTGCCGTCTCCTTCCTGCTTTCATCATCCGCGGTTTCCCTACGACCGTTGCCCCTTCCCCCCCCATCCCCATCCCCTTGGGCGCCACCCATACAAGGGATGTGTGTCGCTTCCTACTCGATTCCGCTTCATCTTCGCCCCAAACATGAAGGACAAAGAACGAGAGGAAGAAATAACCATAATATATAAATGAAAACATTTAACTCGGGACTAAACAAATGAAGAAAACCTACTAAGAACAAACGGGCGGGCAAAAAACAAGCAGCGGCAAAACACGACCACAACAAAATAAAATAAAACAATGCGAGGAGTTGAATGATAACATCACTGCTTGTCGTGCCCCCCTGGCGTGGAGGAGCTGCGACGGGCAATACACCGAACAGAGGGAAACCAAAACAGAAAGAACCACCAAGGAAGAACCACGAGAGAAACAGGCTCGCCACCCACCAAGCCAGGCTGTACTTCTTTCAATATCACAGGGATAAGAACGAGAGGCAAAACTAAACGGGAAAAGGAAAGCCAAAACACAACATCGCCGCTATCGAAGCAGTCGCAGAGGTGTACGGACGGTACGAGTAGCCTAGATGGGTTCTACTCCACTATTACTAGTCGTTGTGGTCGTGGGTGATCGTGGGTGCAATGGTGGCGGTGGCGATGGGGATAGCGATGAGTGCGGTGGTGGTGATGTCCATGAGGGGTGATTGTGGTGGTGGCTATTAACAGATCACGTACTGTTTTCTTTTTCTTTTTCCATCCCGTGAATTATCGCCGCCCTTCTTTTCTCTCTCCCTATCAGTCGTAACTCAGATCGGGGGTCACTAACCCTTTTAGAACTGCAGTCCCGTTTTGGGGACAGATTACTTAGAATTAGAGTGGTTTGTCCCCATAACGGGACTGCAGTTCTAAAAGGGCTAAGCAGGCTCTTCTCCTCCCTCCCTCCCTCCCTCCCTCCCTCCCCACTACGATACGTTCCTTGCATTTTTATCGCGATATTATTTAAGCACTTGCTTCCCTCGCCGCCTCTCCTCAAATTGTTACAGCAGCAGTGTTAGTTTACCCTCTGGAGACTCGTAAGACAAGGCAACAATACTAACAAACGCGCGTGCGAAAGTACATATTAATAATATGGCAAGGGTCAACGACCTTTCAAGTTATCCACAACTCAGACAGATGATACAGATGATACAGATCGTCGATTGCCACTTGCTGACGAACTAGATCCTTCCGGGCAGGCAGATATATAGTTATCCCTGATCTGTATGATCTGTATGGTGTACGTAGCTCTTTTTGCGTAGCTCTTTTTGCGGCGTGGGAGACGCATATAATCAGGAGTGAATGTTGACAATAAAAAACCGGCACCCCACTTTTAACACCCAGACAGGGGCTGGGAAGTCCAACTGATAAAATACTTGAAAAAAAATACCTGGTGGTATGTTTTTTCGTAAACTCGTCCTGAAATCCCACCCAAGTGTTTTGTTTTCCCCCTTAAGAACCGGTCCACACGTTTTAGGGGACACCTTTCTTGGAATAAGTGGGGGTTAAGTTTTGCGGTTCTGAAAGGACCTTTTCATTTTTTTTTGGAAGTGATACTACTACTGCTGTTGTTGTCGTTTTATCTTTCGTAGAGCACCCCTATGCTATAATAATATCTATACTTGCCGTTGCTCCGTTTATTATTTTTATTTTTATGATAATGCTGCAGTGTTTTTAGGAGCTGCCGTTGGAGGGCGTGTTATATGTATATGTACGTACGTACATAGAGTTATACGAGGGTCGCGTCCTTGCTCTTTTTCCTTTTTCCTTTACTGATTCTGCCCTTGGGAGTCTGAATTCTGAAATGTGCAATCATATTTCCAAAGTTTTGGAATCTAAAACTTTTCGTCCCTGCTCGCACTGCATATACTCGTACGTAATGTACCTGTATACCTGGTATGTATGATACACCATATACACATACTTGAGTACGAGTATACACATGTACATATTATACGTATACTACTCTATGTACTATATATAGAAGTATACAACTACAGCAGTATTATACGAAATGTATCAGAGGGCACTCGAACATTAGCCGCGAACAGCAGTTATTATTATAATAATACGATGTGGTGGTAGTGGTGGTGGTAGTAGTGGTGTCCCGCGGGCTCGTACGGTAATAGATTTTATTCGTACTCGTAGCCCACGTATCCCTCGGGATTGACGCACAGAAAATATCAAATATCGAAATTTCAATATTTTCTTATTTCCGTTGTGTTTTGGAACCTTAACACAACTACTGTACATACTCGTAGGACTTTGACGTATTGATACTACTCGTACTATCGTATCGTATACCAAATAATATGATGAGTTTCGACGAAATCATCCTCGATCTCACAGCTGTTGTTTTTTAATTTTATAAATATAATCGTACGAGCAATATTTTGCACCACTCTGCTTAGGTACGTACTCGTATGAATATGTAGAATACGTCCCAGCTCAATCCCGTTGGAGGTGGTAATCTCAACGGTCTTCTGCTTGCTGTCACTGGTCACAGCAAGCAGCGTGTTGCTTTGTCCCCCCTGGTATGATATGTACGGTAGGCACTTTGCTTTCATTCTTCAGAGAAGTTTCAGTTAATTCAGCATTTTCCTCTGGTGGTCGTTTTCCAACGTTTTTTCTTTTTGGCGCTGTGGGCGACGATTCACGTTTACTGCTGTTACGGTAAGGTATCGAACGAGAATCGGTCAAGTTCGATGCCATACCCGATAAACGAAAAAAACAAAAACGATATACGGTACGATATCGATATTTGCTATATACGTATATACCAGGTACCTGGTATACTCATGAGTTCCACAGCTGTCAAATTTTGTTCCCCTCAAACCCCGTAGTTCGCGCGATCGAAGTATCCCACGCAGCTTGCAAATATGAGTTTCGACGAAATCCTCGATTTGACAGCTGTCGTGTTTTTTTTCAAGTTTTCAATATATCATATATATATACATCGCGGCTTTCGTTCAGTGCCAGAATAAAAAACACGAGGATGCAAGGGAGTGGAGGGGAAAACACGCTCGATATCATATGATACGATGTATCGAAATGTCGATATTTTGAGTTATCAATCCCTTTCGATATGATATCTCTATCCCTCCGTCGTGTCACGTCTCATCATACGTATGATATGATAATGATACTGATATTCACGCATATGTTACGAGGTATATATAATGTCATGGTATCCCCGTTCCCCCTCTCGTTGTTGTGTAGGCGTTTTTTATCTGTGTTTGTTCGAATGGAAATTCGTGGGGGTGTCTTGCCCTCCAGCTCACTCAGTGTTCCATCTGCTGGACGCAAGAAAGTGTTGAATGATGCCCAACGCGTCGGTGAGTGATCAAAAGCATGCCGTGTCAGCGCCTGCACAGCCAGCACGTAGAAGGGTCCGCCCCTCGTACATCATACCTGGTACTGCTACGAAATCGTATCCTGTTGCCTAGCTTACATCAGTACAGGACATCTATTAAAAAGCAGGAAAGCCGAACCAGGCTGGATTTCTTATTTTGAGAGAGGATGCTTTCTCCTCTAATTTCGGGATAACGACTCCCGAATTTCTTATATGTTGCCTCTGAATCTCAGCCTGGCTTTCTTGTTACGTAGCTTGTTTCTTATTATTAATAGGTGTCCTGTACTGTAGACTAGGCTAATAAAACATGCAGTCCCTCGAATAAGAAGTGACCTAAAAATAAGAACACAAGGCTCACGTTTCGAGGGACACTGGGAAAGTTGAATTTTCAGAAAAGGCGCTGTGAGCGGCTATGATAGCGTTACACTAGTAATAAACCCTATCAGGTACCTGGTATACAATGCTCGTACGCTACATTCTACGCAGCTCGCAAAGTTGAGTATCTACTATTCAATGGGTAGAACTCACAGCTGACGTATTTATAATAATTTTATTTTATACTCGTCGCCTATCTGTGCTCAATGCTTTGAACTGATTAGGTGTAACTTGTTGGCGGACCCATACTGCTGGCGTCGTTGGAAATACGTGGAGTTTTTGTCTTTTGAGTTTGACGGGCCCATATTGCTGTGCTGGCGGCCCGTCCCAGGTGGTACAGGTGAATCTCGTCCCTGTTAAGAGTCAAGATCGTCGCTTCGAGCCCCCCCGAGTTCATGCTCGCAGGGACTTTTTTCTCGCAAACAAAAATCTTGACTATTAATAGCGGAAAGCGCGAGAGCGTGAGTTAGCAAAATCCGATGAAAATCGACGAGCGTTGGGAAGGCTGAATGAACCCCTCTGCGCGATAAACATCAAGGCAAGGACCGTAGTGGGGAAGAGGAGGGAGAGGAGCCTACTCAGTGACCCTGGATCTGAGTTACGACTAGGGAGGGAGAGACATAAGGGCCCGAATTAACGAGTATAAAATGAATTCAATTTGGAAAAAATAAAATTCGAATTCGCCCTTCATTGGTCAACACACGCACCAGCACCAAATATTATGCCCCAAGATCCTAATCTTTGGTGCTGGTGCGTGTGTTGACCAATGAAAAGCGGATTGTTTTTTTTTTTCCAAATTGTTTTTTTTCTTCTTCGTTAAAACGGGCCCTAAGTGCGAAGAAAATAAATTGGAAAAAAAAAAAAATTAAAGAAGGGCGTCGTCGGCAGGACCTATTTACTATGGTCCACCGTAATACCTCCATCGTAACGCACGTCCCATTTGGCTACGGTAGGGGTCCCCCGACAAGGCGGTCTGAGTAAGGCGGTATCTCGTTATATTGCGGTTAAAATCGTTTGGCGCGACTGGGGGATTGCACTCATAACCTGAAATGAATAAGGCGGCTTCCCTCTACAAGGCGGTCACACTGCTCTAAAGGCACACCACCGCCTTATTACTGGGGGATCTCTACTGTGTAGGGTTTATAGGGACAGGGTTGGAGTTCCGGGTCGGGGTGGTGACCGGCCGCCGCCCTTATAGCCGAAGCCAACAACAATTCATGCTCACCGTCGGGAACGAATGAATTGCCTTTACAGCTTCGTGACCAAAAAAACCTTTCCCCTCATATATAGAACGGCATCGTTTTGTTCGGCCACCAAATCTGCTGGAAGGAAGTTCTCGCCTGATATATAGCAGCAGATTTAGTCCGTAGTCAGCTGACAGACCATTACCTCTGTGACACATATCATAGCACCACTTTGGACCGTAATATAAGGACCGTTTGTACACTGATATTCAATAGAAATGGTCCTTGTTTTCGGGTCAAAGGGGTACCTGGTATCATACCTGATATTAGGGCCCGTATTAACGAAGAAGAAAAAAAAATCAATTTGGAAAAAAAAATTCTAATCCACTTTTCATTGGTCAACACACGCACCAGCACCAAATATTAGGATCTTGGGGCATAATATATGGTGCTGGTGCGTGTGTTGACCAATAAAAAGCGAATTTGAATTTTATTTTTTCCAAATTGAATTTATTTTATACTCGTTAATTCGGGCCCTTACACTCACAGTTTGCAGAAATGAGTTTCGACGAAATCCTCGATCTCACCGCTGTCGTTTTTATCATTTTTATCGCTTCTCTCTGTATGTATATACCACGATACCACGAGTATATACCAGATGCATAGCGTGGGCACGCAACAAAGAGCGCCTTGTCCAAATACGTTGACCAGCCGAGATTTCTAACCACAGAGCACAGCAGTTAGCCCCGCACCTTTTGGGTTTTCGTTTTTCGTTTTTCGTTCTTTGTTTTTCGTTTTTTTTTTGGCTTTCCGTACGTATAATACCGTACCACACCGTATTCATGCCGTATCGTGCCATACGATAGCATACTATACCATACTATACCATACCATACCATACCATACCATTTTACCACACCATACCACACCATACCATACCATACTATACCATACCATCCCATCCCATACCATTTTACCACACCACACCACACCACACCATACCACACCATACCATTCCATGCTATAAAACACCGTGCCATATATACCACGCCACACAACACCGTTCTTCGTATGTAACGATTTAATAGACTGTATCTCTCCCTACCCTTTACCCCCCCCCGTTCTACATAATACACGGAAAAAAACGTAAGGAACGCCCAAATGTTGGAGGTGTCTACTAGGAGTAACGACAATGCTCGGGCTCGAAAGGGATGCGTGGTCAAACGTTCACATTTCTTAAGACAAGCAGTACATGAGCACGCCCCTCCATCCGGCCCGGCACTGTAGGCTGTAAGGATGCGAGGGTCTATGGTCGTACGACTACGGCCATGCATGACATGAGCACACACCCCCATCACATGAGCACGCACACACACCCGCTCCCCCTCGTCCCGAAAGGGATGCATACGAGTCAATGATCATATGGCTAAGGCAAGCAACAAATGAGGACCCCCCCCTCCCTTCCCCCTCCCAATCGGCCGTCCAGAACCTCCCCGAAGGGGCGGTAGCCTGGGGCCGCTCGACAACTCGACGCCGCCCCGCACGAGAGTCCCGAACTCCTCGCAGTTCCAGCGGAGGAGACGGCGGTGGCGGTGGTGTCGGCGGTGGGGGTGGCGGTGGCGGCGGTGGTGGTGGCAGTGTCGTCGGAGTGGTTTTGCAAGGGGGAGGAGGGGTGGTGACGGCGGGGGGGCACGGTGGGCGGCCTCCGTCCCCTGTCCACGTTGCCAGGACTTTCGGAGGCGGTTTACAGGTGGGGTCGCTAATTCTAGTCGGAAACGTTTTTTTTGGGGTATTTTGCTGTGTGTACTCGTATACAGGTTGGGGTGGAGGTGGGGGCTTTCTTGATTATTCATAAAGTGAGATTGTTCATCCGGTAGCAGATTTTTTTTTGTTTTTTTTTTCGTCCGAAGTCATCTGATTTGTTTTGGTGACTTACTAAGGACTTGCTATTCGTATAGAGAGAATGAAGTGATCTCAGTTCGTAGAGTTCTCGAGTTAATATCATCAAAAGTTATATTGCCGGGCAGAGTGGTATTAATAGTTGGTAAAATGGTTTGGTTTTATTTTGCGTTAACCCGTTAACCCCTTAAGAACTGGTCCCACACATTTGGGTACAAAGTACTTGGAATTAGTGTAGGACAAGTTTTTGAGTTCCGAATGGGTCAAGGGATAGAAGAGATAGAAGAGATAGAAGAGATAGAAGGGAATATACGTACAACGACCCAAACAACTACAACTTTGGTGCTATGATATCGGCAGTACTTTACGGTAGACGAGCTCTTTATTTACCCTACCAAATAAATCACCTTGGACGGAAAAAAAAAGTGCTGCTACCCCATGAACAGTCCCACGGCCTACTATTTAAAAAAATTAAAAAACAACAGCTCTTTTCTTTACTAGCTGAGTGTAATACTTCGATCGCGCGTGCTTACGGGTATTATATGTCCTCATGCAGGATGTACATCCCGTCTACTCATGTATGAACAGTTCCGACGATTTTGTGTTGCAGGAGCCCTGTCATCCATCTCTATCGTAGCACGCGTCTACGGGTAGCGAAACCCGGGGACAGGGATTACAAATCCCCGCTTTGTCGAAAACCCCTGACCATAATATTGAAAATCTGTAATTTTTCTTTGTACTGACTCCTGACTGCTGACTACTGTCTGATGTCTGCCTCTGTCGAAGGTGCTTGCTGTGCTGTCCTGGTGCTCTGGTGCTGGCACGCAGCAAGCAGCACACAAAATAAGAAAATTGGAAGGGGTTTCCACACAGAAAATGAGACGTTTGTTCTAGCAGGGATAGGGGAAATTCCGTCCAGACCGAATAAAATGCCTTGACGGACGCCCTTGACTGACTGCTTGCGCCCGTGCCACGCGACTCTGCATGCACCACTGTTTTATCATTAATTTTCCCCTCTATACTATATGATCAAGTTAGTCAAGCGCCAAGAGGGGTTGAATGGCGTGACCACCTACCTCTCGATGCCATTCTCATATCCATTATTTTTTTCATTTTGTTTCATGCTTTTGCAGGTACAAGGGGACGAGAACTGGACGCCCCCTCCCATGCCACCGCCTCCTCTACAACCCACCCCGGGGACTCCTTCCGTGCTCCCGACGACCGGCGGTGCTCGAGGGGTTTCCATATGTGAGAAAAGTGCATGTGTCTTTTCACTTTTCCAACCGGGGACCTATTCCAACGAGCTGTTATATCATACCATGGTACGCGAGATGGGACTGTGAGTTTGGAAATTTCCTGGAAATTTCCTAGAAAGTTCCTGGGAAATTTTAGTTTTCATTCATTGGTACGTTCCTGAACAGTAACTGTTCCTGGAATGGTACTGGAAAACTCGTGGAATGTCCTTGAGATCGAGCTATCTTTTTTTTCGGGTTGGTTTTTACGTAGCCTGGGTTAGTTTTGAACAGAGTGGTGAAACACTGCTGGATGAAGGAGCTTTGCCTTTTCCGGAATAAGTGTCGTATCTGGCATATATATGAAAGGCCGATATCGCGAAATGCATTTCAGAGCCCCTCTAACCCCCCCCACCCCCGACCCCAAATGTTTTGCCTGGTTGGTGAAAGCCCAGCGTGCTCAGTCCCGTCATTGTAGAGACGCGAGGGTCGATGGTTACGGCCATGCACGACATGAGCATCCCTCCTCCACGCCCCCCTACCCCTTGCTCATGTCGCCCACCCTATGACCCCTCTCCGCTCTCCTTCCCCCCACGCCCATGCCATGAGCACACCCACCCCTAGCCCTTGCTCATGTCGCCCACCCTATGACCCCTCTCCGCTATTCTCCCCCTCGCGCCCCTGACATAGGCACACCCCCCCGCCCTTCCAATGCCCCGCCCTCCCGGCATTGTAGAGATGCGAGTGTCTATGATCATACGACTACGGCCATGCATGAAAATGAAGTACCCCCCACCCCCTTTTTCTCTTATCTCTCCCACCCTATGGCAACAGCCCGCGCGCATCGCGTGACGCTAGACAGGCGTTTCTCCACCAGCTCGGGCACCCCTTCCCCTCGGGGGTCCAAGGCTCAGCGTGCCCACTCATTGGGGGGCGGCGGTGGCTTCGGTGGTGGTGGTAGTGGTAGTGGTGGTGGCGGCGGTGGTGGTGGTGGAGGTGGTGGTGGTGGAGGTGGAGGCGGTGGAGGCGGCGGTGGTGGTGGCGGTGGGGGTGGTGGTAAGGCGTCGGGGAATTCTTGTTCCTCAGCGCGGCAGCCGAGGACGACGCTTAACGGCGTAGCCGTCAACGGCAACGGCTATTTCAACGGTAGTACCAACGGATACTTCAGCGGTAACTTCAACGGTAGTGCCCACGGTAATGCCAACGGAAACATGAGCAGCAACGGCAGCAACGGCAATGGCGGTGCCAAGGCGGGGTTTGCGTTCGGAGGGAAGGGGGAGGGGGGTGGGGTCGGGGGAGGGTCGGGGTCGGTGCGGCCTGTGACCCCTGCTTCGGCGAACCGGAAGTCCATCTCGTCTCCAGGGGGTGGTGTCTTCGCCAGCGTCCCCACCGGTAGCAGCACGTGAGCAATGGTTGGACATCTCGGACAGACAGATGATGATCTAGATCATCTACAGATAGATGATGATCTAGATCATCTACAGATATATCATGATCTAGATCATCTACAGATATATCATGATCTAGATAATCTACAGACATATCATGATCTAGATCATCTACAGATAGATGATCTAGATCATCTACAGATAGAGCATGCTTCACTTCATATACAGATATATCATGATCTAGATCATGTACAGGTCATACATATCATTTACGGATATATCATGATCTAGATAATCTACAGATATATCATGATCTAGATCATCTACAGATATATCATGATCTAGATAATCTACAGATACATCATGATCTAGATCATCTACAGATATATCGTGATCTAGATCATCTACAGATAGATCATGATCTAGACCATCTACAGATGCATCGCCATCTGGATGATCTACAGATAGATCGTGGTCTAGATTATCTCTTTCCCCACCTGCGGTTGTGAGAGGTTGTGCTAGGATCTGCGCAGTACAGATCCCAAAGCGCTACGTAGATCATGCGGATTACGACAGCAAGAGCTAGATCATACAGATCATAGGATACAACATCGGGAATAAACTTTGTGTTGAAATGTCGTAGTCATGTGCATAAAGGGAATCGATGGTCTGTCTTGGGGTGTGAATCGGTTCGGAGTGAAATTTGTTTGTGCGCTCTGTCTGTCTCTTTCTTTCTTTTCTGTCTTCCCCCACTTTTTTCTCTCTCTCGCTGATGCTCTCACTCTGCTCTCTACTCGCTCTCTTCTCTCATAAGTTTTGTCTCTTCCCTCTCTCTCTTGTGTTTCTCTGTTTCTGTGTGTCGTCTTTCTGTTTCTATTTCTCTGCTTTTACATATCTCTGTTTCTATTTCTTTCTGTTTCTCTGTTATTGTTTCTCTGTATCTCTACTCCTCTGTTTCTACATATATATCTCTCCCGGTTTCCACATACTTTTTTAATTTTAATTTTAATTTATTTTAATTGCACTCTTTTCCCCCCCCACAAATAGACACACACTTCCTAAATTCTACAGCCTCAGATTGTGTCCACCTCATACGGGATGTACATCCTACATGAGGACATATAAAACCCGTAAGTACGCGCGATCGAAGTATTACAATCAGCTATTAATAGCAAAGATGAGCTTCCACGAAATCCTCGAGCTCACAGCTGTTTTTAAATTTTTTTTTTTTTTCTAATATGTACGTATGATACGTATGATATATGATACTCGTACATATCATACATGTATTATATATCGAATATATCTCTCTGTTTGTACGAGTCTCTTTGTGCAATCTTAATCTTTACCTTTTCCTATTTGCGGAGATACTTTTCTTTTGTGGAAGGACATTCGTTCTCTGTTTTTTGTGTTCCGCTAAGAATGTTAGTTGTTTTTTCTGAGCAAGTTGTTTTTGCTGAATATTCCCATCATATATGGCACATACCAGGTATATAATACGAGTATATACATATGTGTATACGACGTAGTGGTTTTGTTCTGAGGTTGATTTGTTCTGAAAATGTTAGTTACAAGTTACAAGGTACAAGGGCACCGCCGTGCTTTTTTAATAGCCTACCCAGTCGTCGCTGACCTGTTTCGCTCAGCACTATTCATGAATGCGTCGTAGGTTTTATTCAAGGTACCCTCCCACAAAGTACACCGTATTTGTCTTTTTCTCGTGCCGTGTATCTGTTTTCGGGATTATCTTTTAAAAGTCTGAACACATCGATCAACAGGCAACCAAAATACTGAGCGGTGCCCAATGCACGTTATCGTCAAAGCGGGGAGTAAATCACGGCTGTGCCAAGCATAGGAAGCTATTCATACCCTCCAGGTCCATCTTAGCCCTCTCCTCGTTATACCCTCCATCTTCGACCTTCAAACTTGAACCTCCAACAACTTCAAAGCTCAACCCCCATCCATCATCTTCAACCTGCAACAACTTCAACCAACAACTTCAAGTTCACCCTGAATCTGAATGTACAACGAGGGACGGGGTGTGTTGAAGATGAGGAAAATTAACGAGTGTGACATGGAGAAAATTTAGTACGCTAGATAGTAGCGAGAAGACGATCGCTATCTTAGGAGATAGATGGTGGCCACAGGCAGCGGAACAGGAAGGGGAGAGGATTAGCGAAACGTTTCTATGTAATATGTGGAAACAACGTAACAAACGCCCAACTCTGGTGGAGGTGTCTCTATTAGGAGTAGGAAGGGTGCTCCGGCTCGAAAGAGATGCGTGGTCACTGGTTACATGACTAAGGCAACCAAAAAGTGAATACGCCCCCTCCCTTCCCACTCCACCCCTCGTCTTGTACCGCCTCAGCTTCTACGACACCGAGGGTCTCGGCTTTCTCCGGGAGCAGGACCTGGAGAACTACGTGTACGACCACATCCCTACCATCGCCGCCCTTCATGCCATACACGACAACTTCTACCCATTCTACGTGTTCACCGCGGTGCGCCGCTTCATGTTCTTCCTCGACCCGCAGCGCACAGGTGCATGATGAGTTGTATGAGCTGTATGCGCGTTTGTATGAGTTGCATGCGCGCTTTGTATGAGTTTTGTATGCGCGCATGTATGAGTTGTATGCACGCTTGTATGAGTTATATGCGATGTATGCGCACGTATATGAGTTGTATGTGCGCGTNATAGACACACACTTCCTGAATTCTACAGCCTCAGATTGTGTCCACCTCATACGGGATGTACATCCTACATGAGGACATATAAAACCCGTAAGTACGCGCGATCGAAGTATTACAATCAGCTATTAATAGCAAAGATGAGCTTCCACGAAATCCTCGAGCTCACAGCTGTTTTTAAATTTTTTTTTTTTTTCTAATATGTACGTATGATACGTATGATATATGATACTCGTACATATCATACATGTATTATATATCGAATATATCTCTCTGTTTGTACGAGTCTCTTTGTGCAATCTTAATCTTTACCTTTTCCTATTTGCGGAGATACTTTTCTTTTGTGGAAGGACATTCGTTCTCTGTTTTTTGTGTTCCGCTAAGAATGTTAGTTGTTTTTTCTGAGCAAGTTGTTTTTGCTGAATATTCCCATCATATATGGCACATACCAGGTATATAATACGAGTATATACATATGTGTATACGACGTAGTGGTTTTGTTCTGAGGTTGATTTGTTCTGAAAATGTTAGTTACAAGTTACAAGGTACAAGGGCACCGCCGTGCTTTTTTAATAGCCTACCCAGTCGTCGCTGACCTGTTTCGCTCAGCACTATTCATGAATGCGTCGTAGGTTTTATTCAAGGTACCCTCCCACAAAGTACACCGTATTTGTCTTTTTCTCGTGCCGTGTATCTGTTTTCGGGATTATCTTTTAAAAGTCTGAACACATCGATCAACAGGCAACCAAAATACTGAGCGGTGCCCAATGCACGTTATCGTCAAAGCGGGGAGTAAATCACGGCTGTGCCAAGCATAGGAAGCTATTCATACCCTCCAGGTCCATCTTAGCCCTCTCCTCGTTATACCCTCCTCTTCGACCTTCAAACTTGAACCTCCAACAACTTCAAAGCTCAACCCCCATCCATCATCTTCAACCTGCAACAACTTCAACCAACAACTTCAAGTTCACCCTGAATCTGAATGTACAACGAGGGACGGGGATGTGTTGAAGATGAGGAAAATTAACGAGTGTGACATGGAGAAAATTTAGTACGCTAGATAGTAGCGAGAAGACGATCGCTATCTTAGGAGATAGATGGTGGCCACAGGCAGCGGAACAGGAAGGGGAGAGGATTAGCGAAACGTTTCTATGTAATATGTGGAAACAACGTAACAAACGCCCAACTCTGGTGGAGGTGTCTCTATTAGGAGTAGGAAGGGTGCTCCGGCTCGAAAGAGATGCGTGGTCACTGGTCAAATTACTATGGCAAGCAACTAATTAGTACGCCCCCCCCCCCCCCCCCCCCGCCCCCCGGGCCTACACCAAACGCCCCTCCCTGAAAAAAAAAAACCCCCCCCCCCCCCCCCCCCCCCACCGCCAAACGTGAAGCTGAAACCTGCAACAACTTCAACCTCCCAACACCTTCAAACACTACATCAACTTCAACATACAACAACTTCAACCTACAACACCTTCAAACTACATCAACTTCAACATACATCCACCAACTTCAACCTTTCAAACTTCAACCTCCCAACACCTTGAAACACTACATCAACTTCAACATACAACAACCTTCAACATACAACAACTTCAACCTACTGTAGAACTTCAACTTCAACATACAACAAATTCAACATACAACAACTTCAACTTCAACCTGAACCTTCACCCCCCCCCAAACTTTCTTCCACTCCAGCGGAACCTACGGTATCTCTCCCTCGAGCTCAGCAGGGGGCACGCCCGCAAGGAGGGTCCGCCACGCCGGCAGCGCCCCCATGGTGCACTCCTCCCACTCCTCCTCGCACAGGAGAGGGCCTAGCGGAGGCGATGGAACCGCCGGGGTGGTGGCGTCGGGAGGGGTGGTGTTTTGCACAACCCCGGGAGGGCCTCTGAGCGTCGGGAGGAGCGGAGGGGGGGCGGGGGGCGGTGGCGGCGGAGAGAGGGGGAGGGTTTCCGGGAGAACTGCGGGGTTTTCTCCCACCGGCCCGAAGGTGGGGATGGGGGATGGATGGGTGTCCCCTTTTTTTTGTTCATGTGTTTGTTTTGTGCGTTTTTTTTATATCTCTGTTTTTATTTTGGAGGGAGAGGGTAGGGGAGGTCCGGGAGAACTGCGGGATTTTTTTTATTTCGGACCGGCCTGAAAGTGGGGAATGGTGGATTGATTTTCGTTTTTTGTTAGGTTTTGTTTTGTTTTTGTTCTTGAAAGGTTGCTTCTCTTCGTTTTTTGTTTTGTTTTGTATTCTGCGTTTGTTTTTTTGTTTGTTTTGCGATACATGAGCCGACGGATATACGGGGGTGTACTCATGTCGTGGACGGCCGTAGTCGTATGACCATGGACCTTTTTAGGGAGAACTGAGGCGTTTCCTCTGACGGCTGGCCGTCCCCAAGTTGTTGTTGTTGTTGTTGTTGTTGTTGTTGTTGTTGTTGTTGTTGTTGTTGTTGTTTTGTTGTTGCTGTTGTTATGATGACACGGGTATTCTTCTCTGTTCACCCCCCCCCGCCCGCCAACTTGATTTCCTCTTGCCCTCCCTCCTCCTCCGTGCCCAACCTTGCCGTTGAGGCCTGTTTCTTCCGCCGTGGCGACTCCCTCACGCCACCACCGCCCTTCCTCTAACCAACGCCATCGCCGGTGACCGTCTTATCCCATTCATTTCCGCAGGGGCCCGCGAACCGACGATCGTCGATGTCCAACGCTCCGCCATCTCCTTGGGCGGCGGATCGTCACAGTCCTCGGGCAAGCCCTCGGGCTGTCGTCACGCCAAGGGGTACTACGAGGACATCCTGGGGGGGCTCTCCGGTAGGGGAACGGAGGTGAGGGGGACGTTGCGCTGACGTTCTCATTTTTGCGCGATGCTGATTTTGTGTCTCTGCAAAATCCTGCTACGCACACCCTCTCCCCCCCTCCCCGTCCCCGTTCACACTCGTCTTTCTTTAAACATCTATGCAACCCTGCTGGTACACCTCAGGATTCTCCCCCCCCCCGCCCACCACCACCTCTCACTTATCTCCCTCTTAATCTCGACACATCCCCGATATGTACACCCCAGGAACGGCCTGTCAACGCCCAACACGAGTGGGGCTCAGGCCTTCACCCCCCCCCCCCCCCCCCCCCCCCCCCCCCCAC
>MEHQ01000789.1:102480-296685 GCA_008828725.1 Saccharina japonica | reverse complement strand
CCCCCCCCCCCCCCGGCCACACACACACGATACGATGACGGCAACCCTCTATCGTGCTTCCTCAGCGGGCGGAAGCGAGGGCCGCCGCCTCCCAGAAGACCAAGGGCTCTTCTCCCGGCCGAGCTCACCAAGGTCAACCACAAGGGCAGACGCAGCCGCCACGGTCCCCGAGGCCGCCAAGCAGGGAGTCCCCCAGGGCGAAGTGGCCTGCTGATGGCAGGACGGACTCTTGGGGGTCGGACAAGCTCGTGAAGACGACTAGCGCCACCACGTAAGCGCGAGCGGGACAGCAGTGTCTGCCATACAAGATTTCCTTCCGGGTGTTCGCGGGGGGGGGGGGATGGGGTTCCGCATTAGTTGGATGAGGACGAATATACTAGAGGGTGACGCAAGTAAAGGGCCTGTACTAAGAAAATGCTCGAGTCGCGAGTACGTCACGTCAGTCAGTAGTAGTGGAGTATTGCACATCATGCTATTCTACTGTACAGCAATGGTACCTTTTTTTTAATACTGGTGAAGTGAAGAATCTACGTCGAGATTTATTAACAAGACTACCTGACACATGCATTGCCCGCAGGCATTGGCCACATACCGGTCAGAGGTGTTAAGTTTTTCAGCATCGCATAAATGTCACCCCTCCCTCCCTCCCTCCCTCCCTCCCTCCCTCCCACCTCAACGTATCGTACTCCAAGTCGATGCAATCGTGAGCGATGCTTATCAATNTGTTGGTTGTGTTTTTTGCCGTGCTGGAACGAAACGGCTCACGCCCCCCCCCCCTCCCTCCCTCCCTCCCTCCCTCCATCCATCCATCCATCCATCCATCCCTCCATCCCCCTTCTTTCTGACACCAGAAGTGGGGGCCCGAGCGAGCCGAAAAAAAGGCTCTCCCAAAACACCCGCTCCTACTCCCGACGGTCCAGCCACGACTCCCCCCTCAGCTCCTGCAACAACGTAGACGAGCAGGAACTGGCCGCGCTTGAGCGCGAGGTGATGATGACGCAGTGCGCGCGAGCTGCCAGCTCAGCGGCCAGCAGTGGTGGTGGTGGTGGCGGCGGCGGTAGCAGCAGCACCGGCGGCAGCGGCGCGATCTCTTCGATTCCAAGCGGCACAACCGCTACTAGCAAGGCTTCCTCCGCGAGAGAGGCATCTCGCGGTAGTGGCGGTGTTAGCGGCGGCGGCGGCGGTGGTGTTGGCGGTGGCGGTGGTGGTGGCTGTGATGGTGGCGGAGCAGGTGGCGACAAGAGCAACTGCTGCGGGCCCGCCGACCACCCGGCGCCACTCCGGAGACGCGGATCGAAGACCCACTCGTCTGGAGCGAAGGTCCACGCCGCGTCGAAATCCCACTCCGCATCGAAATCCCACGCTTCGACAAGTACCGCCTGGGGAGGCGTCGCCTCGGCGGCGGTGCGGGATGCCGTCGGGGGGGGGCAAGCCACCGGGAGTGCCACTGTGCCCCCCGCTCGGCGACCGATTTCAACATCGGCGAGGATATCCCCGGGGATCCAGGCGCTCATCGCTAACTGCGGTGCGGCGGCGGCTGGCGCAGACCCGACGTCTTCTGTTGGTGGTGGTAGTGGTGGGGCTGGCGGTGGGGGTGGCGGCGGAGACGGTGGTGGTGGTTGTGGTGATGGTGGTGGTGGTGGTACCGGTGGTGGCACCCTACCCTTAGACGCGGCGGGGGTATTTGACAACATCATCGCCGGCGCTGCAGGGCACGCCTCGGTGCCGGGACGGAGCGGGGACGGAGCCGCCGGCGCCGGCGGTTCTAGCGGCCCGAGCGCGGCGGTGACGAAGGCGCATCGGAGTCAGCACCGAAACGACGCGGGTGGCATGAGGCGAGCGGTGCGGGAGCATAAGGAGGCGTTGCGGAAAGCGGCCTTGGCTGCGGCTGCGGTGGCGGAGGCGGAGAAGCGCGCGGCGGGAGAGCGCGGGGGCGGCGGGAGGGGGGAGCGGTCGGGGTCCAACTCTAACAATGTCCGTGTGCGGAGGAGGGTGCCGCCCGATCCCAAGGGGAAGGTGAGCGTTTTTGTTTGTTGGCGTGGGTGTGGGTGTGGGTGTTGGTTTGTGTTGGGTGGTGTTGGTGTTGTTTTTGGTGTTTCGGTGGTTGTGTTGCGAAATTCGGGGTTAAAACACGTGTTGGCGTTGGTGTTGGTGATGGTGCAAAAAGTATGTGTTGATGTTGGTGGTGTTGGTTCGTGTGGTGTGGTGCTGATGTTGTTGTTTCGGTGTTTTCAGGTGTTTTTGCGTTGGTGAAATTTCGGTGTTAAAATAATATGTTTGGTGTTGAAAATGTTTTTGAGGGTTGTGTTGGTGTTGGTGATGGTGGTGTTGAAAATATATGTTCGTGTTTTCGGCGGTGTTGGTTGTTGGTGGTGTTGGTGTGTTGCTGTTGGTTGGTGTTTTGTGTTGGCGTTGTTGCTGGTGCTGTAGCTTACTTCCGGTGTTTTGTGTCGGTGGAAGTTTGGGTTTCGACGATTTCCTCGATCTCACAGCTGTTTTTTAAAAATAAATAAATATACTTTTCGTTCTGTTTTGTTTTGTCGGTATCGTATGTATCAGCAATCGAAACGATTCTCGGTGGGTATGCAGCACTAATGACAGCCATGATCATGTGCCGCCTCTTGATATATGACAAAAAAAAGGTATTTGGAGTGCCTTTGGTGAAGATGATGCAGCTTACGCCGGGCGAGGATGTACCGTGGGTGCTAAAGCGTTTCGTCGGCTTTCTGAGCAAGTTCGGACTGGAGGTGAGCAGTTGGACGATGAAGCATCGGACGTTGTGGAGACGCCCCCTCGCCGTTCGTAGACTAGCTGAAGGCGTTTCTTTGTAGGGCTGGCCCTGTTGTTGTGGTTGTTGGTTTTGGTGTTGGTGTTGGCGTTGTTGCTGTAACGGGTGGTGGTTGTTGGTTGTAGTAGTTGTTGGTGCCGGTGTTGTTGTGTTGTTGGTGTCGGCGTTGTTGTGTAGTGGTTGATGTCGGCGTTGCTCTGTTGTTGTCACTGTTGGTGCCACTGTTATTGCCACTGTTCTTGTCGCTGTTGCCGTTTGTTGTTGTCACTGTTATTGCTTTTATTGTCACTGTCTTTCGCTTGTCGCTATTGCCGTTTGTTATTGTCTGTTTTAGTTGCCTGTTGCTGTTGTTTTTTGTTGTCTGTTGTTGTCTGTTGCTGTTCTTGTCGGCGTTGTTGTCGTTGTTGTCGGTTTTGTTGTTGCTGCTGCTGTTGGTGTTGCTGTTGGTTTTGTTGGTGGTGCTGGTTGTTGTTGTCGATGTTCCTGTTGTCCTTAGGATTGTTTTGGTGCATGGCCCAGCGCGAAGCTGTCTCCACTCCACGGTACAACACGGCACATACATCAACATAATAACGGTTTCAGCACAGAGACAGTGCCGGCACAGGAGGAGGGAGTGTCCGCCTCGGTCTTGTCCGAGCGGAATGCACCGGACAGCTGCCGAGAACATTCAAACGGTTGACATGGCTCGATTGCTCATAGTTTCATACCTCGGAGAGATCACGGCCGTGTAGACAACCTTGATCCTAATTTGCCGTTATGAGGTGCTGTGCTGGGTCTAAGCAGTACAGATCCAACCCAGGAAACATGTCCAAGTAGATCACGCAGATGATACGGCTCGCATCTGGCAGCGTGAGCTAGATCGTACAGATCTGATACGCATCTAACCTGAATTTTCGAGATAATCAAGTGGGAATGATCTGTATGATCTGTATGATCTGTTGCTGATCTGTTGGAGGTGTGTGTGGTATGGCGCGATTTTTCAGGAGGCATGTCGGTTTGGTTCCCTTAAGCCGTGTCACAGGCAGAACGCGCCATCAACAACAAGATGTACCTTGGCCGTCGCTGTCGGCAGGACAGTCTTGCTGGTGCCCCACACAGCGGCAGTGGTATTCCTGGAATTTGCACACGATTAGGACAGCTTGTGAAAGACTTTTCTTTGCAGCGGTGTACTCCATCGAGCCTGAGCGCAGCGGCTCTTTGGTATTGGAGTGTTTCATGGTTCCTTCTCCCCTCCTCCCCCCGCATTTCCTCTCATGTCTCCGCCTCTCATATCTCGTCCCCACCTGTCCTCTTCTCTCCTTCCTTCGTCTCACCTTGTGCTCTCTTCCCGTCCCTTTCTTCCCCCTTCGATGATTGCCTGTCGGTACTTGAGCAGTCCGTCGGTTTGTTCAGGCTAGCCGGAGATGGCGTTGACAGGGCCATCCTCAGGGCGGCACTGGACGACGGTAGCCAGGTGAGCCAACAACTATTAGCGCCTTGTTGTAGTTTCAGACGGTGGGGTATGCTATCGCTCCAGTTCAATCTGCCGCTGAATTTTGATTACGCGTGATCTTTTGCCGTAGTTTGGTGCTCAAGTTGAAGTTGAATCACAGTTTGAAGTCGATGCACATGTTGAAGTGGAATCACGAGTTGAAGTTGAAGCACAAATTGAAGTTGAAGTTGAAGCACAAGTTGAAGTTGAAACGCGAGTTGAAGTTGAAGCACGAGTTGAAGTTGAAGCACGAGTTGAAGTTAAAGCACGAGTTGAAGTTGAAGACGCTTGCTACGATAGGGGTGGCACTTTTCGGTCGAAATATTTTTGTCTGGCGGAGCTCCACGCACTGAGAAACTACCCGACATTATTTTTTGCGTCGATTGTGGTGCTTGCAGGTACTGACGTATTTCATTGACTTGCTATTAATATTGGTCTTTGCATCAATGCTGCTGCCGTTGTTTCTGCTTCTGCTGCTGGTGTTATTGGTTTTGTTGTCGCCTCCTCACAAACATCTGCAAAGAGTAAGAGTTGGGTGCCCCCCCAACAGACGGCCTTTACACGACGAAATTATTTCTTGCCTGACAGGTCGTTGGTGGTGTTGTTATTGTTGTCTCGTGGTCTCATTGTTCTCGCGTTTCAAACCATGCGCTACTCGTGAACTGGATAGGTGTGCTGGGACCCCGAGGAGGAAGTGGAGGGCGAGAAGGAATGCCTTTCCCTTACGGACGTGAACATGGTGGCGCAGCTGCTCAAGGCGTTCTTCAGGGAGCTTCCGGAGCCACTTGTGCCGTTTAGGTGGGTTGGACTGTTGCTATTGTTGATATCTATCCACAGACGTGCGTTTTGTATCGAATTTCTGATGTGTTGATACATTGATCTCTTTGAGTCTTGATGTCTTGATCCATTGGACTTTCTGATCCGTCGATGTTTCGGTCTTTTGATTTTCCGATTTTTGATATTTTTGAGATGTTTCGATCTTTCTTACCCTTGTGCCTTTTAATTGTGTCCATCTTTTGATACCCCGTCTTTAATGTACTACCTGGTACACTGCATCCATATTTGATTGAGCAATAGTTCGGATTATCATCAAGCAAATACGTTGTTTTTCTGCTACTGGCTGTACCGTTTTTTGCCACACCATGTTTCGTCATGGCATATACCGTGTTGCACCTTGCCTGGTTGTCATGTGGTCAGGTTACACGATACCCTATGCCATCGCATCGTGTCATGCCCATGTTATTGCACTGGTACCCCCCGCGCCGTCTCACACCATGTTTTGTTGTGCCACATCAATTCAACTATTCAAAAATGCCATGTTAACCCCTTCATACAGGCCTTAACGCCTTTAAGCAGTATTAGGGAGGACCATAGTAAATAGGACCGAATGCTGCTAGTAAAAAGAGGTAAATGTATAGTTTTTTGTGTGTAGCATAGGTCCTATTCACTATGCTCTCCCGTCATAGTAGAACTGCATTCCCATTGTGCGGACGAACAACATATGAAATTAGAGTCATATTTAGGTGTATGTACAGCGGTGCACCACTAAACATGTTAAAAATTGTTCAGAGCTCTTCGCCGGTCACGACCCGACCCCCCCGACCCGATCGGTCCCGCGAGCTTTGACCCGCCCCCGTGAGCAAACCTTGACAAAACGTTCACCCTTTGCCGCGTTTTGTTTGTGCCATTGAACATGAAAAATGGAATGGGCAACACCCCTGCTCGCACTATGATGATGATACCAGCGCGTACAGCAAGGTGGTGGCCATCGCGAAGGCGGCGGGAGTGGCCGACGCGCGCTGGGTGCAGGCGATGAAGAATATCCTGTGGAGCATCCCCAACGCTAACTACAACTGCCTCAGGCGAGAGTTTAAGCGGCGCTCGCTGTGGTATATCACTCTGTCCCGAGATATAAGAACCGTTTGTATTCAATATTCATATACAAACGGTGCTAATATTTCGGGGCATGTTTGTATACGCCGTGACAGGCCGCGGCGTATGTGTGCGCTGTTGTCTTGAAATTCCTAACGCCCTCCCGGCTAGTGCTGGGGAACCAACAAAATTGTTGTGAATTGCTGTAGTATGATACACTATTTGTAATTAGTCATGAGTTTTAGTAATGCTTGCTTCTCATTATGAATACAAATCAACTGGGCCTTGGTTTTGTTGTTATTTTAGCAGTATGGCTTTTAGTAGGGTACACTAATGTTTATGCAAATGAAGTTTACCGGTGATGGGCTTTTTATTAGACTGCCCATTATGTAATCAAATATAAACAAAAGTATGTATGTTTTCGTCTATGAATACTTCGTCTGGGTTTCAGTATCACCATACTAAAATGCGATATATATATGGATTATATGAATAGTACGCCATATAAAACGCCGTAAAAGCCCAAATAATCACCTACTCATGATGCGTCGACCATCAATGATGAACCAGTCACCAAACCCCCAAAATAAGCAACAATAGAATCAACTCCTTTCAGTTGATTATCAACACTGCTCCCGACCTGGGCCCTTTGTGTCTTTGTAGTATATACATATGTACGTATACACAACGAGTAGCGTCCGATTCATATTGAAGTATCGTGATGCGTTCGCCGGGTGGTGTTTTTGTTGTATTGTGCCTTGCGACGCTTTAGTTCGCGTACGTATATCCTAACATGCTCCTTTTGTAAGACGCCTTTGTGTGAGTACTTCATGGTAGTTTTGACATTGGCTGGAAGAAAATCACACCGGGTGACCGCCATGTGGTTTGCTTGGAAGACCCCCAAACCGGTGATAACGTTGGACCCAATGCCGAACGTCGCTCGTCGCTTCTCTACGCATTCGCAGGTTCCTGTTCGCGTTCCTCCGCAAAGTTGCGGCACACAGCGCAACCAATCGGATGACGTCGGAAAACCTGGCCATCGTCTGGGCGCCGAACCTCGTCCGTCCTGAGGTGAGGCCGACACGACCCGATTAATGGGCCGCTTAGCCCAAGTACCGTATGATGCTCGATTAATAGCCCCCCTTCTATTGCGTCTGCCTGGTCAGTGAAAACCCGACATGCCCCGTCCCGGCGTTGTAGGGATGCGAGGGTCTATGGTCATACGACTACGGCCGTGCATGAAAATGAAGTACACCCCCCCCTTCTATTGCGTGCCTCTTTTGCAAAATTAACTACATACTGTAGTTACAACCAGTCCCCAACCCAAAAACCCAACCCACCAATTTAATTAATTCACACGACTACGTATCATGTATCACACGCGGTGTTTTGTGTGAACACTAAACATATTACATGTATATAGCACTACGCTGTGTTTTGTTTAAACCTATTTTTATCAGCATGTTTTAAACAGCAGTTCACTTTATAAGGCTGGTGGCTCCTGTTTTTTATCTGGCATTGAGTTCTGCGTTTGTACATATATCTCTTTATAGTCCTCTTTTTCCCTCGATGTTTTCCTGTTTTTTGTGTTTTTAGACATGCCAGGTATCTGAAAAAAAGCAATTCGTTTTTTATCGTATTGTATAGTTCTCACTACTCGTAGCTCAAGTAGTATGATATTCCTGGTACGTGGGACCATACTATTATCGTGTCCTTCGAATATCTTGATTTAGTTTGAGTTGATTAAAAAAATGGCGTTGTATCGTAGGCTTTGGTGAATGTGCTACACGGGGGCCGGGTGCCGCAATATACCAGGTACACTATTTATCGTGGAAATGATCTCTTGCCCTCCCTTCCTTTGTGCGTCCCCGCGCCGCAGGACGACGACCCTTTCGCCATTTTGAAAGACCTACGGTTTCAGATCGAGACGGTGCGCTGGATGGTGGATTGCTACGAGCAGCTGTTCGAGGACTGATATAGGCGGATCGGATCGGATCGGTTCGATTTTGTTTGGTGATGGGTTTGATTTGGTCGTGCCATTATATAATACGTACATACATGTGATGCGTGTGCTTGTTGTTGTTGTTGTCGTCGTCGTTGTCGTTGTTGTTGTTTTCGCTGTTGCTGTCTTTGATTCTCTTTGTTTCGGTCGATGTTGATTGATCGTTTTGCCGTTTTTTTTTAGAGAGGGAGAAGAAAAATCGGTGGACACATCAATGGGTTTGTTGATTTTTTTATTACAGGATGGTTGGTCGGTCGGTGGGTGGGTGGGGTTGGGTTGGGTTGGGTTGGGTTGGGTTGGGTTGGATTGGGTTGGGCTTGGTGGCGCATAGTTTGGTGGGATAGATGATTAGTCGGACGGCTGACTGATGCGTTGGTTGCGTGGTTGATTGATTGGTTTGACCAAAGTGAGTGGATGGTGGGCTCAAAACATGCATCCACCGAGTGGGGAGCGGGGCTAAGTAGAGGCCGAGTGGGCGACGAAAACGATCTATGTATTACCACGTCAGAAGCGGCTGAATCGTTGTTATAGAAGCAAAGGCGCAGGCAGCCTTAGGTAAGGTCACTTTGCCTGTTGTTGACCGGGGTTTTAAATTCTCACCTCTGTTCACAAGCGCACCCACACTTTTGAAAAAAAATACACCTGCTGTTTGCACTGCAGTACCTTAGTGTCGTGTGGGATACATTTTGCAGCAGCGCAAGGGGTTATAACTCTACCGCCCGTCGCGCGGTTGGACGTCATGTGACGCGTTAAACGTGAGCTACGCTTATTCACGCGGATGTTTTGTTTGTTCTCGATGTTGGTTTTCTGTGGACAACTTCGAGCGTTGGCGACATGACCATTCTTGGGTAAGCGCTGGGCGCGGGCCCGAGCAGTGTGGCATTCATTGCTGGTGGGAACTCGTGGAATCATTTTGTGGCAGTCACGCGACGGTTCGCATCTGCACGCGTAATTACTTCGTACATGCCTGCTGGGAGCGAAGCAGATAGAGGGGGGGTGGGGCGAGGGGGCGAGGGACGGTGCAGGTGTGTTGGTACGTTCGCGGGGTTTACGGGCAGACAGCGGTAATGATTTTGTCTCGTGTTTGTGTCTGTGTTTATTTTGCCGCACGGTATGGTCTGTCTGCGGCGGCCGCCACGGCCGCGGTGTCTGGGTGAACAGCGTGGATTTACGCAAGCGGAAGGGAGATCGAGGTGGAATTAACGGGACATCGTACCCCCAGTTTCCGGGTCGGTCCTTTTTTTTTTTTTTGATTTTTTTTTCTTCTGATCGGTGAGAATATCCTGCGCCATTCCCCAGTGTGGGTACTTAGCACAGCCGGTTGCGTAGCGGTCTGCTTTGTTGTTGTCTAACTGAGAGAGGCGATGGTAGTCGAGCATTGGTTAGAAAGGCCTTTGCCACAATTTAGCAACATGGGGATGTGGTGTCTACGGTTTAGTTTGTGTCACAGGTGGTGATGTTTTTTGCGTATCAAGTAGGTGCTTTCGCCTTGTTGTTGTCGTGTCTTTCCGTTCGTTTGGTGAGTTTTCGTTGTCCGCGTGCCTTGCTCCGGCACTGTCATATTAGCTATTTTAGTCATCTTATACGTACCAGGTAATTATTACAGTATTAGTAGAATTTGGCGAAGCTTTTTTGAAAGACCATCGTTTAGCCCCCCCTCCCCCTCTCTTCGTCTCTGGCCTCTTGCGTGACTGCTCTTACCGTTACACACGCCCGTACGTACGTGCTTACATACACCTTGTGACGGTTTCAGTTTTTTTTTGTGGCGTGGTGCCGACCTCTTTTTTCCCGGGCCCAACAGTGACATTGCGCCGTTGTACCTTGTATGTGGGTGGTGAAACATGCCTCCGCGCTGAGAACACCGTTCTTGTGCTACGGTTTTCGGAGATGATGTGCATGTTACTCTGTTTTTTCGTTAGAGTTGTGCCTTGATGCGCCACAACTATTTGTAGCTCTCATGACAAAAGATAGCAGGCGGCCGATGAGTTGTATTTTTTTTTTTCGCAGGTTAAGCATTACGTCTATCGCTATTATTAGCGATATAGCAAGGTATCGGCGTCTCCAAAAGGTAGCTAGGTTTTTTTTTTTTTTGCGGCGTGAGAGGTGGGGAAGCCAAACAGATATACATTTCTTTGGCTGGAGGGTGTCGCGACCCTCTGTTTTTTCGTTTCGCGTGCTTTTGGCGACGGTCCATTTCGCCGTTGTCGCCTGCAATGCATGTTTATGGGTGCCCTGTTGTTGCTTACGGTAGCTGTGTGTTGTACACGAATACTCCTACCCTTATCTTGTAGCTCGTGGCAACTTGCTTCACCCTTCAGGACTGTTTTATTTTGTGTGTCTCTGTGTGTGTGTTTTTTTACTACAATACGATCAGTGTGCTCACTGCCTACCCCCCCCCCCCCCGGGAGCGGGGCCGTTCGGTGTGTCGCACGTTATGGTGCGATAAATCTCTACCACCACACAGTCTACAGTTTTCTCGACTACTGTATGTGTTCGCTGTGGCTGGTTTGTTAAGTAAACACGTTCTCTCGATCCTTGACGTTGCACGACAACATGATGTTTGCTAGCTGGATAGAGGGGCCGTTCGGTGTGTCGCACGTTATGGTGCGATAAATCTCTACCACCACACAGTCTACAGTTTTCTCGACTACTGTATGTGTTCGCTGTGGCTGGTTTGTTAAGTAAACACGTTCTCTCGATCCTTGACGTTGCACGACAACATGATGTTTGCTAGCTGGATAGCGGGGCCGTTCGGTGTGTCGCACGTTATGGTGCGATAAATCTCTACCACCACACAATCTACAGTTTTCTCGACTACTGTATGTGTTCGCTGTGACTGGTTTGTTAAGTAAACACGTTCTCTCGATCCTTGACGTTGCACGACAACATAATGTTTGCTAGCTGGATAGCGGAGGGTTTATTCCCCAGTTGGTTTTTAGTCTCTTATCAGCGTCATAGCATGGGGAGGGGGGGGGGGTTAACCCGTTGGTACTGGGACCGTACGCTCAACCGAGTTTGCCCGGAATTGCAGTTGGATGGTGGAGGTGTAAAATTGGCTCCAGGCCTAGAACCGAGAGAAGTAAGCTTTTCCCTGGCCAATACATCCATGTACGAGTAATACATACCAGGTACCAGGTACAATACTACCGATGCAGTGTCACGGTGAGCAGCTAGCCGCGTTGGCGGCCCGCAGATTGCTGCTACCATTACCGTGCTTTGTGCTGCTAAACTACAGCCCTGTTTGTGTTGCGTGTAGCCAGTACTGGAGAACCAACCAACATCGCGAGAGAGTGTCCTCGTACTTGGACGATGTCTACAGTACCTGGAATATCCCCCCTCTCGCCGAGGCAACGCCCACCGTGGTGGAATTTGTCGTCCATCGTCGAGAGTCTGCAGCACACCCTTGATCAATCAGCGTTCTGTGGAAGGCTCTGCCCTCGAATTTTTCTATTTTGGTCTCTTTTGCTTTCCTCACCAAATGTCAAGTTGAAGCAACGCATCGATGAATTATGACTGCGAGTCGTGTCTTACTATTTATTTTCTGGTGGTTTGGATTATGGAGCAGCAGTGGGCGAAGCGCAACCGGTTGGTGTACTTGCTGCCTGTGGCTTGGTTGAGGCTTGTAGGATTTTTTTTTTTTTTTTATTGACGGCACGCGAGAGGCTCGTATTGATGGGGCTCTTCGGGATATGGCTTGTGGCCGCCCTCCGTTCGTTGTATTTTAGCAAAAAGACACGGCAGCCATCCAGATAGTAGTTGATAATAATGATGCATTTTGTTCGAGGACTTGGTATGCGGCAGGTAATAAAAAAGGCTTAAGAACACCAACCCCGCCCAGGAATGGACTACTACGCGCAGTAGGCAGACCAATCGGCGGCTGAGAAGAGAGACGGATGTTGTTTATCATCTGAAGGCCGTCGGTTGCCTCGTGCACGCAAATATGCCTCAAATATGAGCACGAGGAGGAGGAGGAGGAGGAGGTCCTGCCCTATAACCGCCGTCAACCCATTATTTACGTGGATTTTGTACAACTCGTTGCGTGGGTGTGGGGGTTAATGACTAATTGCTGGCCTCTCATTCTGTGGTGCTTGGCAAAGTGTTGCGCGGCTAACCCATCTACACGCATACTCTCGTATTCATGTCAAGGCCTCCTGCCCCGAAGCAGGGGGGCCTCACCCGGGATAAACCACCCCCGTGCTGAGCGCATACTCAGCGCGGTGGCGATCCCGGCCATTGAAGACGACACATAAACTACAGTAAGTCACCTGTTAGCTGAGCGGGTGGGATGGTCAAAATTGTCCCTAAAAAACCTCGATGGTTTGGCTTTAGGGCGCATTGGAAGAGGATGATCTCATGTGCTACATTTTGACCAGTATTTTCGGCTTCTACTAGTGGAGTTACACCTCTACGATCACGTCGTTCCAATTGGTTGACTCCCGAGTTTACTGTATTAATACCGGTAGTATTCTTGTACGCTTTCACCGATCATTTAAAGTAAACATTGGATTAGTTGAGGCCTCCTCCCCCAGCCAGTGATCCCTATCCATACCTCCTTGGGCTCTTGACCTATCTATTGACCATTTGGCTGGGGTCAAATAACTCTTCCCTGTCCATTGTACAACACCTCTGCCGCGGAGTGCACGCGGCAAAGCCTTCGAGAAAGGCTGGGGAGTGGTGAATCGATGAGTGCCGCGGAGTCAATGCCCCGCCGCCGTCTAGAGGCACCGTCGTGCTTTAGATCGGACACCACCGTCGAGACCTACTCGTGGTCGCCCTTATACACTCCCATGGTACTTCGCCCGTCTTCGAGCTCCTGGTAATCATGATATCGGCTACTGCCGTACCCGCGACGTACAGACCTGCCCGGGTAGTGAAATTTAAACGGCCCAAACGCCGAGCTCCGCTCCGTTTGGGACGGCGTCTTCGGCAACAGAGACAATCGTGTCAGCTGTCAGGCGTACACCATCTACCACTGTGGATCATATGGACCACAGAAACGCGAGTTTGCGATACTGCTGTCGTTCCGAATAGCAAGACAGTGGTAAGGGCAATGCCATCGGCGTCAATCGTCTGTACGCGGGGTGGCTGTCTAGGGCCTGCCACTCGTCCCACGGTAGGAGTTTGACTTGATTGTAGTACGAGTATGGGCTCCGTATTTCGTGACCGGTTCAGCTTCTCAAGTGAGTCACTTCCGGTTGAAGTGCTCACTTTGCTTGCACATTGTTTTTTTCGGACTAGCTCCTATACTCTAATACTCTAATCAAGTGTTCGTCGGGATGCACGAACAACCTTCTCCCGAAGTTATGATTCGGGTGAGATATTGAGATCTACTGCTGCTACGGTAGGCAGAGATGTCGGGAGACAGGACTTTCAACCCTTGACAGACAGCAGATTTGCCTTGACATGCCGCGACTGACACCAAACTACTAGGTTTTAGTGTGGAACACTTCGGTCCTACAACCTTGACAGCGCATGTTTTGCCTTGCTTGACATGTCTCCCGACATCTTTGACGGTAGGGGGGTCATGTATTATAGGTGCTTGTTTTTCACCTACACAGAGCCACTCGGTCGAGTGACTGCTTTACTGCGTTGCACTTAATTATACGTTTTTTTTTTTTTTTTTGTTCTATATTAAAAAATTAAAAAATCAACAGCTCTATATGCACCGCCGTTGAAGGTTTTCGTTACGAAAGGTGAACAAACTATGTTTAGGCCCAATTTTCAGTTATATTCGGAGGCGCACTCTTCCGAGTGGCCAAAACCCGGTAGTGAAAATGTGGGTACACCCCCTATCGTGGCACCAGTCGAAAATCCTATACTACAGTCACGTGCGGAGCACATCAAATAAGCCGCCGGCCCTACCGTGGCATTGTACCTTGTATCAAGCGACTAAGGGGGGCACGGCAGCGTCACGGCACATGGTCCCAGGAGCCACAAAACTACGACGCCTCGGTGGCAACGTGGCAACTGCTCGCGGGTGGCCTACACCCCCGACCACGATGTCACTTGTTTCCGGTGTTGCGTGACATTGCAATTCTGTCGCCACCCTGCTCTTTCCTAACACAAATCACTCTCCTTCCCAGCCGAGCCGAGCCCCTTGATCTGGATCGGTTTGCGCTTTGTCTTGCCCGCTCCCTCGAAGCCCGAAACTCAGACTACATCGAGTGTATCACTATACACTACTACTGTAGATTCTCCCCACCACACCGTACACACTAACCCTAACCCCCTTACGTAGTTATCGCATGACGGCGATGGGGAACCAGTGCCCCCCTCTGACCTGAACGCATCGCTCGCCCTACTCTCCGCCAGCTTGATCGGCCCTCCTCTTCTCGCCGAAATGTAGGGTCGGCTGCGCTGGAGTCATCCTCGCTCCTGCTCTTGTTGCCTGTCCACTCCTCCTGGTGATAGTAGCCGCACACACCAAAACTCAGATGGTTGTTGCGCCGGTTTTCTTGTTTTTCGGTTGCCGTTCAGTAGTCGACAGGCACTCGACGGACGCCGTGTGCGCTGTCGTTCGTTCTGTCTACTCGACGACATCAGTACACGCACCCTGTTCGCCCCGACCTTGCTGCTATTGATACATAAATGCTACACCCGTTTGGCAACACAGCAGGGGTCCCCCAATAAGGCGGTGGTGTGCCAGAGCAATGTGACCGCCTTAATAGAGGGAAGTCGCCTTATTCATTTCAGGTTATGGGTGCAATTCCCCAGTCGCGCCAAGCGATTTTGACCGCCTTATATCGGGATACCGCCTTATCATACTCAGACCACCTTATCAGGGGACCCCTACTGTACCTGGTACTACTGTAGTACTGTACGAAGTAACACGAGTAGTGTTACAGGCAGTACGGCACACCACGACGCACACAAATCACACCACCCACAAGATCGCAGCATCACATGCGAATGACGCACAGTACACAGCGTAGTATAGCTTACCGGGTGGTGTTACACGACATACAGTGCTACCGTACCCCATCACGCATACCAGCCAAACATAATGGAAGTCGACCCCCTATATTAAAATAAATAAAAAACAACAGCTGTGAGCTCGAGGATTTCGTGGAAACTCATCTTTGCTAGCTGAGTGTGATGCTTCGATCGCGCGTACTTACGGATTTTATATGTCCTCATGTAGGGTGTACATCCCGTATGAGGGGGACACAATCTGAGGCTGTAGAATTCAGGAAGTGTGTGTCTATTTGTGGGGGAAGAAATAATTAAAGTTAAATTATAATTAAAATTAAACAGTCTGACATAAACGTACCAGGTATACTATATGTAATATGATGTATGATGTGTGATGCCGTTTTGGATCCAGTCCAATTGACACTGATACATTAAAGTACGTGAGATCTTTGATGCCCTTGGATCCAATCAAGGTTTGATCCAATCAGACTGTCCCAAGCTTTGTTTCGGTGTAAACACTGCTGGAACATGTGGAACTCGACCCCCTACATATATGTGTGATGTTTGATGCCGTTTTGGATCCAGTGCAACTGACACAGTAAGATCTTTGATTCCCTTGGATCCAATCAGATTTAGACCCAATCATATTTGTCCAATCCCTTTTTCGGTGTAAAACCGCTCTCACGTAGCCACGTGGCCTGGTGCCATCGACCCTGTCTCACATACGTACAACTTGCCTGCGGTGAAGCGCCTGCTGCAGCCCTCATGTCTAGGAATCTATTAAGCCCTTCCTGTGAAAGCAACCACACAAAACAGCCAGCTGCAGGTCGCCGCGCAAAGGAGGCGGATTGTACCTGGTGCTTCCTCCGGATGATACGCGGAGACGATTTGCTCAACAACACCGTTCGCAAAGACGACTGTTTCTGCGACGGACTCAAAGGGTCGCCAAACCCTGAAGTCGTGCGATGAGCTTGAAGCTCAGGAAGCCACGTCCGAAGAGATACAGGTGTTCCTGCGGCCAAGTAGAACGCTGGACACCCATGGTGAGAGTCGTCGGTAGGAGTGATGTCCCCAGCTGTACCGCACGCACAACCACACGTGCTTGCCTTTGCCTCTTCGTCGAACAACTTCGAGGCCCCCTCTCCCCGACACACCCGGGGAATCTTGTCACGGTGTCATGGTACGAGTATGCTTCTCACGGGGTTTACCCCGTCTACAGTAAATATATCGCACATCCACGGCTGCGCGACGGAGACACGTGGACAGGGTGGCATGCTCGTCGCCAGGAATCGGACTTTTTCTGAAGTCAACAGCCTTTTTCCCTTGCCGCACTTGATATCGACCTGTGGTGTTCACTGGGAACTACTGTAGTACTCGTGTTGGAAAATTCACTCCATGTCACGTCGATGGGTACAGCACCCCTCAGGCAAATCCACCCTCGTCCTCGGTATATGTCTTCGTCCGGTAGACATACAGCTGTAGGCGATGCTTTTTAGGGTGCTGGATGGGTGCAACCATCTCGCTGTATTTTCCTGTCTTGTGAAGTAGAGAAGTACTGCACCCGTAATATACTTTACTGTGCAGTACTCAGGTTCGACGCTCCGAGTCGTGGTCACGGTACTGCAGGTTTTGGGCGAAATAGCCACCTCTTTCCGATCTATTTGCCTGCCCTTGACGTTGACCTGCCTACCCCCACACCCCGCAAGCGCTGTACACCGTCCGCATCAGTAGTCGTCTAGTCGTCCGCCCTCATGATCCCGTCTCCAAAAGTGATATATTACTGTTAATAGTGTTGCCCCGTGACGCCGAAATCGCCGAAATTGCTCTACCGCGAGGACCGTCCTTATTCGGCGTCACGACGGGTGCATGCAAAACCCTGCACTAAGCAGTACAATATCCTTAAAATAAAAAAGAGTTCCGCAAGCGACCCAGCAGACTGTGATGTCAGGGGACATGATGCAGCCTGCTGTTATATATTATATCTACAGTAGAGTTACTGTAACGCACCCTTTTTCAGATAAACAAAATCGAGCCTATCTACGGGCCGGTATCTCTGGTTCAATTTAGAACGTACAATATTCACGATCTTCAGTCCCAATCGCGTCTGTTATGAACGCAAACAAGTGTTTTTGCGAATAGGCAGGCATGGTGTGCACCCGCGCGAGAGGAGAGCGTTGCAGCGTCCGCTTAAAACAATGTACCTTGTATCGCGGAAGCTTTGAGACACACCAGGCACCAGGTACGTTGTATACATAGTGATACCGCAGCTAGCTTTTGTCTGGGTGGCTCTGCAGGCACCTTCTCTGAACCTTCCTGTAAATTGGCATGTACGCCTCGCCTAGTTTTCATGCCCTGAGTGGTTTAACACTACAGCAGTACCGCCATCGCGACGTGTTCCGGATATACCAGGTATATTCATGCAGCTGTATTGCGAACGCCTGACAAGTCAGAAGGGCACGAATTGATCTTTGCTGCGAATGGGAACATTCACCTATTTTTTTGGTGCCTGCTCCACGTGAGCAGTGAGCAGCCCTACACACGTAGTGCTGCATTAAGAAGAGGTTACCGGTCGCGAGCAGGGACGGGAGAGGCGTAGCTGATGCAAGAGCTTTGGTGTAAACTTTATCTCGCATGATTTTGTCTAGCGAAGCAACGACTTGACAACACAGTGGGCGTGCATGGTCGGAGTACTGGCGGGTAAGTGTGAACGGGTGCACATGCAACTTAATATCGTAATGCTCGGGAGTAAACCCTACGACAAAAATAGTTGTACATAGCTGGGGAAGGGACGGGCATTCGTAGGAGTGGGTGGACTACGTGGCGTGGAGCCAACAGGAATATTGCTGGAACGTGGAGTGCTTTTGCTCTGACTACCGCGTAGGATGACAAGTGGAAAGGAGGTAACAATCGAAACATGAAATTGAAGCGAAGGGGGTGGAGCTAGAAACGGGAACATAAGCCGTCTTACTCAATCTTAGCGGAGTGGGTCCAGTATTTCATAGTCGATGTAGCAAACTTGCAGGGAAACCGGGAAGCCCATCGTGGGGAAGGAGCTGCGATTGGAGGAAGAGGAGGAGGAGTGGTGCATGCGGCTCGACAAGGTGAGGGAGACCCAGGGCACTGTATGACCACTGCCAGGGTTGTTCGAGGTAAAGACGAACGGTTGATCCATGTGGATTCATCAAGAGGCACTTGGTGTATGGAGAGCAGGAACTAACGGACGCCTAGCTTACTTGTGCACGGAGAAATGCCTTCTGGCGAGAGGAGACGTACGGGGAGGCGGGGTAGGGAGTGGGGGGTGGGTGAAGGTGTGGAACAGGACGGACGGGAACAGTTGAAGTATTGACGGGGACTCTCCGTGACGATGAGGGGTTCACGGTGCTCTCGTTTGGCACAAGAGGACGCGGAGTGCGATGAAATTGGTGCAAGCTGTTCGGAACGGTTAATGATGGCGAAGCTGCGCGACGGGGCGTTCGTGATCCAGTCCAAGCCCTATTTCGTGAGAAGCATCTACCCCTCTATTTCAGTTGCATACTTATGGGGGATGTATTGCATCGGCAGAGAAGAAGCGCACGAAACGCAGAACATTTTCGCATGTGGGGGAGAGAGTTCGCGTCTGCGCCTCCAGAAGACGTGGGTATGACGCAATGATAGGCATGAGGGGGAGATGACCGGGAGAAATGGACCATAGACCAACTGAATCCGATAGTAAGACAGACACCAGAGGGGACCTCGCTTTTTCGACAATCAGAGAGAGCCATCGTGGGGTCGAGCGGGGATGATATGTGTACAGAGGTTTTCTACTGCGAAAGGAGGATCAGAAGGGCGGCAGCAACACCGATACTGCGGGACAGAGGCGATTGCCAGTTGACCGGTTGCTAGCTTGGCGCTGATGTGCACGGTGGTGATGCAGTGTGTGCAGTGGTTTGGTGAAATGGTAAGATACACGCTGCGCAGGGAGAACGCAAACATATTGGCGCGGCAGGGGGAAACCCCACCGGCGATGCAATGGAGACATACATCGAGCAGGGCTAACTGATGCCGAGGGTGATGGGGGGCCCTGGAGGCGCGCAAGGGTTGGTGCCCTGATATGGCATGCGTGATGGAGGTACTGGAGATAACCGCCGCTGAAGTGGGTGCTAGGACGGATTGTGCGCAGCAGAGAGTGGAGGATCCATGGACTAGACGTGTGTCAATGTCTGGGGGCTCATCAGAATAGGAGCGGCTGCGAATGTGTTTGTAGAGAGTGCGGGGGGCAGACCGGGAAGGGAGGGGACAGCACTATTAGGAAAGGGAAAGGGAGCAACCCGTACCGTACGTGCGGTTCTAGACGGGCGATACAGCTCACGGTAGAGAAGGAGGTCGGGCAGGGGCGCCTACATCGGTACTGCGGGTGCACAGGGGGCTTATCCTGTCAGGCTAAGCACTTGATGGGGGTAGACAACAGACCCACAGACGGAATTGAGAGAGTTAAAAGAGGCTGAATCCACAGGAATCTGATGAACGAGGACCCTGGAGCTGGATGGCAGGTAAACGTACACGGAAAGACGGCGAGAAAGGAGCGCTCGCGAGAGAAAGCCATCAACATGGATTTCAGAGTTCAGGTTTTCGTTGAAATGTCGGGGAGACGAAGTAACGGATGGGGTCCGAGATGTGTGTTAGGTGGCGTTTGAGCGGTGTCAGTCAACCGCGAAGTTGGAGCAGAAGCTTTGGGGCACCATATACCTGGGATCAGGTTTCGCTTGGTATGGTTTGCTCAATCGAAATATAGCAGTGACCACACAGTGGGCCTGCATGCCAGAAGCCGTGATACGGGGAAGCGGGAAGGGGTGCACTGCCAGCTCAATAGAGCACGGCGAAGGGCCAGTCGAGAAGAATAGCGGTAGCGGGGGGTGACTGAGCAAGAGCAAGGGGCTTCACTGAGGGCACGGGATTGTTCACAGAGCGAAGCGTGCGCACGGATCTACTGTTGTTGTTGTCTTCACATTAAACTCGTTCTTTCTACTCAACCACGTCAGTACACCCAGTGCCTGTCCTGATTCCCAATCCTAGAGATATACAAATTATGTGGTCACAGACTGTGAAACAGAGAAAAGCCAAAACAAAATAAAACGCTAATTAATGGGTAAAGCAAGTGAGATGCTTAACGTACTGGGTACGAGAACACAACGACACGAGGCGAACCAAACAATAAGAAGAAAAAGTCAAATAAAACGAATTCTGAAATGAAACATAATACAAATGACGCAAATGACGCAGGGAGACAGAAGCTCCCCTAGAAGAAAGACACACGTGCCCAAGAGGACCAGATAACTGCTGCACGGGCGAGGCAACACGAAAAAGAGGAAGACACTGGCATCGGGTGGAAAAGAAAAGAAACAAGGCAAAAGGCAAGAAAGAAGACACGAGAGAGGAAAAGAGAACAATCGTTCTCAAGGCAAGCTCAAGGCGATGGTAATAACAAGTTCCCGTCTCTGCTATAAAAACCGATACGGGGACCATGTCACACCTTCTGCCATCTCATTCCCACTATAAAAACAAAAACGGTGTCAAAAGTCTGTACTACCTCTGCCGCGCCCCCCCCCTGTGAACAAATCAACAGGAAACAAATAATAGATTTCAAGGACTAGTCCAGCGGATATCTTGCCGCACGATCTACCATTTCGTTTCTGCATTCGTCGACAGCTGTATCAGTACTTTCGCCCCTGCCCCCCCCCCCTCTCCTTGTCGCCTCTCTTGGCGTCGTCAGCTGCATGCCATAGCCAGCTCCTGTCCGCTTCGGCCCTGTGCCACCTCGCCATGAAATGATCCACCGCCTCGCCGACCCCCCGATACCACACCCCCCTCTTCTTAGCCGCCCTCGGCCATAGTACCGTCTCTGCTCCGAACAGTAAAGGGGAGCTTTCTGTGGAGCCCTCTGTCGCTCGAAAAACCTGTGTATGTACATAATACCAGGCGCGAAATGAAGGAGCACGTTTAAAACTGTTTAGGACAGGCGAGGCGGCGGCGGAGACCTGGCGGAGGAGGTCGCTAAACAAGTAGTGTGTTATGGGCTCTGCAAGTGGGCTCTACCGACCCGCAGCGAGGCGGGTTTCCTAGGTGGTGGGGGCGACATGCGATAAACCTCGGGAATGTCTAGCTTAAGCATGAGTCGGCAGACGGTTTGGAGGAAGCCTTTTATAAGGTGAGTGAAAGCCGTTGGTTCAACCTGGGAAGTTATCTAGGATTCGGACGACACCTACTAATGCAGGCTTAAGTTATCCTTCGATCGAGTGGAGGGGTTACTTTTCGGGCTGGGGAGTTCGTAAACGTAGAGTGCGACAAGAAAGGAATGCAGTTAGAACGAATAATGGATCATTTGCCAAGGTGTTGGGGCGGGTGGGGCTTTTCAATTTGAGATCGCTGCCGTAACACCCTCGGCTAATATCGCTCGAATGCTAGCCATGCTACCTACCGACAGGCTTTGCACTGGAAGGGGGGGTTGCAGCAGTAGGCAGCGGTGCTATATAAAAAGCTTCGCCACACCTTTTGTATACTAACTTGCTGCGAGATTCGGCAAACCCCTCTCCATGAATGTCAAGGGCAGCGATGCACATTATTGGTACTTCTCTGAGTACATTTGTCCGCCTTTCCGTGGCATTTCATGCTTGTCCCACGAAATGTCCACGGAATTGCCATATGATTCCCATTGCATGGGCCACCACTAAAATCCCGTGGGAGATCCACGGGCCAGCCCCGTAGGTGACCCTAAGGTGATATATGGAGCTGTACCCGTGGGTGACCCACGAGACAGCTATATTCGTCAACGGTAGACCCATGGGTCAGACGAATACCAACGGGCGGCCCATGGGCGACCCGTGGATATCTCATGGGTGACCCATGGTTAACTCATGGGTGACCTATAGACGACCCATGGGCGATAAAAACAAGCCCATAGCAGACACGATGGGTGAACCATGATTGACGCATGCGCGTTCCATGGCCGACCCGTGCATGGGTGACCCATGTGGGTGGCCCAGGTGGCAGTTGTATATTCTAACGGAAGACCCATGGGTGGCCAATGGGCGACCCATGGATCAGTCCTAAAACCCCATGGGAGACCCATATAGGGGGTGACCCATGGGTGATGCATGGTCGATCTGTCGTCGACCCATGGGCCACCACTTTATTGCTATGGGAGATCCATGGGTGATCAATAGCCAAACAATGGGTGACCCATGGGTTGCCCAAGCGTGACCCATGGGCCATCACCCATGGGAGACCCAAGGGTGCGTCACGAGTCAGGTATACATACCAAAGGGAGGCCCACATGTGACCAATGGGCGACCCATGAGTGACCTGGAGGACCCCATGGATGACCCATGGGCCACCATTGTAAACCCACCGACGACTCATGGAAGACCCATGGGCCACCAATGAAAGTCCACGGCAACCCATGGAGTATTCATTGATGGCCCATGGATGAACCATGGACGGCCTTTCGGTGACCCATGGTTGACCCCATTGGTCACATTGTTTAACCAAGGGCAGAAGTATGTGTGACCCATGTGCAACCCATGTGTGACCCATGAATGACCCATGAGCGACCCATGTTAGACCCATGGGTTTCCCGTTGGCATATATAGCTGACCCAGTGGTCACCCATGAGCCATTTATGGGTCGCCCATTAGTATATGTAGGTGGTCCATGGGCTGCCCATGGGTCTCCCATGGGGTTTTGCAGTGCTGGTTCATGGGTCGCCCATGGTCGCCCATGGGTCAGTCATAAGTAACCATGGGTCTTCCATATGTTTATAGTGGTTGTTCATGGGTCACCCTTGGGTCGCCTATGGGACACACATGGATCGCCCATGGATCGCTCATGGGTTAGCCATGAGTTTCCTAGTGGTGGCCTACGGATGACCTGTGGGTTTGCCACAGGTACCCCATGGATCTGCCGCTAATATATTTGCTGACCCATGAGTCACCCATGGGTCTCACGTTTGTATATATAGCTCACCAATGAGTCGTCCTTGTGTGTCCGATGGGTGTACGGTGTTAGTCCGTGGGTCGACCATGGATCACCCTTCGGTCTCCTGTTGTTACATATAACTGACAGACCTACGGGTCACCCACGAGTTACGCATGGGTCGTCCATGGGCCTCCCACGTGCGACGCATGCATCGACCATTAGTCTCCCACGAGCTTATGGCGCGGTGGTCCATGTGTCGAGCATGGGTCGCCCATGGACCATTCATAGGTCACTCATGGGGCCAGCCATGGATCTGCCGTTGGTATCTATAGCTGATCCATGGGTGTCCTATGGGTCTCCCATGGGTCGATCATGGGTCCCCCAGAGAGAACTCATGGCTTTATAGTACTGGGTCATGGGTCGCCCATGTATCGCCGTCCACGGGTTTCTCATACAAGTTTATAGTGCTGTCCCATGGGTGACTCGTGGGTCCGCCATGCATCCGATGGTTGGCCTATTGGTATGCCATGGGTATCGCGTGGGCCTCCCATTGGTCTATGCCCCATAATACGTCCATGAGGCTTCAGAAAAAAGACCACATCATGTGCACGAATCGGTTCGATCAAATGGTTAAGGCCTCATCTGCTACTCATGGAAACACGAGTGCCAAAAACCCAAACGCACACAGCTAAACAGGGAAAGTATTTCATGACGGAAATTTAGGCGAGATAGGCTTGCAGGGTATAACCGTCGTCTCGTGAGGTGAAATAAGTTCACTTCCCAGTCTGGTGCGCAGCCAGCCCTCATTAGAGCGAGGGGAACAAGTACCAGATGTACGGGCCAAATGCAGATTTCAGACGGTCAGCGAACCCACATACTACGTGAGCCTCTGCACCCAGTAAACTTAGGTGTTGATCGTGTAAGCGTACCACAGCAGCGCTCGGCTTTCTCGCTGCGCGGTAAAACGAAGACTGGAAAACAGAGGTGGCTGTCATGGAAGAAGTTATGGCTATCGTAGGTTCAAAGGTCACCGTGTCGTGAGGCACGGAGCATCCCGAGTTCCTCAAAGGAACATTTTCATCGGCTCCAGTTAGGTCACGAGCCTGAGTCGGTTACAGGGAGTATACGCCTGGAAGTGAGGGTTCCGCAGTAAAATCATCGCTCGTAGACTCTAGATGCAACACAACGAACACTCTCACTCAAGCCATACAGCACCAAGCACATCGACCCCCCCCCCTTATCCCTTGCTTCCCCGACACGGTAACCATCGAAAAACTCGGGATCACCAAGACCGCACCTTCCGTCGCCTAACCTTTCTTCCCGAGGCCGCAGCAGCTTCGTACGTCCACCAGCAGCCGATGAGAACGCTCTTCTCGCCCATTTTCGAAGCAATACTTGGATATTTAGGTACGAAACAGACCTTCATCAATCGGTTGACATCGTACGCCTCCCTGACGCATACGGACTGGCTCCTCCGCATCTGAGCGGCCGTGCCACTCAACGGCTCTCAATTCGCGAACCCTGCACTTGTTTCTCTCTCCTAGACTTCTCCGTGTGGGGATGGACGTTGTGGCCACCCTTACGGTTTACTACCTTGCGTTTGTCTGGCTACGCTGTTGACAGCATAGGTACACAGTTTCCCAGTTACAGCTTATGGCGAGCACGAATCGGAGTCAAACGCTTACGACGGAGCACATTCCTCCCTGTGAGCGGCTTGCAAAATTAATGAAGGCAATATTGTCCTGTCGAGCCCCCCCCCCCCGCTGTCGGCCTGGATCAAGGAATTTAACAAACCGAACTTTTTTTGGATTTTTCGGCTTGCATCCACACGGTTGTCTTCGGGGTGGACGCGCTCCATAGGTCAAGTATGGGTCGCAGGTCGGCACCAACTGCTAAACACATCTTACACGGGCGATACCTGTTATCTTGGTATCGGCGTGCGGTCTGCTTGAGCGAGAAACACCTTGAGGGCGAAAATCTGGAAATATTTAGATACCGGAAATCAAGGCTGCAGTACAGCGCTCGGAGCACTTTGTTTTGGGGGTGTTTTGGGTGTCGAGACCCCTACGCACTTGGCCTCCTCATCATTGTCCTGGCCGTGTGAGCCACTGTCACCCTTCACCACCGCCCGTACAGTAGTAATATCATCGAGCAACCTGCCCGACACCTGTGAGCATGCCCACATGGGTCTGGTGTGGTGGACAGTAGCGTTTCGTCGACCCAGCGGCATATGATGCAACGTAACGTCGCTTGGTACTGTAGTCTCCGTACCTTTCTGGAAACTCTGCCTGTCACATATGTAATTGCGTTTCGGGTTGTATCGCGGCAGCTACGAGCACACTACTATCACAACTACTAGGAGGGCAGCAAGGATTATAGCCAAGTGGGCTCCAGCAAGACTATGGTTTCCGGTGGCAGGTCATGGCTGTTTTTCGCGGTGGTTGTAGCAACTCTCACGGTCAGTTTCGGGGTGGAAGGTAAGCAAGCGTGGCCCCGTCAACGTGCTGTGTGTCGTGCGGCCACTCCATTCATAAACGTCATATTACACTATATACGTGGTCTACAATACACCTGAGTCGTAAATTTCGATGAAAAACAAGGTCAAGCCAAACAGGGATGTAGAGGTACGTACGCTCGGTGCCTTGGTACGGAACGCATGTAGATGGCGCTGTTCAACTTGAGACGAAAACATGTTGGGCCAAATCCTCTCATGCGTTCAGCATACATTCATGGACCCTCTCACGCGTTCAGTGTACATGTAGGTGCTCATGAGGCGATTTTTTTGTCAACGCTTTCTTGCTTTGCTCCTGCTCAGGATACAACAAGTGTCTCCAGAAAGAAGAAGCAGAGGACGTATTTGTCCCGGCCGATGGGTGCACGCCTGATGCGGATGGTGTCGTGTGAGTGCCCTGAGTACCCTGCATGCCATTGCACGTACGCCATGGATGCATCCCCACGAAATCTTTCGGATGCCGCTCGCTGAAAGCATTACTCGTATTACATGCGCCTTGCTTGGTGTATCAAGTCATTTCCACCCCCTATACGTCGGCCTAGGATATTCTGTACGTGGTATATAGTCTACTGTAGCACACCAAGTGTCCGTCTTGATTCTTCACCCCTGAGAGACAAACTAACGCAAACTTTCAATCCATCCATACCAATTCAAGACGTTCGTTAGTTTTCACCTACGGGGGACACGATATGCATGTATCATATATTATACCAGGTACCAGGTATATAATAATACCGGTAATTATTACGGAGGACCACAGTTAATAGGACCACATATTGTTAGTAAAAATAGGTAAATATATAGGTTTTTGTTTAAACCGCAGGTGCAATTTACTATTGACCCTCGTACATTCTACCGGTACAACTTTAGGCTGTACGATGTGGGCACACTTAGAGCAGTACAAGGCATGAGAACATGCAACAACTAACTGCTAATAGATGTACTGTGTCGCGGGATAGGTGACCCTTTCGCTGCCATCCTTGTGTGTGCGCGATCGCAGGAATCTGTTCGGGTGCGACATAGGAAACGGAGACCACGGAGCCTTGGCAGCCTGTCTGGCTGTCAGCCCTTCAACTGTGCTCAAGATGTGAGCTTGAACATATGGTCAAACACTGCTTGTTAGAAAAATAAACCGGAGTTTTGACACCACGCGCTATTCTGTTGTCGGTTTCGAAGTCGAAGCGCTGGACTCGCGAACTATGATGGACATACTTTTGACGTTCTCGGCGCTCCATACCGACATGCAACTCTTTGCTCCTCTTCTGTCCCTACACTTCTAACTCTTGTGCATACAGCAGTATACTGCCGTGTTGCTCTGCTGCGAATGCTGACGAGATGAATTTACAGCACACAATCTGAGAATACTCAAAGGATGAAGGGACGGGTATAGTGCCGGTTGAAGAGTCCTGGTCGCCCGCCATTGTATTAGTGCCTGTGAAATCGCTTGGCACATACGGTATTAACCAAAAACAGTGTGGCAGTGTGCGGAGTAGTGCCGGTTGCCGCTACGTATAGTGCCGGTATTATTGGCTGGCGCATACCGGCACTATAGAGGGACCATGATCACATATGTTTGTTGGCTGGTGTATATTATATTGTATACATACCTGTTTGTTGGCTGGCGTATAACAGCACTATAGAGGGGCCACTACTGCAGTACCAAAAACCCAACATGTACCGCAACCGAAACAAAAGGTCGGGCAACCGAAATTGAAAAATAGGCAGTGGTGCCGCCCGGTTCGTCTCACGGGATCCAAACTGCCATTGCCACTGGCGACGCCTTTATTGTTTGCTGTGCCAACTTCTACCAGTGACAAAAAAAAATAAAAAGAGAAAATGCGTCAACTATTGTACTATTCTACTATTCTACTATTATAGCTGTGAGATCGAGGATTGCGTCGAAACGCATTAATCTTTGCAAGCTGTGCGTGTCACAATTTCGTTCGCGCGCATTCAACTTACAGCAGCAGTGCATCATCGTGTCATTTTTGAAACGAAGGCAGTATGGACCCACCAACAAGAATCCTCAGGTCTGAGCAAAACTCTGACACGGTACTTTGACATCACCCTGGAGCATCATTGGGCATTATTGGCTGTTCTGCAGAAGAATTGAGTGTACGCCCGCAGCTGCGCACGATGTCATTCTCCAACATTCGTACGCGCTCCCTCCAAACGAACGCGGGCCGCACGGTTTGCTTGTTTTTGTTTTGTTTCTTCCTGATTCGTTGGCCCATGCCGCGCATACGAAACTAACCGAACGCACGCCAGTACGACACATAGTCTCTTTTACATGGGTGAGGGATCCACGACATTATTTCACTTTTGGTATTTATTTCCATGGAGGAAGTCAAAAGTCGGTTCCAGGAAGTAAAACAATACTTCCAGTAAGTAAAAGGTTATACTTCCACGACGGGAAATTTTTACTTCTTCTATGGAATTTAAAATGGAAGTAACCTTTTACTTCTTCTATGGATAGAAGTAAAAAAAGCTTCCATGGAGGAAGTACATATCTATGGAAATATTTATTTATACTTTATCCATTTACTTCCGCGGGAGATTTCTACTTCTTCTATGGAAGTAAAAATGGAAGTAACATTTTATTTCGTAAAAACTAATTTCCATGGAGGACGTACATATCTATAGAAGTAATTTTGCTTTATTTCCATGGAACTTTAAGTTTCCATGGAAAAACAAAGAATATATTATTTACTTCCATGGAAGCAACAAAATTCCATGGAAGTTGGATGCACTTCAATGGGCATACACAAAACTTCCATGGAAGGCAATAAAAATTAAAATATATGTATTGTGGGAGGTCGTGGGTGCGAGAGGACTGCTAGAGGTAGTCGAACGTCTTTGTTTCTCGATCTCCCATATTGTTTATCTTTGGCCCATGGGAGGTTTTTTACTTCCACGGAATAAATGTTTACTTCCATGGTGGAAGTAAATTGGAAGTAAATTTTACTTCCAGAGAAGTAAAACAACTCAATGGAAGTTGCATTTAATTCCTTCCATGGAAGAAAAATAGCTTACTTACATGGAAAGTTGAGACTGATTTTCACGAAATACCGTTCAACAAGAATTTCTTGGGATCTCAAAACCAAATTCTATGAAGTAATTTTTTCACCCATCAACTTCCATGGCTTCCATGGAAATAAATTCAACTTCCATGGAAGGTATTTTACATGGAAGCAAGGGAACTCTCCATGAGTTCACCCCCTGATCCCACTTGCTTGGTACACCGTTCCACCAAAAGCTGGCCCATCCCGATTACCAAAACGTGGGCCAATTACAAATAACGGGATATTAAACACCGTATAGCGCGCAGCGCAGAACCACACTACACCTACTGTTGTAGTACCTGTCTAACGACCGAATGCCGTCTTCGAAAATTTCCTTCCATGGAAGTAAATACTATTTACTTCGGGTTCCATAGAGAAGTAAAAAACATCCCATGGAAGTAACATGGATGTACATTTCAATTTTACTTCCTCCATGGAAGTAAATACAACGAGTTGAATACCGGTAATGTGGTTATTATGCTACTATTAATAGCTATTCTTGCATTTCTGTAAACAGCGAGAAGAGCGACCTGGAACATCTCACCAGTAACACGAAGACACAAACCGCCTTTCGAGGCGGCAACGACTGTAGGAACAGGACGGAGTTCACGCCGCGTTTACAAGGGTGGAAGACACTAATAATTGCGTTGGGTCTACTGCTAGCAATAGTACCCTACTACTGTATTATAATACTATTTGTACGACAGGGGAAGGTTCCAGCGCTGAAACAAAGTGTGTGAATGAAAGGCTGTTGGGCGTGTGCGTTTTACCATTTAGTCCTTCGCAGTACTATATACCAGGTATAACATACACACAACAAGGACGACCTTTAATTTGACTTGTTTGCCTTCTTCTTCTTTCTGGGGATGTCGGGAGATCAAATGACGTTGACTTCCATGCTGCACGTTTTGCAGAAGATGTCAAACGTGAAACAGCAGAAGAACCAACTATCTTATACATACATACGAACGAACGTGTCCAGGTATGTATGCATTATTTCAAAACTCTTCTACAGGAAGGGGGAATATCTGATCCTATCGTATATACATGTACCTATTTATACTTCGAAGTGTATTTATATATATATATATACTTAGATACACGTGTACCTCTAAGCAAGTTCGCCCCGAAACGTGGGTCCGTGCAGTTCCTATACGTAGTGATGGTCTCAAAGGGTCTGCTGTCTGCTGTCTGCTCCGAAAAACATGGAACGGAGGGGTCGAGGAGTGCTCAACACATACATACATACTCGTCGTATAATATTGGACGGCCTTTTCGGGCGTGTCCTGAGTTTGGAGCGTGTCGCGTGCATGCAGATGGTCACTTCAGAAAAAACAAATGTGGATTTACACCAACTCAATTCATCAACAAACTACTGTACTCTTACGGGGGACCATAGTAAACACTAGTAATACTAGTAAAGAGGACTTACCGTACACACAAAAACCCATATATTGGACTGTTTTTACTAACAATATTTGGTCCTATTTAATATGGTTCTCCGTAATAATAGTATCTTTACCGATACATACAGTATATATATCCATGCTCTACACTGCATACTATACTATGTGCATTCCTAATAGTGTGCGGATTAGTATTATTAGTAGGCTCTCTTCTTCGGCGAGTCATCAAAACGCTGTTGCTAGGCACTATTATATACTTGTATAGCATTTTCTGCGACCGGCGCCGCCGGCGAAACCCCCTTGTTGTATGGTTTCTATTTCAACTTCAATTCGATATACTATTAATATATATATATTTCACACCTCGTGTTTGTGAAGCTTACGCTTTACATGCTGAGCTATTCGTCGTCGTTGTCGTTATTGCTGTGTTATTAGTCTCATAAGTCTCATAAGTCTCATAAGCTCGTTGCCACTCTCTCTCGTACTCACAAAACGACACGTACGTATGCATAGTTTTAGTTTGTACTCGTACCTGGTACAGCTATTAATTACTAATAGATGCACATTATGCACATTATTACGTGTGATCTATATGGTACCCTGGTACCTGATATAACAAAACCCGTATGATAGAGTATACGCGCGATTGAAGTGTCAATGCTGGTATATAGGTAGCGTGAAAGAAATACGAGTTTCGACCAAATCCTCGACCTCACAGGTAGTAATAAAGCATAGTACTGTCTAACATGCTACCTGATATACAATGTTTGTTACCGCTGTATGTACAACTGGCAGTCTGCGTTGAACGTTTATACTACTGTAATAACAGGTATTGTGGCATTGTGCACGATACGCACCCGGTATAATAGGGCTGGCTGCTGGTGGTACATATTTTGTTTGTCGTCTGCCGCCCCTTTATCATGTTCCAATTCACCCCCGAACAAAGTTACGCTATAGGCCGCGATTAATTACTGTAGGTTATACATAGGTGCATATTACAAGTAATATTCTGTAATAGCACACCACCTTCGCATTAATTATATAACAATACTCACCAGATGAGGTTTTGCGTGGCATGCCAACGGAGAAACGACAATGTCAAAACTCGTATCTACGCCTATCTATATGTATGCGCTGTAGGGCAACAGCATACTGGTATCCAGTAGTAGTGTGGTACCCATTAGCGTGGCACCCTTTGACAACGAGGCAGGTGGTGCGGGCACGTTTTTAGACCAAACTTTACTGACTGGCGGGTATCCTTATCTGAGGAATCGCTTGGTTAAGGCCATTTGTGTTAAACGCTTTTTTTCAAACTAAACCTTGGTCCGGGGCATTGCTCATCGGGTTTGCACCTTCTGCATGTTTCTCAAGGGGTGTACTGTAGAACTTCTACACTATACTGCAGACACGTGCGACGATGGAGGTAGCACTTTTCGGCGGAAACGTTTTCTGAATGACCTGCTAATAGTGTTAATAGTGAAGCCTCCTTAACCCCTTAAGAACTGGTCCCACGAATTTGGGGACAAACTACTTGGAATTAGTGTGGGACGTTTGTTTTTCAGTTCTGAATGGGTTAACCCCAAATCGTCTGAATTGTGTCATTATTACGTTGCAGTATTTTCCTTTTGTACTTGAGACCATGGGCTTGTTCCTCGGGTAGCACTTTTATTTTCCTCCGAAATCAGTTTTCGACTTGCTATTAGTATAGAGCTCCTCAAGTGAGCACCCTCACAAAAGTCAGAGTGCACCTGCATGCAGGCTACCGTGGCATGCGCCTGTAATACTAGGGGTGAGGTAGTAATAGTATAGAGCTCCTCAAGTGACCACCCTCAGAAGGCAGGATCATGGTGCACCTGCATGCAGGCTACCGTAGCATGCGTCTGTAGTCAAGTGATTAGCATACCCTCAGAAAATTGTAGGTGCACCCGTTTTCATCCCTAGCATGCACGCACCCGGTCGGTTGAGCTTTCCGTTGTGTTTGAGGTGACTTGCCAACCCGCCGTACATGTGCAAATAATAACTCCCTGTTGTTGCAATGACAACGTACTGTAGACTGCTATCACATGGACGAGGTGCATCGCCCTACCGACTGCGGTAAAGACACGCATTCGTTCGGGTATCAAGATATATACTGGAATTGCTTACGTATTGGATATACCTGTGGTTACACGTTCGGTCAGTGTGTTCGGTTGTAGTCTCATGAGGCCAGCGCGTAAACCCATCTCGTCCAGGAACACTTATGCCCCCCCTCCGAAGTTGTCATTCATATGCAAGCCCGCCTCACAAGCGGGTCTTAGTAGGATGCAGCTCACTCTTCATGCAGCTCGCCCAACACCTCACGGCGCTTTGCACTTGGTGTTAGCAATGTCTGCCTGGTCGGTGAAAACCCGACATGCTCCGTCCCGGCATTGCAGGGATGCGAGCGTCTATGGCCATACGACTACGGCCATGCATGGATATCGAGTACACCCCACCCCCCCCCGGGCTACTTTCTCTGTTACTCCCTTCAACTGTGTACCGTGTGTAGTATTCCCGACGTCCGTCATACTGCTTGCTTCTGATGGCCATTGATCACGCTTTGCGTTTCCCACAACTAACGTTGCCGATGTTGTAAAGTACGCATGGGCGTACTGCCGTGTCTTCTTGAAGAACGCCTAACGATAGCGGAGTTCCACGCTATTTGGCAACCATTCGAACCCTAGCCCTAACGCTACACACCATTCAAGAGCATTTCGACAAAGCTCTGCACTATTTTCCGTATGTGGGGCAAGGGTCTAAGTCGCACACTCAACCCTTCGCAGCCCGGCTCTCCCATCGGCACGCTTTTTTTTCTGTTTCCCAGCTGTGAAGGCCTGCATGCAATCCATCTGTTGCCACTAAATCCAAGTCGAGGTATACTGCTGTTCTTTGCCTGATGGAAACCCCAGACGCTAAGATTGGCCAGTACTGCATGTAGTGGAAGTAGAGCTTATTCGATGTGGCCTTTGGATTTGTTTGAGCTCCATATCGTGTTTGGTCTAACACGTTGATACGCAGTGTTTTCTCCCATCAGTACCGTGCACTCTGAGTGCCAGAAACGTACCATCTCAACCAGTTCGCTAGCATCGAGGAATGTCACAGCGGGTCCAATAATCAAAGCCATTCCTCTGCGTTGTTACTTGTCCGGTTTTGTTTTTGCGCCCTTGTCTGCAGTGATCTAGGTGGGAATGGTCTGTCGAGGCTGCCTGAAGGTCTCTTTACGGGCATGAGCAACGTCAAAGAGCTGTGAGTGGCCTCGATCACCGCCAGTCTTCACGCTTCAGCGTGTTCAGACAGTGTGTCGCCAGTCGCTCGCAAGGCAAACCTTTTGAGGCGAACGCCTTGATCGGGGAACCATAGTAAACATAATCCACTATGGAACAAAAAACCACAATTACGTATCCCCCTATGTTTGTGAATGCTATTAGGTTCTGGTTACTGCTAGCACTGTACGTTCCTCCGATATACGCACGTTTGCTTTCCTGATATACTTTTGTTTGAGTGTGTTCTTGTCTGTCCTGTTATCATGTTCAATTTTCTCGGAGTTATAGGTGTGAGATACCGCACAGTCGCACAGTCATGTGCGGTGGAACACGTATATATGGAAAAGGCATGCTTGTTCCAGCGGTGTTGACTCTGGGCATTGTACCAGGTATGTAACTGCCCCGACGACCCTCCTACTGCCACCTTCTCAGATGGGGTCTTTTTCCCTCCGATGTAACCCAACACGAAAACGCCTCGAACCATGATCGTGAGTGTTGCATACGTCGCCAAACTGCGCAAGACTTGCCTTGCCTCAGAGCATCGATCGCACCCCCCATCCTGTGGTGAAACCAGGGTTTGTGGCTTAATCGGTTTGTAGGTGAAATGAGTTGACTCACCTCTGCTGGGCCTTCCCCTCGCCCGCTCCAGGTCGTTGCTGAAGAACCGCGCAATAACCGCGTTACCCCTGGGAACCTTCGCTGGCCTGACGGGACTGAAGTACCTGTGAGTACGAAATGCGTTTTTTTCGAGCAGAAGTGCACGAATTCTGAACGATTGTTTTTTATAGTTTCCTATGTTGAAGTGTTCCACCCCCACGCGTAACCTGCACCAGAGAATTCGATGGCTGCAAAAAACTGTTCTGTAGCTACGCACACAGTCAACCGGTTTGCAGCAGTGTGTTAGCTCAGCGGCAGGACGTTGTGTTCAGAACGCAGGCTGGCGGGATACGGTAGAGACATCGAGAGATAAGACGTACGAGAACGCCACGGCAGGGTTATACTGCGAGCGTATGAACGTTTACGGTAAGACTCACCCGTTGCAAATTTAAACCGAATTCACAGAGAGGATCTAACGCCCCAGCGGAAAGAGAATAAGGCTTTCTGTCGCTTGTTGTCTGGGGGCACGTCAAAGCCGCGCGCACCAAGCCCCAAGATGCACGTGATTCACATCTCCACCAATCGCGTTCGTTTATGTCTGATTCCTCGTCTTCACCTCTAACGTCCCCTCTACAGATATCTCGGGCGGATGAGCCTCGGGACCCTCCCGGTAGGATTGTTCGACGACGTCACGAAGTTACAGATATTGTAAGCATCACCACACGAGGTTGAGGCATATATAATATATTATTGGGAGCAATCTATCGGATGGCCGACACAAATTCGCTATATGTGCGCTATCCCTTGCTATCGTTTCGTGCTTTATGCTATCTGGTAGCCTTGAATAGGGCGTTATTTGGAAGTTCTTTGAGACTTCGCTTTATGACCATTCTCAGCGTTGCCCGCCGTCTCCATGGTCTTCGATTGCCGAGCGTTCGGCCGTGGCGGTGATCAAACTGAGTCGATCGTGTAAGTGTGTGCCTGCATATGTGACCCGCAGATACTTGCAGAGGTGTTGCGACGCTCCCTTGCCCTTGTGATGGCTTATTTTCCTTCTGCTCACGGTAGAGACCGGAGCATAATAAGGCAAAACAATGCTAGTCTACAAGCAGTACTTTCACGTGCCGATATTCATGGACCTCGACTTATTCCGTAACTTGCTGCCACTATCGTGCGGTAGAACAGAGAAAAACCTGGTTCAACAATGGGCAAATATCGAAGGCTTACACTAGTGCCAACACGTACGCTTGTACCTCGGCCTATTACTGGAACTAAACATGCTCCTACCTTGCCTGCGGGTCGCCCCTTTCTCTGAACGTACCTTTCTACACACGGTGCCCGTGTTCGACTTTTGCCGCCGCTTCTATCCAACCTATCCCCCTACTGCGTATCACCCTATCGCGGTAGGGGATTGGGCGACCAGGGGCGCGGTTTCACGGAGCTCCCCGATGGACTGTTCGAAGGTCTACTCAGGCTTCGACGCCTGTAAGTGAAGCCGCTGACGATACGCGCAGATAAGACAACAGACGGGCTAACCCTCGAAGGACTGAACGGGGACAAAAGCGAAGCCGGTCACCTACTACCCATTATGTTTTTTATCCTTATACCACTACATGTGGTATCCTACACGAAGTATAACTCGCTTGCCTTCAAACTAGGGGCGTACAGCTGTCAAGGGGTTGACGAATGGGCGAACATCAACGCCTCTGTAGACGCTCCTAACGAAATGTAACAATTTTCTCCCACGCTCGGTGCACGTCGCCGCGAGTCAATCAAACGAACCCCAACATGCCCCATCTGTCGACATCGTCGCAACGTGCCAGGGTTCTGAACGCCAACGGAATCTCGTCGTTGCCGGAGGGCCTCTTTTCGTCGAACACCAGGCTATCTTTTCTGTGAGAATGCGTGCGAACGTTTTGCGCCCCTTGAACTCGGGGAGAAGGTGGTCGAAGCTTGCTCTCCTGGCAGCAGTGCCACGCAAGCACCATATGCGACGCGAAGTGCACACCCGGTAGATTAACAGCTTTGCCCTATATATATGTAGCCGTTGGGTCACCATGCCTTCTTCAAGATCGATCTGGACGTTAGGGTGAGCAATAGTGCGTAGGGCTTACAGGGAAGTAGTGCATGCAGCATGGCACCTCTATCGTTGGCTTTAATTTACACTGGCGGGTACACCTGCTGCGTGAATCGATACACAAGGGACGCTGGCGCAATCAAAAGACAGCCTTATCCATAGATAAAAACACTGTCAGCCCGCCCCCGGAGCTTACCCACCCAACTCCGTCCTTGGCCCAACAACATTGTCTGCTCGCCCCCGGAGCTTACCCACCCAACTCCGTCCTTGGCCAGCAGGAATTTAAGCGATAATCCGATAACTTCTTTGCCAGAGACCATCTTCAACGGCCTGGAGCTCCTACACACGATGTGAGGGTTCTATCAACAGTTCGATTTGTGAGGTCCTGCGTTACGTGCCATCAGTACGAGTTCATTATATATCAATCGGACACATCCTCAAGACGCTTGCTGCGATAGGGCATGCTTTGTAGCATTAGTTGGCCGAAATAGTTATGACTCACTATTGGTATACTACCCAATAAGGCATGAGCCTTACCACTCTGACCCGAAGTATAAGGACCATTTCAACTAAATGTTAATACAAAAACGGTCCTTATATTCCGGGTCAGAGTATAAGGCACGCCTTACCCGTTGGATCACCATTTATTTGTGTTTCACAAGTTATGTTCGTTGCATACTTGCTGTAATACCTAGCCATCGAGTTGCACCTTTTACGTTTTTCTCAAAGCCGTTTTTTTCGAGTGCGGAGCTCAAGCAAAACAAAATAGGTTGCACCCCATATCGCAGCCTGCGCCTTAGGAGGCATGCGCCTTAACCCATTCAGAACTGAAAAACATATCCCGCATTAATCCCAAGTAGTTTGTCCCCAAATATGTGGAACCAGTTCTCAGGGGGGTAAGAGCGGCGCTCGCCTTGCCGCAATAATCTGGTTTTTTTCAATCGAGCTATCCTCTAGGGTGATAGTATTGTGTTGCGTACTTAACAGACAATGATAGCGGTTGACAAAATCGGCGATTTCTTGCTGGGTGACGCGCGCCTAATATCGTCGGCGCTTGCCCGGGGTGTCATTACTCGCACTCGGTATGCAAGCATCGTGTGTTGCAACCTTATGATACATGGGAGCACAAAACCAACAACATGCTGGATTGGACGTAAGCCATTTAACTTCTCCTACGCTGTAGCAGGGTGCACCCGGTGTCTGAGGTATTTTCTCCCTGTCGGATAATCCTGTCGGTAGACCCCGTCGGTAAACCCAGTCCGTAAATCCCGTCTCTGTAAACCCTGTCTCGGAAAACCTTGTGTGTCTACACCCTGCCATTAAACGCTGTTGGTATGCCCTCTCGGTGAAACCGGCCTATGCACCCCTTCGACGCCTGCGTTTGTTGCGTTCACGCCACCTCAGATCCGCGACCCAGTCCAATAAACCTGGAGATGAAGACGACGTCCGCAGGTTGCGCATCAAGGAGCTACCCGCAGGCCTGTTTGCGGGGCTGACGACACTCAAAAACGTGTGAGTGACACGGCGCTAGCTGATGGTTTGTACCCAATACAGGTTTAGCAGCTGAGGTGTACGCGACGCTCTTGGCACTTGCTCGGGATTCGACACCGCCTTCTGCGATAGTAGGGCATATGCCTTATACACCGTTTTGGCAGACGTATTTCGAATCTGACTGACTAGTAGTACCCTTTCTTAACTGCAAAACGTATCTCACACTGATTCCAAGTAGTTTGTCCCCAAGAACGTGAGACCGGTTCTTAATCCTTATAGGACGGGAGTCCCGTTTAGGGGACAAATTACTTAGAATTAGAGTGGTTTGTCCCCAAAACGGGACTGCAGTCCTAAATGGGTTAAGGGGCTAACCCAATATCGTTGGAACATACGTATATACAACTAGTCGAAGTGTTTTTCAGTATTTCTCGTGAAACATCTACTATATACTGTTGAAGGCGTTTGGGATCGTTCTTCGAGTCGCACATTTACTTTAAGCCTTTTTCAAAACCGGGTTTTCAGAAAGGTATAGAGCTCATATACTATAATCAAGTGATTATCACAACCTCAGAAGGATGAGGTGCCGGTCCTACCGCGTTCTATCGTGTCCCTCTTTTGTCAACATTAACTAATGTCTTGAAATAGTACGAATTTAATAAAACGTTTAAAGATTTAAAACAGCACGTATTCATAGCTGTGAGATCAAGGATTTCGTCGTATGATGTTCCTGGTACCGGTATGCTACACCCGAGGCGTTAATATATGTAAGAACATTATCTTCGTTCATGTCGTCACTCGGCTATAGCCGTGACGTGTCACAGAAGCTATGCGCGGAACGTGATATTGCGCGTGCCCTTCAACCGCTCCGTGGCAACGTTCCTTCTTGAGTTGTGCCAAACAGTTAACCCCAACGCTAGAAAGGTGCCTCAGGCGCCGTGGTTTTTATCGAGATCTCCGTCGTTTTCCTGGTGTGCAAGTAAGATATATATATATATATATTCTTTTTGTTTTGCTGCAAATAGGTTGGAAGGTGTTGCGGCGATTTTGTTTGGCGCTGTGCGCAAACACCGTACACTGGTGGGCGACACAGCCCCGACCGAATGATTATCACGCCCCCCCGGTGGCTGTCCCCCTTCCCCCCCCATGGGATGCCAGGGGTATGCGCGGGAACTTCCTCCGGACGTTGCCTAAGGGTCTCTTCGACGACAACTCGCGGCTTCAGACGATGTGGGTGCATTTCATGACAATTGGCAGTAAAATAATCGTCATTCAATGCTGTAAAGTTCATGGCAGTGTGTGTTGTGTCGTTGGTTGGGAAGGCAGCTACCCAACCGTGATGGAAGCATTCCGCCATCTTACTTATACAACTCACATAATAACGGGGGATGCACGCGTTTCGTCGTCTTGCTTACACAGGTAACTAAAGGATGGGGGAGTGAGCTGGAGAATAATACGCGTTTGGCGTGTACATCGTATCTGTTTTTTAAGTGTTCATCCACGACGGCTTATTCGCGCTCTAAGGAACACACCCCGTCTCGTGTTTTGCACGGTGTCCCCTCACTGTCCCTCCCCCCCGCCCGTCTCAGAGATTTCTCAAACAACGAGCTCGTAAAACTGCCCGGGGACACGTTCACGGACCTCCCAGCACTCACCGAGTTGTGAGTACCCGCAAGCGTTTGCTCTCTTCAGTACGCACGCACGTGTTTTCTGTCTTCAGTACCATTCGCGTGGAGTGAAAAAAGGTGTATCATATATAGGGTACTCTGAGGTGGTTAAATGTTGCCATTGCTTTTCTCAAAACGTTCAACGGTCAGCCGACAGCGAGGCAATGTGTGTCAACACGGATACGTGGGGATACGAAACCTATTGACTCGTGGCAGGAACTAACGGTACGCAGCTTGCGTCGCCTACGATGTGCCTGCGTATCGCGCCAGCTCTTGTTCGTTTCGCTCGTATGCATCTGAGTTTCAAATTGATTTGGACAATTACCGGATCAAATGTAGCCCATTTTGCATGTGCAATATATTGCTGAGCTACTCTACCCCAGCCCCGACTGCACGAGTAACACCATTCTGCCTCTCCACAACGAAACACACCATGGTTGATGCCATCCGTTGCGCCGATGCAGAGACATGTCCGGCAACATCAACCTACTGTGCAAGTACGAGGTGGACGCTCACGCATCCGAGGACAACATGTGAGGGCAGCATCGCGTGCTGCAAGCATTCTAGGCTGCATACTGTTGTAGGGTACTTACCGGTTTGGACTACAAAATGTCGTCACCGCTGGTGTGTTGTTTAGTTTGTTTTGTACAAACTCGTCTTGGGGCTGCAAATCGTTTGGGGCTACTAGTAGCATGTTGGGCTACTTATGGCTTATGTGACTCGCCTTTTTAAGCTACTCATGTTCCAGGTACCGCTTGTAAGGAATTGGTGTTTGTGTTCACGTATGTTTTGTTTAGACAGCTCTGACACACCCTGAATACAGATACATAGCGACTGCTTATGGCTGCTTATATGCTTGCCCATGATCGGTTTATGATACCACGATTCACCCATGGATCTACATTATTGATTTTTTTCGTGGTTCGTTTCGCGGCATTTCGCGACATGCCGCGACACGTAGGGTTAGGGTTAGGGTTAACGCCACTCGCCGCGACACTCCCCGCGACACTCGCCGCGACACGTCGTGGGGTGTCGCAGCATGTCGCGACACGTCGCGGCGTGTCGCGACACGTGCCACGAAAAGGTCAAATAGTGTACATCCCTCGATTCACCCGGGTGCTGGTGCAGATTAAGCAGTGATCCGCAGTGTTCGGGACATCTTGGTCTACGAAACAACCAACCGCACCTGGGGCGTGGACATACGCCCGCTGCACAAGCTCGATTGCTCGAATTTTTCCCTCTTCCCGTCTTTTCCACATGCCCCCACAAGAGCGGCACCGTCACCATCGTTTGCTCGTTGTGACTTCTCGTTTTTCATTGTCATTTGAATCCAACTCACCGTACTATTATACTCCCTTTCGCAAGTTGATCGACCGCCTTTGTTCGTCGTCACGTCTTCCGCAGTAAATGGCCGGAGCATTTGGATGATGTGCCTGCGGGCGAGTGCCTATCCTAGGTGAGTGACATATTGTTTCTTCGATATTTTCCACCCTTTGAACGTGTGGAACTCCCTCGAGGGCGTTACACCTCGACTTGTGACCAATATCTCTCGTGAAACTGTCGATTCACTCCAAGACCCACACACACCTCGGCGCATGCGAATGGCCTGCGTAGTAAACGTAGTCCGTTGCCCACTCAGGGGCACTGTGCCAAGTACACATCGTGCGATATGGTCCAAAAACGTAATACTCTTAAGCGATCAAGCCAAACGACGAATGGCAGGACATCTCATATTCCTATGCCCGAACTAACCCCCCCCAAACTCCCCACATTTGCCTCGTTTCCAATACGTAAGGGAAACTGACCTTACCGCTGAAGGGGGAGCAAGGTGCCGTGTTGGCAAGGTGTGGAGCATGCTGGCGCAAGCGAGATTCCGGTGTCAACTTCCACGACTGCTACGTACGCGACATGCGACATGCGACATGCGATAAGCGCTATGCGCTATGCGATATGCGATATGCGATATGCAGAATGCGATATGCGATACGCGAAACGCGATATGGGATATAGGATATGGGATATGCGATACACGATAGGTGATATTGGACAGTGGTATACGATATGCGACATGGCAAGTTTGGGATACAATCGAGGATGCGTAACTAAAGAACGAGGCACATATCCTTAGATTTATGACTTCGGGGGTGAGCGATTTCAGGGCGATCTCGAACGAATGCGACATAATGAAAGTTCGCCATATTTGGAACGCTATTTCTGATGGGTGATGCAGGAGTGATGCGCAGGCTAGTTGAAATACGCGTAGCGGTTTCGAGCGTATCCGAGCGCAGCCTCAAGTAGCCATGGGCGTGTATGCCGCTCCCGAAGTGCAGTCTGCATCCACCCAGAAGTTAGTCTTGGTAGTGAGTTAGTGGTAGCATGAGGGGAGAGCTGACATAAATTTCAGAGAGTCATTGTACGCTGTATGTTTTCGTAGATTGAAGCACTATACGTTCGTGCCGATGTACTGTTGATATTGAGCTTGATTTGAAGACCGAGTACGAGTTCACTTGGTAAAGGTTGAGGAACCTGCTGCTGTAGTTTGGGCCTAAAAGGCTCGGTTGGGTTGACACGATCGATTTTTCGGAGTGAAGCCTACGAGTATCTCCGAGCAATGGGCGGGGTGTAGGCTGGTCATAAAGAGGCCTTTTTTTTTTTTTTTTTTTTTTTTGCCAATAATGAGCTTTCGCGGGGTTTTCCCATGGTGTGCCATGGCACACCATGGCACTGCCATCGACGTTCCTGCTTCTGTCACGGCACTGCCATGATACTGCCACGAACGGCCTTGACAGTGCCATGGGGCATTTTCATGAAATATTCGCGGGATTTCCATCACAGAGCTCTGTCGTGAAAACCTATCGGAGCACCACGATAAACCCACGTCAACGCCACGGCACTAACACGGAAGACAATGAACGTTCGCGAAATCCCACGGAAGCTCATGAAACGTCATGGCACTGCCTTGGCATTGCCATGGCGTTGCCACCAAAGTTCATGAATTTGCTATGAAAGGCTAAGGGGACTGCCACGAAAGCCATTAAAAAAGGCAACTTATGTGCACCCCCCGTCAGAGGAAATATTGCAAACGACAGCATACATACATACCTTTCCCGGCGAGTAACGACTTCTTTGTCGACCTTGGGTTTAGTGGTTGGAGGCGTTGGGATTCCTCGCTTGTACCTCGGTGACTCGAAGGAAACGCTGACGAGCTTGCATGGACTACGCAAGGAAGACAGCTCTAGACACAGGTTGCATGTGATTCTCGGGGTGTGGTCAGACTCATCTGCTGCTTCGAATAAAAAGCACGTGGATACGTGTTGTTTTCCAACTGTTGGACCGAACACATATGCGCACGGCAAGCCTTCAGTGTTCAGCCTAACAATTCCGAACGCGGATCGGAGGAAGGTTGCTGGCCTGGAATAAGAGTTACCCTGTTATCGATCGCGGGAGGGCCCTCAAATTTGCTTTGCGGACATTACATGATGCTGCAACTTAAGAAACAGATCGACACACAGCAGTGATGATGCCTACCAGCTGCAAGCCCACGTGCAAGTGGTTTGAAATTTTCCACGGTGAATGACATGCTGAAGCAAAAGGTATGCCAACGACAGTATTTCTGCCCAATCAACAAAAACCGTTCGGTATCACATCAAGCGGATATTGACGAGCGAGGCCGCACTGACCGCGATGATCACAGTGCTACAGAGTATGAAACCTTACTTGTTTGAAGTTGAGGTTATGTGTCACAACCGCATGGTGAGGGTTAAGGGGCAACTCTGAGAGCGGCTGCCCAACGGTCATACCCTTCCCTGGAGAGATTGGGGTTTCCTCCCGACATAGAGCACGACCACACTCTGTCACCCGAACCGTAGCGACATTCGTCCCTACTGAAAGCACTTGGCACCTCGTCGTGTGATTTCACTAGCGCAAACGCTTTAACGCTCACATCATGGCGACATGGGGTCTTGAGCCGGACAAACCGTTCCCGACAAACGGCGCGCCGAGCGACGACCCGATCGCCTACGCACGCATGGTACCTCTCTTGAGGTAGCGGTAGAACAACTTAATCGTTGTTGGAAGTTTGTTGCGGCGGAACAAGTGCATCGATATACCGTCTGCTGGTTAAAAGTGAGAGAGTTCTATGGGGGGTCACATCTTGCAATTCTGCGACGATCCCGAACGCGAATCAGCATCTTCGTGAAAATCAGGGGCCGCAGTCATGTGACATCGTGTGTGGAGACATGTCGCGTTACGAAACTCTATGGTATGGCCCACGGAAAGGCAATGGTTAGGACGGGTGTCAACGGTAGGGCACGCTGACGCCAAACATAGAACGATGTGTCGTTTGTAAATATGATGGTACCTGGCCTCAGTCGTAGGCAGCCCCGTTTTTCGTTTGGAGTGGTAAAAAGCTGGGGTGGAGACACAGACGCATAGTAGTCGCAAAGAGAGAAGCCATTTTGTCGATAGGAATTAATCTCATTTGGTTACAGCAACTACAAAAATCGGCAATTGTTTGTGCCCAGCGCTACAAGAAATGCATTCGAACCGAACATGCCAACACTATGTAAGGAATAAATTCAGCAAATTACGCGGCATCCTTGTGGTCTAGGTTTGACAAACGCACAGGGCATGCTTAAACGACGGAGGGCAAAGGCACGGGACGGCGTTAATTTTCAAAACGACCAAACTACAGCAGCCAAGTACCAAATTACCTAACGCATAAACCTGCAGCGTGGCGATTGGCCACGAACAAGGGGAAATCCGTCGATAATCCGAAATGCACCAGTTGAGAAGCACGACGCGATGCGCGCGCGTGTAGGTCTACGCCGGCAATCGAATCTACAAGAGGTGCAATCTCGATTACCACGCAATTTGACCATTCATTCTTCTTGATTTTACTTTCCGCAGGGAACCAAGCAGATCATAGGGATCTAATGCACAGCATCTCTGGACCACAACATACTCCACGCCACCCCCGTTGGAAGATTGCACATCCGGATCGTGACCACCATCCTGCACGTCCTCTCGTGCCTACCTATCGAACACCACGTTAGTGACGAACCTGAACGTCGGCAAGAACATACTGTCCGGTGTAGTGCAGTCGTCTCCTGCCTGCCAGTTGCCTTTTGTTGTTGGAGACAATACGCGCTACGTATTTTAGTTAGAGACGAGCCTGGCCGTCGGTAGGAACATACTGTCCAGTGTAGTGCAGTCGTCTCCTGCCTGCCGGTTGCCTTTTTTCATTGGAGAAAATACGCGCTACGTATTTATACCCTCGCTGATAACGGCCTAACACGCCACAGCGTCCAGGTCAGGCGAAATCGCCACGAAAATCAACGATCTACGGCAGCCAAACGGACAGTCTCTACGCCCTCGATACGAGCACCCCACGACCGGGGTGATGCTCGGGAGCGACGCGGGCATCAACCTCGCTAAGTAATCGTACCTGTCTCTTTCATCCGTACGTAAGGTCGCACTAATAGGTCCGTAAGGTTCCTGTGAAATAGGCAACCCATCTAGCCAAACGGGCAATACAGTGCACACGTAAAGGCATGCCCGTAATACCTACCAGGTGGTAGAGAGAAAGGGATTTCGTGCCCGCAGTTTTCTGATTGGTCAATTTGTTTGGTTGGAAATTTTGATTGGTCGAAAATCCTTGTTCGACATTTGTCATGTAACCGATGCATTAAGGAAGGACCGAATCGAAGCAGAAATATGTACCGGATAGCCTTGACATATATCAAAACAAACATTCCGTTTTGACGCGAAACGAGGGGGTCCTTACGGCACGGTATGGTAGGTGACGAGGAAGCCTCTTGCCGCCGCGTACGGCGAGTATACAAACAAGCCCGTGCTCTAGAAGACCGTGGTCGGGGCAGTGGCTAGGCTGCCCCCCCTCGAGTCCCCACTTCGCCAGTTTCCTACAACCAGCCACCCTGCAGGAAGCATTGCAGTGGATCACCGGGCTACCCAAGAGGTCACTCTTATGGTGGGTACATACAGTGGCAGCACAATCACCAGCCAGTACACCCCAAACTGGTCGTCGAGAGCAGGCGATATGAGAGCAACGCGGTGCAAGCACGTTTACCATGCCGTCCTCAGAGTGTTGCTTGCAGTACTTGGCTGTCTTACAGTTCTTGATATTGAAGGACGGCTTTGTCGTGCAGGAGTCACGCGAGCAACGCCTATTGCGAACGTCCACCATGCCGTCGTCAGCATGATGCTTGCAATACAATGGCGTCGTGCTGCCCTCCACATTGAAGCCCGCTCGCGTCGTGCAAAGCTCATATGAGCAACACTTCGTATGCACGTTCACCATGTCGCCCGCAGCGTGTTGCTTGCAGTATTTGGCTTTCTTGCTGCCCTGGATATTGAAGGTCGGCATCACCGTACAGGAGCCATGCGCGCAACGCCTGTTGCTGACGTTAACCATGCCGTTCTTAGAATGCCGCTTGCAATACAACCCCTTCTTGCTACCTTCGACGTTGAACCTCGGTCTCTTGTTACAGGACTCGTGTAAGCAACGGCTGCGGTGAATATCCACCATACCGTCCTCAGCATGCTGTCTGCAGTAAATAGCCTTCTTGCTGCCTTCAATATCGTAGTTCGGTGACTTACCACACGAGCCATGTGAGCAACGCGTGCTGTAAATGGCTACCATGGCGTCCCCAGCATGTTCCTTGCAGTACGCTGGAGTTCTGCTGCCCTCGACGTTAAACCTCGGTATCTCCGTGCACGAGTCATGCGAGTGGCACCTGAAGCGGACGTTCACGATCCCGTACTCAGCGTGCTGCTTGCAGTACAAAGCCTTTTTGCTGCCCTTAATTTCGAAGTTCAGTACCGTGTCACACGAGTCATGTGAGCAACGCTTGCTATGAACTGCCACCATGCCCCCCTCAGCATGTTGCTTGCAGTACACCGCCTTCTTACTGCCCTCAATATTGAAGGCCGGTGTCAACACGCAGGGGCCATGCGAGCAACGCCTCCTGCCGATGTTTACCATGCCGTCCACAGCATGTTTCTTGCAGTACAGTGCCGCCTCGACTCCCTCGATATTGGATTCCGATTTTCTCGTGCAAGAAGGATGTGAGCATTGCTCCATTCTCTCCAAACTAATGGGGTGGTGCAATTACTGAGGAGAACCTGGAGGGAACATGGGCATATGATAGCAAGAGGGAGGCTTTGAGCCGAGCTACACACACGTACCGTTCGCAGGACCATCGTAAGCAGATGATACATATCTTGGACTGTACAGCTTCATCATACCCAGAGGTAATTTCGTAGTGGGGTGGGGGGTTCTGCGAAAATTGTGACGTAGACTAATGACGAGCACGAAAACCACAAACAATCGTGACACCATAAAATTGAGTTTACCACTCAAACGGTCGAACTCACACCACAGCAGCTGACGTACAGCAAGTAGCAGCGGTTGCGAGCAAAAACTAACAAAAACAATCAACAAAACACCGGCCGAGCCACACCTCAACACCTCGACAGCGAGCATGCATACGTATACGAGCTTTTTGGAACTCGTACGAGTGCAACGGCAGGCTGTTGTTGTTGAGTTGTTGCTGCTGCAGCGTGTTGCTGTTGTTATTGTCACTATGAGAGGGGAACGTGCGTATCATTCTGCGTCGGGGCTGGCTGATACCACCCACCACCCCTTGGTGGGTCCCGTATACCGCAACTTGTTTTTGCAGGAAAAACATCCGCCAGATGATACATATATCATACATACTCCCACGCATTGAGTTGATTTCAACACCTTCGATAGCTCTACACAAGATCGTACGAATGAGCCTATTTTCATGCCGAGGTTCAAACTGTAGCGCTCGCGGTGGCCTCGCAGCAGAGGGCACATAGCATCGGACGAAAACCAAACCTCGAAAACTTAAGCGACCCGTAGCCTGTATCGAAAAAACCTCCGCAAGCCTTGGAAATCTCTCTGTCTCTTTTTTATTTTCCCCAGGCCCCCTACTTAACAATTGTCAATATCCCCAGTGGCGTTAGGTTCTAGGCTCTGTCACGACAGATTATTTGTATCTCCAAACCCCTCGCGTTTCAACGCTACTTTAACGTCTATTTCCACAGACGTTTCGCCCATCTTCCCAGATCTTTTTAAACCTACTGATCAATCGAACTTGAGAAGACATACCGATCTGTCGCCAATCACTCACCAACTCGATAGTTGGCGGGATGATACACACACCCTCACCGATACACACACGCGCACGCATATATAATTTGACTCTATTGGGTCAACCGGCACTTCAAGACTCAGTCTCCCATCACTCACCGATTCGATGTTTAGAGTTCATCTGCGCTATTTGACTGGGTCCAGCTCTTGTGGGCCGCGTCAATGCTGAGTTGTCTCGTGCGGGACCTATATGCAAGCAGTAGGACTTACTATAAGAGCTTTTCCTACCTACAGGTATGAACGATACGTGCACACAAAACAGCGGATCATTCCAATTGAGGATCGATTTTTAATTGAGGATGGAAAAGTAGATTTTTTCAGACGATAACGCCAAGTGCATTCTTCGCAGTCACGAAATATATCAAGAGAGTTGTGCCCCCTGCACGACGGGTTGACCTCGCTATGCACATGTAAGCATACCACGTATATAGCTACAATTGCATATACCGTAGCCGATACTCGTAGCTGTCTTGGTGTTTTCGTCATGGGCCATACAGCTGTACGCAACAGCAGTGCATGCGCTTTTATTTTGGCCAAGGCTTGGGGCATGTCTCCCGACGATTTGAGCATAAATGCTTTCATCCAGTTTTCTTTACTGCTATGATATGAATTTTCCTCTTCGCCTTGGATAGCCGATATTTCGTGAATATTAAGTGGTTTGGCGCTTAATTTTTACGGAAAATGAAACTGACGTATCGGGATCTCAACTATTGGTACTTCCTAGTTTATTGAACTTGGCCACTGGAACTCACTCGCTAGTGTGGAGGACAAGGTACGTAGATACCGCCAATCTCGGTCACAAATGCCAACCATGAATATACGTTGATCAACGTCCAGTCTACGAGACCTGCCATCACGGATGGTCTTCATAATGGTTGATGTTCGAAAAAAACAAGCCCCGCACGTTACCACGGAGGGAAGGGAGAAGGGTCCTCTACGAGAACGAACCCCCACTCCCACACTCTTTCTATGGGATCTCTCCTCTATGGGATCTCTCCTCGTGAGAAGCGAGGGAGGTTTTGTGGAGGCAGGTTCTCGCCCCATACTTCTGATACAAAATAAAACGTGCGCGTCGAGGCCTCGGCCAAACCCATCCAAGACTTTGCCTCGACAAGGCCGACATCATCAGAGGAGGCGAAATCCATATCATCTGTAAGAACAAAACATGATAGTTATGTACGTAGACGAAGCAGCGGCCTCCGCTACCGGAGTAACGAACAAAACAGGGTTTGTTGGTAGAGATAATGAGGCTTGTCTGTATCAGGGACCGGGATAGAGTATGGTTGTTTTTGGTGATTAGAAAAACCCGCACGCAGCCATTCATTTTGAGCAAGGAACCGCGGTGCAGGTCAGCATCCCCACGTCAGGCGTAAAGAAACACGAGGTCCCTGCTGCAAGCGTGAGCAGACGTGAGGCAGTCGCTGGGTTGGTCAGCCAAGCCAGAAATTTGTGCCCTTTTTCTCTGCTGCCCTCTTGAGCGACCAACCGGCGATCGCATGGTGGACAATCATATCTATAAGAGCGAAATAAAATGAAAAACTCCACGGTTGAAATTCTTAACGCTTGTCGCGTTTTACTATTGTATACCAGGTATCATATACCAGTATGCTGCAGAGTGGTTTGATAAAGAAAACCAAGGGTACGCGCGGTGCCGGCGGTACGGAATGATACCGTTTTGGCCACCGCCGGCGAAAAATGACTGGGGATATCCCGAGGACGGTATGGGAAAAAGTTTCCGTTTATTTACCACGGGGTGGGAGTCGAGGGGAAAACGAGAAAACCGGCGGTATTGAAATGATAATATCTGCCCGAAAACCTGGAGTGCGATGCAGGATTGGAAAAGCTGCGTCTCAACGTCGGGGTGGAACGGGAATATCAGAATAGTGGGATGGGAATAGTCGGGAATATGTAGACAGCGGGATGGGATAAGCCGGGACTGCGAATACAGTGGGATGGGGAACAATCGGGAACGGGAACACGACACCTTACCGAGGGATAGTAGAGCTCGGTAACAGAACGAACGACGGTACCGGTCGGGAAATCGCGGTCGGGAACGAACTATCATGTGGTTTCACGTTCCCGTGTACAGTACCGCTCCCGCCCCGACAACATTTTTCCCGTCCCGACTTTTACCGCGCGTACCGGAAATACCGGTAGCCTATGTAGTCTCGTGACGTCTCCTCTTCAGCACGTTCACCCCTGACAGAAAGTTTGACTCAACCTTCCTGTACTGACATGACACCTAGACTACTTACACAGCGATATCCGTTCCCAGTGATTTATTCACTGGGTGCTGTCGTGTCGATTAATTTAAATCCCCAAATCCCTGCTCTTCAACAGTGTTTTGACGTCTAATTCTATCGATTTTCTGCAATCCCCTCCCCAAACATTTCTACTTAACAGTGTTAATCCAAGTTCAACCAATAGATGGATCTGTCGCCAATCAACCATCAATTCGATAGTTGATTTCATACATACGCCCCGGTGGTCTAACTGGTAGCCACGAAGCCTGTAGGGCCGGATGTCGAGGGTTCGATTCTCCCCATGGAGGTTTTTATTCTCAAATGACACCGACTGTCGAGAGCGCATATTATAGCGTGGGTAGGCAAAATTCGACGAAAGTTGACGAGGGAAGAAAGTGCTGAAATCTTCTCGCGATAAAAACCAAGGCAAGAACCGTAGTGGGGGAGGAGGGAGAGGAGCCTACTTTGTGACCCCGGATCTGAGTTACGACTAGGGAGGGAGAAAGGCGGAAGTGCGAAGATAATGAATGGGATGGGAAAAAAAAAAAAAAAAAAAACGTGTATAATTTGGCTCTAACGTTTCAACCGGCACTCGAATAATCTGTCGCTTAATCACGCACGAATTCAATCTTTCATCTGAGTTGTTTTATTGGGCTCAGCTTTTGTTGCGTCAGTTTTAAGTTGGTTCGTTCGCGACCACAGGGCCGAGGACCTACATACAGCCTATGTACAGCAGTTAAATGCTATACTTCCCATACCGGTACGCGTACGTACGTACTACGTACAAAAGCTGGACATTATGAATACCAGGCATAACTACAAGCTACGTACAACACTTCTACCAACAAGGCGGTGGGGAGCGGATCGGGGCGCAGCCCCGACCCGTGCCCCCAGCTGGCAACCCCGTGTATGCGTGTCCGTGGAATATGGTTTGAATGACATCGCCAGGAAGCGGAGTGGGTCAGACGGTCGTTCGTGTGTGTGAAGCACAACCAACAATCGTGCTGGTCTTGTCTCGATGGTCCCTGGCCCATGCCATGGGTGAGTCCCAGGGATGCGTATTTCCTCACCCGGAACCCAAATTTTTCCGGGAAACAGCCTTTTTCAGCCTTTCCATCCCCCCCCCCTATTTCCCCTCATTCGGGGAAAAAAAGGCAGAATTTGGGGGGGGGGGGGCAACAATTATCATCCCCGGGTGGCCCATGCACTACATAAAGCACAAGTATAAGATTCGTCCAGGCCTTCGGACAGTCGTGTTCGACCATTTGCACTCTACACTCTACCTGCAACAGGTACACAGTAGTAGGAGAGTAGCAGTTGCGCACAATTCAAGTACTTGAGTAAATGTTCATCGGTTTCAAGTTTGCACTTGTTCATGTCCTCGTTGATTTCGTCCTGCCGTCATTTGGTACTGGAATACTAGGATTACTGCCGTGGTGCTGATATCGATCTCTCATGAACGAATATACTTATGATATGTCGCGAGGGAATCAGCAACACAAAGCGCAAAGCAGGAAGTGAGCAGTTACAGCAGTGCGCTGCTTCGTACGCGTATAGCGATCGCGACCTTATCCGCGACTAGAAACTGTAACCATGGACGCTGGGCGCATCAACGAAATCCCAGCGTCCCAGCTGCTCCGCGCCGAGTTCACCCTTTCCGTTCGAATATATTAGCTCACATACCTGGTATATGATTATATGTTATATTAGTACATTCCTTCGATAATTCCGCTCGCCATTACATCCATTTGCTCTGTATGACATCTACGTGATATAGCAGGGGCTTGTGGGCGCCTACGTAGTGCTCTGCCCTGCCTAACAGCTTAGCAGCGTTGGAAAAACAAAACAAAACAAAACACGGGGGTTTCCACTCTATATGGAGGCGTTATTTGCCCGGGGATAGGGGACGTAAATATAATTTCCTCTGATATCAGCCGCGTGCAGGGCAGATGCACGCCGGTCCCAGTGACGTAATTCCGGGCAGGCCATGGCCCAAGGCGGACTACTCGCGAGCAAAAAGAAATATGTCTGTTGACGGTCTAGAGTGAAGTTTGTCGAGCGTCAAGGCTGTCTGTGACGTAATTCCGGGGAGGCCATGGCAAGGCGGAGTACTCGACACCAGAGCACGAACGGAAAAGCTGAAATGGTGCAAGACAGGAAAAAACGGGGGAAAACATAAATAATGCCGTACGAGCTGGGCTGGCCAAGAATGGCCTTTTTACTCGTCCGGCGGTTTCTCAATCATTTTGAAATATTACGTCGCAACGTTGTTAGTAGATGTGTGTTCCTGAGACTACAGCGCATTTGCCGACGTTACGAGAACGTTCGAAATCCGAGACAATTTCGTCAAAAGCAAAAAAGTAGAAAAATAAAAAGACCATGCTAAACGAGCTATCTATATATATGTCGATATTTTAGTCTATCAGGTAAACAACCCTTCCTTGTGTTGCGGATTTCGCTCAAAATCGGTGTGCATCTTCCTTAAGGCATGACGAATAGACTGACGATATCCTCACGATCGCCTAATTCGCCGATCATCAAGAGATATGGCTTTCGGAAGATTCCCTATACAAAGTCAAGATACTACGGGGTGAAGCACAAAATGTGGGATTCTCACTCCAAATTTCATTTTTTTTGCCTGGATTTTTTATACGTTCTAGACCAGGGCAAGACAAAGGCATTGCCTGCTGCACCTTTTGATTTTTGTTTTGTTTTCTGTCAGTTGTGGCCGAAACGATGTTGCAGAATTTTCTGAAATGTGCCTAATTCACGGGTAAAAAAAAAGAAAAAAAAGGTGCAGTAGGTAATCCCTTCGGAAGACTACTATGAAGCACGTGTCAAAAGATGAGGTCGAACGCGCACAACAGGGTGTGTGTAGTGGAAAACACTGACACAACGGCAAAAAGCACAATACACAAAAAAGAAAGGGCACTATCCAAAAATAGGTATACCTACCCACTTTGAGCCATTTATAGGTACACTGCGTAATGTACACTGGAAACGGCTTACTTCCTGACCCGCCTGATATTTTGCCTGCGCTCTATTGTAGCTACAAATGGCTCAAAGTGCGTAGTAGGTACACCTATTCTCGGCTACTCATTGTGCGTATCACCTTTGTTGTATTTTACAATGTTGCTATTAATAACATTTCCGGTATCACGCAAGACCGCGACCGGCGGCCGTCCAGGCCGCCGGCAAAGCCCCTTGTATAATATGTACCAAAGTTTCTCCTACTATCATATATACTGCACTACAGTATGTGTATTGTACTTTCAGCATAATGGCATGGAAACAATCGTTATTGCTGTTTCTCTGCATCACGATCACACCCATTAGAGGCATTTGGCCCAAACGACTAATAATATAACATCTGGTTGACAGGTACGGTCGGCTGGTTGACACCCCCGGCATCTTGTGTGGCCGTCTGTCTATATTTCAGTTGCCAAAAAATGGTCGTTCGAGCCATTTATAGGTAAAATTGAAGCCAAGAATAGTTGATACGTAAAATAGGTAGCCAAGAATAGGTGCACCTACACACTTTAAGCCATTTGTAGGTACAATGCAGCGCAATCCCAATATCAGGCGGGCCAGGAAGCCGTTTGTGCAGTGTACATTAGGCAGTGTACCTATAAATGGATCAAAGTGCGCAGTTATACCTATTTTTGGCTAATGCCCAAACAGGAAGCGTTAAACCTCCCCCCAGAAAACAAGGATCTGCTCACACACGCAAGCAAAGAACGGGGACAACGCTCGTTGTTGTGCTCATAGCATAGAAGAAGTTACGATATGTTATTTCACAACAGCAGCAGCAGCAGCAGCGACTCTGCACAGCGAATCGATCTTTGTGACCTGCTTGCTTAGTGATAAGACAATGAAGAGCGATGAGACCGCACAGCAGCTCGCACAGCGAACCGATCCACACGGCTGGCTTGTGTCGCGATGTGGCTGGCTTGCATCGTGATGACAGGTTGTCAAGCGTCGTTATAACAGCGACGATACCGCATGTCGCACAGCAAATCGATCCTCGCGGCTGGCTTGCGTCGCGATGGCTGTGCCTTGCGTCGTGATAACAGCTTGTCAAGAGCGGGCGCAGCAGCAGTGGTGTGCTCATCATAGACAAAACGCCTATATTTCACAGCAGCCGCAGCAGCAGCAGCAGCAGTTCTGTACTGCGAAGCGATCTTTGCGACCTGCTTGCGTAGTGATAACAGCGATGATACCGCACAGCAGCTCGCACAGCGAATCGATCCTCACGGCTGGCTTGCGTCGCGATGGCTGGCTTGCGTCGTGATAACAGCCTGTCAAAAGAGCGGGCACAGCAACAGGTGTTCGTGGAAGGGTGAGGGTGTGCTCATAGAAACGCGACGATATTCCACAGCAGCAGCAGCTCTGCACAGCGAATCGATCCTCGCGACCGTCGAGATAACAGGCTTTCAACAGCAAGTTTAGCACAGCAGCAGCAGCAGCAGCAGCTAACAGCGAATCAATTCTTGAGACTTGCTTGCTGCGTCGTGATCGCAGGCTGTCAACAACAGCGGGCACAACAACAGGGCACCTGCACGCATGTTGTGTATGTGTGTATGTGTGTGGACAACGGGCACAGCAGGTGTTCGTGACAAGACAAAAGACACGGGCACACACTCGTCCTGGACAGCAGCAGCAGCAGCAGCAGCTCACAGCGAATCGATTATTGCGAATGGCTTGCTGCGTGATAACAGGATGTCAACAACAGCGGGCACAACAGGGCACCTGTACGCATATAATATGCATGTGCAATGTGGATTGCTGCTGCTGCTGCAAGCCGCTCATCAGGTGTCGGATATTTCCTGCAGTGGACAGCGGGTGCTCGTGGAAGGTTCAGATCTTGCACGTCGTTGGAGAACCAAATGATCCTCATAAAATGTCTGATTTTCAGTACACAACTGGACGATAAAGGTCTGAATAGAGCAGTTTTGAGGCCGCTCCGGAAGGTTCGGATTTTGAAAACCGTCAGTAAGCAAGATACGCAAAAAATGTACTGGTGTAAGTGCACAACTGGCTACAACGGGCTGGTCAGGGGGGGGACAGGCTTCAGAGCCGAAATAAGTTACTTGGATAAAGTAGGAAAAACGGGGGGATGATAGGAAAAAGTTTCATTTGCCTGACATAACCCAGCTCCTAAAGTCACTGGGAAATAGGAAAAAGTTTCATTTGCCTGACATAACCCAGCTCCTAAAGTCACTGGGAACAGCTCCTAAAGTCACTGGGAACAAAAAATATTACCTCCAGCAGGGGCGTCCAGAAAAAAGAGAAAACGACACACCACACCCCCAGAGGTCGGAATAGAAAACCGTTGCAACCGTTGTGATCACATGATTTAATAAGAAAATAGGGAAAAAAATGATCCTTATTTTCATTTTTTTCACTTGGTTTTGGTAACCCTCCCCCCCCCTAACGAACAAATAAATCTGTGAGAAGTCGAAAAATAATTTTTCGACCACCCTCGCCTCGAGCCCTATTATTTTCGGGGAATTACCGCTACCGGGAAATAAGCATCCCTGGTGAGTCCGAGTCCATAATCACGATTTTGGATGACCCAGGTCATCCGAAATGTAACGCCAAATGAAACGACACAACAAGTTACGCCGCTCTAAACCCTCAAAACGAGCACGTCGTACGTAGCGCTATATCACCAAACTTCACAGGCAGGCGGGGCGGCGGGGAGTGGGTCGGGGCGTAGCCCCGACCGGCGCCCCGCCCAGCCGACATATGCCGTGCACGAACCAAAAGGATGGCCTCATTCCGTGGATTTTTGCTTGAAAGTTATCGCCAGGAGGCGGAGTGGGTCTGCCAATCTCAGAGAAGTATCACTGGGACCGCATGGAGAGCAACCCCTCTGCACGCTACCTGGTATGCTATAAGGGGACACTCGGCCCTCGGTGCTGCAACCCCTGACAACGCATGCTTTCGCTATTTTGGCATTTCTCCTGGCATACGTATTTGACGGCTATTCTACCCAATTCAAATCGAAACGGCACGGGACAGGACCACTGCTGTGTGGGAGGGGATACTGTTGCCGTAGAGACGAACTAAAGTATCTCCTGACATTCTTCAAGCACAATTCAGTAACCAAGTTGAAATGCTGGTACTGCTATTAATAAACCATCTCTCTCGGAGGTAAAGCGAAAAAGGGCCGACCCGAAATCGACTCGAGTGCGACGTTCCTTCTGAGTCCCCCCTCTCGCCTCTCACCTCTCACCCCTTTCCCTCTGTTCAGGTCCACCGCCAAAATGGAGCAACACTGAACCGAGAGATCCGGTGGTCTTCGTACTCGAACAGGTCGGCTAGAGGGGGGAACACTGACACTCTAGGTGTCAGAGGTGCGTTCTGTTGTGAACCTCTTTGTGTATGTAGAGGCTATGGCAGCCTTTCCCATAGTGTGGGGGGTCCGGACGTCTCACGAGAGCAAAGGGAAGAACATCTGCACCTAACCCTAACTGAGCCGCCTGTACCACAATACGAGTACTGATTTATTATCTAGGATAAAGTATAGGAAGCCGGGAATGCTACAGTATGTGGCTGCCGTGTGGTTCCAGCATTACTTTGAGGGTGTTCGAATGAAATAGCGCTAATATATGCGGGGGGTGATGGTGAAAGCCCCGAAAACGCGGCGGGATTTTGATTGTTTTGCTCCCAGGCGCTGTCACCTGTCACGCTGTGAGCGCTGCCAGCTGCCAGCTGCTGGCCCTGGTCTCTTTCCTCCTGAGAACCACACGGATCATTATACAGCGAACTCACCCTCCACCAGGTACCAAAAAGCACTGCTGCCGTGCCGTTCTGCGAAGTAACTCTCTCTTTTGGGGTTGATCTGTGACTGCGACCTACATTGTTTCTCCTCATCGCAGCAGTCGGTTTTCCATTTGACTTCGTATATGCGTACGTACTGCTTGCTACTGCTGTACGCACCGTCCATACTTCTTCGTGTAGCATCGTCTGTCTGTTGCTGCACGCTGCTGCTGCTGTACGTAGGTCAACCGAAGTGCAACCCGATTGGCTGCCCTGAACGCACGGATCTACATTATTTGACTCTTTCGTGGCGCGTGTCGCGGCGCGTGTCGCGGCATGTCGCGACGTGTGTCGCGACCTGTGTCGCGTTACGTGTCGCGGCGTGTCGCGGTATCATCCGTGTCGCGGCAAGTGTCGCGTTACGTGTCGCGTTACGTGTCGCGACGCGTCGCGACGCGTAACGCGACGCGTCGCGACGCTGTCTTCGGAAAACCGGTTCGAACCGGATGGCAAGGTTAAACGCCTCTATTGACCATAACGGAATGTTTGGGCCTAAAGCGTGCTGTTTATATGTGGGTTCCGAGCCACAACCACAGCACACGGGGTGACGTGATTTCAAGGTGTAAAACATTGTTGTGAAGAATAACCACTACACCAGCGCCCCTGCCAAAAAGACAGGTCCCATCAGGATATGATCCCATATGAGCCTTCTGGTTAAAAACCGTGAGAAGCGAAGCGACGAACTACCCTATACGGGTGCAGGCGCGAAGCGCAAGGTCTACCCTGATCCCACAGTAATACCGGCCAGTAAACCTGGAGACTACACGTCCCCTCCTAAAAAGATGATCTACGTGAACCTCGTCACGCTCGTCGCGGCAGGTGTCGCGGCAAGTGTCGCGACGCGTCGCGGCAGGTGTCGCGGCATGTCGCGACGCGTCGCGACGCGTGTCGCGACGCGTCGCGACGCTTGCCGCGACACCTCCCGCGACACCTGCCGCGACGCGTCGCGACACTTGCCGCGACACCTGCCGCGACACCTGCCGCGACACCTGCCGCGACACCTGCCGCGACACCTACCGCGACACCTGTCGCGACACCTGCCGCGACACACGTCGCGACACGCGTCGCGACATGTCGCGACACGTGTCGCGAAAAATACAAACAATGTACATCCCTCCCTGAACGGCTGCTTGCTTTCAACACCTTCGTTGTATGGTCAGTGCACTGGATTCCTGTGTGTATTGCACGGATCTCACGGATCTACATTATTTGACTTTTTCGTGGCACGTGTCGCGACACGCGTCGGGACATGCCACGACACGCCACAGACGCTGTCGCGGCACGCCGCGACACGTAGGGTTAGGGTTGGGGTTAGCAACACTCGCCGCGACACTCCCCGCAACACTCGCCGCGACACGTTGTGGGGTGTCGCGGCATATCGCGACACGTGCCACGAAAAACACCAAATAATGTACATCCTTCTCTGCAGCTTTATCAAGACACCGACGGCCTACAAAAGACAGGGTCGATGTCGTTGTTGGTGTTCAGAAGCTACGCGCAGATGCGCACAACTTGCAAGGCCTGCATCCCCTACGCAGCACGTACGGCTCTCGCGACCATCCTTGCGGGTCACGATGGACCGGGTTGCGTCTACTGTAGCGGCAAAGCAGGGCAGAGCATGGAATATATCCGAAGGCCATGCATCGCAGCGATTGCTCTCACAGCACACCTCGTAGTATACGCTCTTCGTTTTTTGCGAGCCGTTATGTGGTATGTGTACTCGTATCAGCTCATCAGCTCATCCGTGAGTATGTTGCTGTTCGAGTAGGATTAAATAGAACCATCCGCGATGGTATTGCGAGTCGCTCGTCTTAATACCGGTAACAAGAGCGGCGTACAGAGGTAAATTGCAAGCAAAGAACCCGCTCAGAACTTCTCATGGACGCATCGCTTTGTGTTCGCAACCTCTCTGCTGCGGACAAAACATTAGCCTGTAAAACCGCTCGAGTGGGTGTGTTATCTTGCGTGCTACACGGTAGGCGTCCAAAAAACCCTGTTTGAGGCGGGGCCGGGAACACCCGCAAAAAATAACTACTGTATGATACATCAAGCCAGAACAACTGCCATAAATGATACGTACAGTAGTTAATCCGATAAATATACACAAGGGTTTTGTGTATTTGTGCTGGCGGTCGTCACTCCCGAACAGCGGGCGATTCCGCGCGGAGAAGGAATCGCGTGCACCGAATATTACTACTGCAATCGAGTTCGGCGGCGCGATACACGCGAGAGCGCTGCAGGTTTGACGTTATCGACAAGTGCATGCGGATGCATGACACCATGCTACCGTTAAGGTTGGTAGCCAACCTTCATACCAACGCCGTACCCGCGCCGTTTATTTTTGTTTCTTGAAGTAAAAGTTTCTACGCCGCGATAGAAATCCGCAAGGATAAGGAATCGCACGTGCCGTACGGTACAATCGAGCTCTGCGGCGTGATTGAAGCGAGCTTGAAGCGAGTGTACTGAATGCATAACGTTTTTGTCGAATGCTGACAAATACCTTACTCCATAATATCGGTATCGTTGGTGGTCAATCCTCATACCCGCGACGTTCTATTCATCAGTTCACGCCATACTTTAAAACTCCTCCGTCACCAAACACACCCGCACGAATAAGGAATAGGTTGCACCGGTTTTCAAACGAGTTCTCTGGGGCGCGAATTCAAGCTAGCGCGCAAGACGTTTGCCGTTGATATCGAGTGTACAGTACGCGACAGATGATAAGAATCTCCTATTTTGGCTGAGGCTCGCGTCTTATTTTCTTGCTGATTTCAGCACAAATGCTTATATCCACATTCTTATCTGGCGAAAGGGTGCAAAACGCCAAATTCTTAAAATGCGTATGCTTATTTTGAAACGGCGTTCCAAACTTTTTTTTTCTGCAAAGGCGTGCCTACGACCATTTTTTCTTGAGCGGTTGTTATTAAGATATAAAGCAATACCACGTATCAGTTACATGCATGTTTTACTACGTGGCACCCATCGCTCATAATCCACAACACCACAGCAGTACTACTGTACTACTGCAGTTGTTTGCATCAAATATTTAGTATTCGTGTGTAAACGAAGCTCTTCAGGGCCGCAGGAATCGAAGCTCATGTTGCCCACCTTCAACGACTCCCTTACTGTATGGTAGTACTTCGTACTGCTGTAGCCAGAAAATAAACTCAATCCACACGGTCTACGTTATGCACGTTGGGCCTTAATGCTCTCCCCCTGCTACTGACTGACGGTATTTCCCTGCCTGCTTCTGAACCTTCGGGCTGACTGGTCTGCCCGCCCTCTCCGACTGTACCCCCCGTCTGCTCTGCGTCGTTTAGCTCTCGCAAAACCGACGCACCCACCGCCGCGCTGTTTTCCGTGCTGTATGCAGCTAATGGTAGCTTCATGCTACGCACGCTTTGATCGGCTTCAAGATGCACGCGGTAGTCGTACACATTTTTCGTCCGCTCCTGACTCTCACGAGTGATCAGGCCACCAAACCACCCCATGCCCAGTCTCACTAACACTCCACGTTTCAGTAACGAATTATCTAGAGCAGCTGGTCTCGACTCCTGGAGACGAAACCCGTCTGGAATCACCATCCCGATCGCCTCATCCTCCGGTGACATGTCGTCTTCGTCGTCCAGCAGGGTCTGCGGGTCTTCCCCATTGTCAAAGACACCTGAACAGCATAAGGTGGTAATGTAACGGCGAAGGGAAACCACGCACGGGGTGGTATTTTCTATTATACACTCTGTAAATAATAATCCATTCAATGTTGGATACCTGGTAGTCATTGTTTGTGTCGATCGAGGGGGTAATGGGGATAAGGGAGGTTGGTTATTTATTTACCGGTATGAATTTTCGGTATTGGGGGAAACAGCATACTGTGTCACGGTTCGAATAGGCAAAGATCGGGGTTTTTTCCCGAGAAGAACCATATGACAAGTCAGGACACACATTTTCAAGTCCCAGCGAAGTACATTAAATACCAATTCATACGTACAGCAAACCACTCGCAAGCTCTGTAAAGCAAACGAGAATACAGTAGAAGCAAAAATACTTAAAGCAAAAATATGTTTACCGTCACCTTCCGAGCTGTCCTCGTCTTCATCCTCGCTGTCCTCATCCGCCTCCCCGCTGTCCTCGTCCTCGCTGTCCTCATCCTCGCTGTCCTCATCCTCGCTGTCCCCGTCCTCGCCCCCGCTGCCCTCATCCCGCTGTCCTCCTCCTTCCTTTTGCTCCTCCGCCTCCCCGCCCCCTACCTCACCCGTTTCCTCTCCACACCCTTCCCAAAATGTTTCTTCCCCACCACCATCTCCATCAATCTCCCTGTCAGTTCCTTGCCCGTCCTTTTCCTCCTCACTGCTTTCCTTCTCCCCCGCACCCCCACCCTCTCCCGCCTCACCCTCGCTCTCGTCGTCCATAAACGCCAAAGGCTCCGTCAACCCCTCGAGGTTGATTTGGTCGTCACCTGTCCCGTCCGCCGTCATCAGGCTCCCTGTTTTCTGGAACAGGCGGCACCTGTAGCCGGGACGATTGTTGATGACGTCCATGGCTGTTGCGACCCACTTGGTGAGCAAGACGCGCCGATCAGATGCAGTCAGCGCGTTGCTCTCCCACCGTTGCAGGCTATCCCCGTTCTCAAGCCATAGGTCGAGTTGCTTGCCGACCTCGACCTTCATAGGAGCCCCAAGGCCTGCATCGATGGGCTGCAGTGCGTCTGTGCACCCTGCAGGGTGAAACCACACCGGCGAGTTGCATTCCCTCTTGATGAAGGCCTTGAACTGGTCCGTCGTCTGTCCATGCAAGTTGTCCAAAGTGAGAATCGACTCCTCTGCGGGCAAACCATCCCGCCCTTGCTTCAAGCTTTTGCGAAAGCAACGCTTAGCCCACTCCATGCAGAACTCGCTGTCGGCCAACGCGTTTTTCTGGAAGAAAACGTCCACGCGAGGGTCATACCCCTTCTCCACCCGCGAGATGCGCTTCCCGGTGCCGCTGAAGATGACCGCGCACCGCATGAGTTTAGCACCCGGCCCAATGGTGGGCTGGATCGTGCACTGCCTCTTTCCAGCCCACTAAAAGGCTGCGCGATAGAGACGCGCTTGCTTCCCTTGGGGGCCCACGTTTCCGACTGGCCGTTTACGAAAGGCAGGGGCACCTGGTCAGAGTTGAACCGTTCGTTCAGCTGAAACCGCCCGTACTTCGGATCTCGTGGCTGGGCAGCCCGCACCCCAGCTTCCGTGTCTGAGAATGCGTGCCCCTTGGAACGTGCTGGCTCCCCCATCAGCTTGCGAAACCTTCTGAGGAATCGCCGGATCTGCGGCAGCCGCTCCTCGACAGATTTGTTCTTGAGGTTTCTCCGGCGCCGCTTCGAGAGGTTGTGGCGGTTGGCCCACCGCTGCGCCCACCTGTGAGACGGGCGGAATGCCACAGCCTGCGCGTTGTCAGGGTACATATCTCGCAGCAGCTTCCGGTACGTGATCGTAACCCATAGCGTAGACACTTTCAGCTTCCTCTTCCGGCGTGCCATAAGTATCTTGTAAAACTCTTGCTCTGCGTCCGGAAACCACCGTCGGGCATGTCGTTTAGCGAAGAGAGTCTTCGTCACCTCCTCTGACGCCTTTGCCACGATGTTGGTTTCGTCAGAGGCCCACTTGCTGATGAGGCTAGCGTCGATCTTGCATTCACGCGCCAGGTACTGCCGCGGGGTGAGCAACTCCGCCCTGTAGATATCCTCCGCTCGTGCCTCTAGCGAACGCAGCTTCTCGATGACGTTTGCTTTCGTCCTGAAGGTGTACCTTGTGCGTTTCTCTGCGCCGCGGTCGTCCGCCACAATGCAGTGCAGGTCGAGGTTCCGTTATAATATCCTCTACAGTTCTCTGAGGGGTCTGCAGTACTGTACAGTCCTCTGTGGTACAAGCGACAGCATGTACAAGCAGCAAGCACGCCGAGCTGATTCTGTCCGCATCGCGGGGGAGATAGATAATAAAATGGGGTTGCATTATTTGGTATTTGCATGTATGAAGAGGGGACGGGATTTGTTTTTGGGCAAATGTTTTCAAAACATTTGCAAAATTGCAAATACAAATCTTGAAAAAAATGAAAAAATCAGGTCACTTGTGAGGTCGATTTTCAGAGAGAAGGCAGCTTGGTTGGGAGCCTGATTTCGCCTTGGGGGGTGTCTGGGCAGTTTCTTATTATTCTGTCCGTAAGTGCAATGTGGGAAATTCTTATCTGCCGACACGTTGTAATTCCCCAAGTTCTAATTCTTATTTCCTCCTCGAGTTCAGCACAAATGCTTAGCTGTAAATTCTTAAATTTCGCAAAATCTCAGCCTGAAATTCTTAATTATCAAATTCTTAACATCTGTCGCGTACTGTATCTGGATACCCGACGACACCATACTACCCTTGTTGGCGATGAACCCTCGCAATACCTGTGCCGTTCTCGTCAGTTCAGGAAAAAGCTCCTACGACGTCAAACGTTACCACAAAGATAAGGAATATCATGTACTGTACTACAACAGAGTTCGGTGGCACGACTGAAGCGAACGCGCCAAGTAAGTGTTGACCGTGATATTTTCCATAGTGAACAGAAATATGACGCCACCATACATACCGCTGATGTTGGTGGTGAAGGCTGATACCCGTGCCGTAATTATCATCCTTTAAAACGAAAGCTCTTATGCCACTATTCGTACCCCCAAGAATAACGGAGCAAATGTACCTCTTTTGCTAATATCAAAATGCTGCGCGAGTCAAGCCAGCGCGCCCTTTGTTAGAAGCTTTTGTCGGATGTACGAGGAGCTCTTTTGACCCTACCATGGGTGCCTGGAGTACTGAAATCATACATTTTTTTAGGTTAAACGATATTGGCACGCCCTTCGCAAGTTCATCAACAACAGTGTCCAATATTAACCTACCGGCAACTGGCGAGGAAACAGGGGAACGCGTGTTTTGGACGTGATTTACGACTCCCAGCACCCTAAAAGAAGAAGCGAGTGCGTGTATGGAGCGCTTGTGGCCCGGTCATGGGTGCATGGAGTACTAAAATCATACTTCGAAGTAAATGCTTTCTGCTAATCGATATTAGCAGGCCGTTCACAAGCTAATCAAAAGTGTCGAATATTCACCTACGGACACCTGGCGAGGTAGTGGGGGGGAAAGTGTTTTTCCCCTAGTTGACGACTCACAGCATTCTGTACTAAGAATCCAGCGTGTTTATGGAGCGCTTTTGACCCTACCATGTGTGCATGGAGTACTGAGATCATACATTTTGTTGGTCAAACGATATTGCCACGCCCTTCGCAAGTTCATCAACAGCAGTGTCCAATGTTAACCTACGGGCTCCTGGCAAAGCTACGCGGAAAAAACGTGTTTTGTACCTGATTTACGACTCACAGCGCCCTGCACGAAGAAGCGAGCGTGTGTATGAAGCACTTGCGGCTCCGCCATGAGTGCACGGAGTACTAAACTCATAAATATTGCTGGTTAGTCGATATTGGCACGCCGTTCACAAGCTAATGAAGAGTGTCGAATATTCACCTACCTGCACCTGGCGAGGTAATGGGGGGAAAAGTATTTTGGCCCTAGTTTACGATTCACAGCATTCTGTACTAAGAAGCGAGCGTGCTTACGGAGAGCTTGCGGCCCCGCCATGGGTGCGTGGAGTACTAAACTCATAAATATTGCTGGTTAATGATATTGGCACGCCGTTCACAAGTTAATCAACCGTGTCGAATATTAGCCGACAGGCACCTGGCTAAGCTACGCGGAAAAATGTGTTACGGACCCGACTTGCGACTCCCAGCACCCTGTACGAAGGAGCGAGTACGTGTATGGATCGCTTGTGGCCCCGCCATGGGTGCATAGAGAAAACGCATAATGAGTGTTGCTGGCTAATCGACACTGGCACGCCGTCCACAAGTTAACCAACAGTGTCGAATATTCACCTACCGGCATCTGGCTAAGCTACGAGGAAAATTGTGTTTTAGGGCACTTTTCATTCCCCGATTCTCATTATTTATCTAATATTATAATTTATTGGTCCCGTAAAGGCTACTGCCCTAACCCTAACCCATTTGTTTGGTTTTCGTAAAATAAAAGACAGCGAGTTTTGAGGGGATGGGGGACGGATACGTACTTTTTGTATTTGGTGTTTTCTGTCTGTGCCAAGACTACGTCGTATGCAGCCATATTTGCAAACAGACTCAAGGGTAGCCCGACTAGGCTGGAGAGAGCCTACTTTGTGACCCCGGATCTGAGTTACGACTATTAATAGGGAGGAGAGAGAAATGGAGGGCGAAGATAATAAATGCGATGGAAAAAAAAACAAAAACAAAACATTGTCACATCTCCTTCAGGGAATCTACACCCTGGAACTAGAACACAGCAGACATAAACAGGGTACGTACCAGGTACGGGCAAACATTCCGAAGGATCAGCACACGTATAATACATAGCAGAAGTTGGTACGAGTAATAATAGTATACTATTAATATTAAGAGTGTCGAATAATCGAAAAAAGTATTATACTTAAATCAAGCGCGAAAATTCCGTAACGATTTACTATTACAGTAACCCTTTAGGAACTGCAGTCCCGAGATAGGGACACAACACTTACTTGGAATTAGACTGAAATATTTGGTTCTGTACAGTAGTGCAGTACAAAAGGGTGACCATATGAGCAACAAACTGGGGTGACTCGAGAAGAGGTACATGTACAGGAGGTCAGATGCTGGGAGAGGACAGAAAGAGGGACACCGGGAGAGGAAGGGAGAGACGGGGCAGGGATGGTCCGTCACTCCAAAGGTGCCGAGGGGGAGAGGTTGGATAACCAGGACGCGACACGAGTGCGCAGCAGCCGGTCGTCGAGTTGGAACGCGCGCGTGTCCTTCACGTTCGACGATTTTCTGCGTGGGAGACTTCCGTCACGGTGCCAGACCGGGCGGAAATATAAGGGACATTTCGATGGTCACAAAATGTACAAATGCACCTAATAATGGTTACGAGAAGACCGACGGTCGAGCGAATTTCAAAACAAACCCAAGGGTAGCCCGACTAGGCTGGAGATAATCATCAGCACAACATCAACCAGGCAGCGCTAAACAAGCTGAAACTTTGAGGGCGCCCGTAATGTGATGCAAGGAGAGGGTCTGTGCGGTAAGGGGTGGGATTTCGAGAATAAACAATTCGAGGGTGTGAGCCTCTTGTGTGGGGAAAAGCACGTAAGACATTTTTGAATTCCCAAAGTAGAGACTCAATTTTGCAAACTGAGAATATCCAGTAATCACCAAGCAAGGCCGTGATGGTTCACGTATCTACACTAAAAGTAGTATACTGCTGTAGATATTCTTCAACAAACATCTGTATGCGGGGGTGGTTTGTTCGATAGCCTATCTCGTGTATTGCATGAACCCTCAGCAGGCCTGTGTGTGCAACCTGCACTCATGACTGCGACATATTCTGATTGATTCTGATTGGCTAATAGCAGTTGTTGTACATCCAAAGGGAGGGGCTTTCTTCACGATTAAACACTTGGAAAAGCATACAAGGTGGACAGGGGAATCTGGGGCTTTATTAGCCTGATCTTGCCTATTTTCTTGAATTTTCTTTTTTGATGCATGCTCCTGGGAGGGGGTCATTCATGACGAGGACCGCCTATTGTTTTCTTGCTCAAGACGGCAGCAGGATCAACCCCTGAGGACTACGGCTGCGTGGTGTTTGCTTTCTCGAGGTAACATCGGCAGACACACCGAACATCTATATCACCGCAAGCACTGCAAGCATCACAAGGGCGTTGTGTTGTGTGCCACACAAGTCACCGCAGGCCAGGTCGTCGGCATGATTACTAGTGATAAAATATATTATTCAAAATAGATAAATATAAGCGCACGACGTTCTTGCCGTGCATATATATACCTATTGTACAGACACTAGAGTGTATCGGAGTCATCACTACCAGCGTACCGCCTACAATACATTGTCTTACCATACACCCATCATATCCACGCTATACAAAAGAGCTGGCCGAGCTCACTCGATGATACGTGTCACTCCCACGCAGCGTATATTTGCGTATCATCATAGGCGAACCCATAAGGTAGACGCCACGGGCAACCATATTACCCCCCCCCCCCCCCCGCCAACTACGACGGTAACGAAATCCGGTGGAGGAAGGCGCCAATAAGCCATCACGTAATAATCCACCCGGTACGCCCGAACATATGCGGTATATGCAAGGGCGGGGGTTTTCTACGTTTCCTGCTGCAGTTCAGCCTTCCAATGTATCAGTGTATATGTAAAACATACATTACAGGAAAGGTCGGGGGTACATACTTTGTGACACTCGGGTACCAAACCTCGTTCAGGTTTTCATACCCGGTGTTACCATAGTACAATAGCCCTCGAGTTAATGACCTTTAGGCTACTGAACATACTCTTGAATTACTAGTAGTGTTAATCCAAAACACATTCCGCTCGTCCCAAGACCCCCTTCTTCACGAGTCAGGCCGATCGGTAAACACTGCTCGTCTTGTGAACTACCGCTTGTCAGCCAGTCCTCTTTTCTCCTTCGAGTCTCAACCTGTCAGCAGGCGAGATCGTTCGACTAATCGCTGCTCTTGTACTCGATCGTTTGCCACCCGTTAGTTTCCCGTGGAGTACACTCTCAAGGCATCCCCAACCCCCTCCCGCCCGTTCCCCTGTGATCCTCCACAAGCGGTGGTAGTCAGGCAGACCGACAGTTTGTTTTTTGCTGGTCTACTGACTTGTTTCACCTCTTGCGGCGAGTGAGTTGTCCATGGTATAAAGTACAGTCTAGAGACATTTATCAACAGTTCCCTCTCTTGGTCGGTTTGATCGCCAAATACGGCTGGGTCTTGTATACGATCGCCCTTACCATGAGATCGCTGCTCGTGGAGTACACACTCGAGGCCTACCTAACCCCCCCCCCCTCGCTTCGTTTCTTCCCTATCGGAGTAGCTATTAATAGTATACTGAAGCAGCTATTAATAGTCTATTGAGCACGAGCTACAAAATATACTGCTGTACGAGTAGACATATTGTTATTTCATTTGCCTTCCGACTGTGGAAGCTATTAATAGTCTATCGAAGTAGTCATGAATAACCTCAGTAGACTATTAATAACCTACTGAAGTAGCTATTACACGCGTGCTACAGATAAGGAAGTAGCACCTAATTTTGCTGAGGTTATGACACTCACTTGCTCATAGAATATGAGCCCTGTCCCTCGCACAACCACCGACCCCAAGAAACAAAATCAAAGCCCAGCCCGATTAAACAATCCGATGGGGCAAGGACTCTACCGAGTTCTCTTGTAAAGTATATACCGCACGCAAAATACCGGCTAGCTTCTCGCTTAAGGCGTCCACCCAGGCAGCACAGTTTAAACGGAACAAAACACAACCGCTGCCGTAGCACTGGTCCAAGTAAACCAGCAAGCCCAATCGCTTCAATACCGCCGGTCCTGTATCCACCGATCTTTGTTTTCCGGTTGGCCCTTCTCCGTTCCTTGATTGACATGGCAGCTGGTCAGGCTGACATTTGAATACGTGCTTTGCCTTTAGAGCGGTAGCACCTATTTATTCTGAGCCCCCTGGCGTGGGGAGCTCAATGCCCGCACAAACACCCAATGACCGGCCTTTGAGAAAATGTTGCAAGCTAAGCGAAATACACTGTATAAATGGTCTTGCAAAATATTAGTGTGCAATATGCATCTGATGAAAAGGAAGTGATTGCTTCTTCAGTTGCGAGGAGTCGCCAGCTCCAAACATGGACTGGCCGAGAAATTCAGCCCTTATCTCAGCACGCCTCCTTGCCAGTTACTGTCGCCCCCTCCTCCTCCTCCTCCTCCTCCTCCTCTTCGCCGTAAGGTACAGGGTCGATCGGCAACTAGCGCTTGCCTTGTCTCGGACCATTTTTCATGTCTATGGGGGTATTAGATTCCCGTGGTGTAGACGCTCAAGCTGTTGTTGCCACCGCAAATCTGTGACGAGTCGCCTTCGCAGGGGAAGGAGCACCTGTCAGCAGGGTCAGCCGCCTCACCGTTAAGATCAAACGTGACGCCGCACCAGCACTGCACAAGAGAGGGAGGCGGTAGGGGGTCAGGGGGGGGGGGATAGCCGTTACGATGGATTGGGGGGAGGTGTTTCGGGCCTACCACGATCAAGATAATTCCCACCCTACCTGGTGGGTCTCTTCAATCTTCCAATAGACGAACGGTGACTATCCGAACGCTTTGCAATCCCGTACTGCTGTAGCTGATTGCATCTCATACTGTAGCATCTTTGCGATCACATACCATTAGTTTCGTTCGCTCTGTATTTCGTTGTATGCCGGATCCATGAGGATGCTCACCACTTTGCATGCGCATTGTCGGTCGAGGCATGACCTCTGCACGCGCATGCCGTATAGGATCCCTAACTCCTAACACTTCTATTGCACGACTCTTGTGCATTCCACTGGCAGGAACATTTATCAAAGAAGTCAACTTTGGTTTTGCTGAGATCGTACTTAAGGCACACACACACGCCTGGTATTCTTGAAACATCTGATAAACGTTTAGCATTACACAAATCGGACGAATGATCGATCTGCGCTTGATTAACTGCAAATTTCGCGGCAGATAAACTCCTGATCTGTATGATCTGTATGATCTGTATGATCTAGCTCATGTTGCCGGGTGGGAGTTGTAGTGTAATGCGCATGCTTATCTACATACGTTTCCCGGGGAAGGATGCTACGATATAGATGTGCACCTGCATACAGAGTTTGCTGAGGCTCCTCGCGCGAAGAGTTCTACATTAACAGCAAGTCAAAAAAACTATTTCCGAGGAAAACAAAAGTGCTACGAGTACGTATCCGATGAACAAACCCCACGGCTTGAGAACACAAGAGGTATGCTACGATAGAGGTGCACCATGTTTTTTCTGAGCTCCTCACTTAAGGAGCGTCACACCTTACCGAAAAAATGATTTTGGAGGAAACAAAAGTGCTGCCGGATGAGAAATCTCATGACCGAAGTATGCACTGAAACATTATTCGTCACAAAAATGAAAGTCCGACGAATTTGGGTTAAGGAGCCCGATCGTTCAGAAAACGATTCAGCCAAAAACTGCTACCTCTACCGTAGCACGCGTCACAATGAAGAGTTTTGGAAGACAATAAGAATGATGAAACTTACACGGTTTGGGGGTAAGGAGCCCCGATCATACAGGAAACATTTTCTGCCAAATAACGGTACAGCAGTACCTGTGACGCGTGCTACGATAGAGGTGTTATTATAGCAATGTTTGACTGCTCTTTTTAACTCAAAATTGTTGGACTTTCTCAGATTTTTGTTGCATTGTTTTTTGTCAGATCATACTTACGTCATGGGGGATTGTTCATCGGGTACGTAGCGCTTTTATTTTCCTCCAAAGGCAGGTGGATTATTATTACTTAGTATTAGCATAGACCTCCTCAAAGTGAGGAGCCTCAGAAAAAAAGCGTGGCAGACCTCTACCGTAGCATGCGTCCTGTGTCGTACCAGGCGTCTGGGTTGGGTTGGGTTAGACTCTGCGTCCCACAAGAACTGTTTGCACTATTAATATCATACGGTTACTCTTACCGCATATCGTCGTAGATCTGCCGTCATGTCGGAATAATGTACGAACAAACAGACGGTTCGTCCATTGTACACTCTGCCATATCATACAGATCCTGCACCGCATTTCATTACGGCAGGCTAGGATCTCGATGATCTCTACCGGTAGGTGATCTATCTGTAGAGGGTCTATCATATCCGATGTGTGAAACCTTAGGTACCATACCATACGGGCACGATTTTTGTATTGTGTTTCGCTCGTCGTATACTGACTGGTGCTACAGAAGGGGGGTCATGTATAGGTGTTTTTTTTTTCACCTGCACATAAGCATTCGACTTCTGAGTGACTGCTTTACTGCGTTGCACTCATATAACCTTTTTTTGCTTCTTCGTTGTTCTATATGCACCGCCATTGGAGGTGTTGTTACGTAACGCGAACAAACTATGTTTAGGTCAAAGGATCAGTTAGATTCGGAGCCGCTCGTCCGAGTGACCAAACCCCGGTAGTGAAAATGTGGGCACCCCGCCTATCGTAGCACCAGTCTACTGTAGTACAGCAGACATGCATACATGTAGATATGCCTCCACTGACCTCTGTGGAGTACTGTGTTCCGGCGTAGGGGTGGCCTGCCTCAGCGCAAAACTCGATGCACGCCTGGAACAAAACAACACAAAAAACACCAGAATGGACGCAAGGGGTCGGTTTGGTCGGCCAGGCATTCATCGGAGGCGGCAATTCATTAATCTGCGGCAGAAAAAACACCCTCCGAGAGCAAGGTTCCGGTCCAATCATCCAGTCAGTCCGTGGACCTCGCCAAGAGCAAGGTTCCGGTCCAACCATCCAGTTACTGTAGTCTGTGGACGGCTGAACAAATTGTGGACAAGCAGTCGGTTCTGGTTTTCGTGATGCCAGAGCGCGACGTATCATTCCACCTGCTTCCTGATGTGGCCGTCGCTGCTACAGCAAATGCCGTTAGAGTTTGGGCATGAAACGGCGCCCACCATTGGGAGATGAAGCGCGCTTAACCCGCCCCCTTCAAGAAATAGACCCTACCAATATATTTACACTCTGTTACAGAAATCGAGCATTCAAAACGCTACTTAAAACAAGTATCAACAGGAAAAACTTTCCCCAAAATATATTGACCAACCAACACACTCCGTTAGGTACATGGCCTAACCAAAACACAGGCTGAATGTCCACCCCGAGTTGTCTATAGCCAGTCACAGGGAGACCGCGCCATCGGTGACAGCGAACGTGTACGTACTCGTACCGAAATAAGACTTTTGGCGCTTGGAGGCTCCGCAGTATTAGGATCATAGCGGTGCTATTCGATGCGGACCGTGTTTCATTTGGTTTCTTGTAGCGGTCCTTGCTCTCAGCTACTACCGCCAGGCTACTATTTGCTGAAGTCGTAAATTCGGCCTGTGAAAAAAAGGGAAAACGGTTACAACTACTGGACTTCGTATGTGACCAGTGCTATGTAGGGTCGGAGGGGTTTCCTCGTTTTCATTGCGGCGTTTACGCCACCGGGACGAATGGCGCTGAAACTCACTCCAAATTGGACAAAACACGTACATCGTTGTCGGTCGGTACTGCTGTAGATAATAACCCCATGACGTTGCGTGTCTTGGTAAAGGCGCCTCGCGTGTCTAGAAAACAAAAAGCTCACTGTCCATAGATGTGGTCGTAGGTCGTCAAAGGCGACAGCCCTCGTACCGTTTACAACCACAACAGTACTTCGTATGGAGTCGTACGCACATGCTCTTTGCGCTTGGAGTGTGGCGGTGCTGTTTGCCTCCTCATGGTCACGCGGCACTATACCGTAACCCCATAAACAAGTCTCCCCTCCTAACGTTGGAACACCCCCCCCTCCCCCAAGCCGCTCACTACTACATACTAACCTCGTTTGTCATGTCTCCGAAGGCGTTCTTCCCCTCCAAGTTCAGCGCCCTCGACGCCTGCGAGTCCTCGAAGCACCCAACGAATGCGCCGCCCTCCGTCGGCACCTCTTCTTCGTCAGTCGGAGCGGGTTCGGGCTCAGGGGTCGGGGCGGGGGCACTGCCACCGTCTTCCATGACGTAAGCGGTGAGCTTGTTCGAGCCACCGCACTTCTCGCCGGTGGAGGAGCCCGTGCAGTCCATGTCGCACTCGTCGAAGTCTAGCTCTTCGCCATTGGTCGTCAGGTCGGGGTTTACCGCACACCAACACTGTCGATTGTAGGGTTTGTACAGATAAGCGAGCAGCGTTATGGGGGGGAAGGGGGTTGATATTGAGACGAGGAAGTGGACGGGGGGAGGGAGTCTAGCTAGTAGCCGGTCGTACACTCAAGAGTTATACTTCGTCATCTAACTCTTCACCACTCTTCGTCGGGTCAAAGTCTACCGCGCACCACCACTGTCGATCGCAGGGTTTGTACAGATAAGCGCGAAGCGTTAAACGGGGTGGGGGTTGATATTGAGAGAGGGAGTGGAGGGGAGGGGGGGGGGTCTACCGTAGCTATTAGCCGGTCTTCGTCAAGTTGGGTCTACCACACACCAAACCTATCTTAGGGCTTGTATACAGAAGAATCCGAGTCACATGATGGGGTTGGGGGGAGTGTACTTCATTTTCATGCATGGTCATAGTCGTATGACCGTAGACCCTCGCATCCTTACAATGCCGGGACGGAGCATGTTGCGTTTTCACCGACCAGGCAGACATTGCTAGCACCAAGCGCGAAGCGCCGTGAGGTGTTGGGCGAGTCGCATGGGGGCGAGCTGCGTCCTACTAAGAACCGCTTGTAAGGCGGACTTGCATATGGATGACAGCTTCAATAAGTTAATTTAGGTTTTGGTGCGGCCACTTCCGGAGACAGCAATGGGAGCACTATGTAACTGCCTCGTGGGTGCCTTATCATATACACACTACGTGGTACGATAATCCCCCTTGTGCGGAGCAAAGGTTCTCCACCCCGCACGAAATGATCTAACTCGACCGCCAGCTTTAGTGACCGCCAAAATACAAACAAAAAAAGGCGGTACCCTGGTTGTCTAGCTCACGCAGTGAGAGGCGTCTTTCAAAGCGTCGTCGCCAACCGACGCCAACCCAACCTATAAATATAAATATTTATGTAAACATTATTTATGGGGGGGGGTACTCATTTGTTGCTTGCGTTGCTTGCCTTAGTCATTTGACCATTGGCCATGGGGGGGGGGGTCGACAAACGTCTGGTTTGTATTTATAATCGTCCGTGTCACATGGGGGGGTTAGGGGCGGGGGGTTGATAAACGTCTACAGTACGAAGCGCCTCGCCGTTCTTAGTCGGGTCGGGGTCAATGGCTCACCAACACTACTGTGTTATGTGGTGTGTAGTTCGATTTCGTATATAGAAACAAGCATAATCGCATGGGGGTGTACCCCATGTAGTCATGGCTAATGATGCGACAAGGGGGTGTTCTACCGCTTTGTCCTGTGTTTCGTCCGGCCAGGTTTTGTCGCGTAACAACACTGCTGTGTTGTACTGTTTGTGTACTCGTAGTCAAGGGGGGCACGCGTCACAAAGGAGGGGGGGGGTGGGGCGTACTGCTGTTGTCATGCATGGCGGTGGTCGTAGGACCGTAGCCCCTCGCACCCCTACAATGCTTACTACACGGGAGCAAGTCAGGTGTTCACCGACCAGGAAGACATTGCTTGAACAAAGCGCCAAACGCCGTGGGGATGGTCGGCGGGTCGTTTGAAGGCTGAGCTGCATCATGCTAAACATCGCTTCTGAGGCGGACGTTCTTGCAATCGAATGGCAGCGTCGAACGGACTGCTTCGTTTTGCAGTGTGGCCCCTTTTAGGGGCAGCAATGGCAAACGAGAACACCATGCAACTGGCTCGTCGGCGCCTTGCCATATACACACTGGGAGGCTGAGAATGAAACACGAGGGCGAAGGGTAGGCCCTATCCCCTTGCTGTTCTACGTTAAGTTGGGGTACATTGCTCAACGACCTGCTGTTGTGCGTACAGCAGTACATAGACATACACAAGGTTTTATGTTTAGGACCATCTATAGATAGTAGATGTGCGCGCAGCGGCACGGGGGGAAAACACCTCGTCACGATGGAGGATGTGACGCCGCAGCTGATGTGCGCGGAAAATATTTGCGCATGGGATAGGCATGTTTAGGGGAGGGGAAGAGGAGGGAAGCTAGCGGCCGTCCATTCGAGTTTGAACGTCTCCTTGGTGTTGGTGTGGTGGGATTATCGCTTTGGTTGGTTTTGTTGGTGGTGTGTTGGTGCTGACGTTCTGGCAAAACAGTGGGTGGGATGCGACTGTTCGCGAGGCAACTTCCCGCCAGGCGTACCGGGTGCGGCGAGGAGACGTCATTTAGAGAGAAGCGTTTCGTTTTTGGGACTGACGGGCGCTGTCAACCGAGGAAGCAACTACAGTGCCCAGCCTTGCCGGACCGCCGTGTGTGTATTCGTGTTTTCAGCAGTGACCCGACACAAACGTATGCCATGGGATTGTCATGCAAATATATTTCTCTTGAGGAATGAGTGTTTGGGTGAGAGATTTGTAGCTGCTTAAGCGAGGACCCTCATAGATGGGTTAGGCGCACGCCTTCTATGGCATGCGTGTTAAGCTTAAGCAGAGCCTCTACGCATAGACTTGACTAAGAAACCCTAACTTAAGCAGAACCTTGGTTTACGTGTGGACTTGATTTAGGAGCCCCAACGGACCGAATCTACCTCGTCAATAGTTGTAACCTCAAGGGCATGTCCACGCGGAAGCACCGCCTGAACGCTACTTAATAGAAGCGACACGAATGTCATGTCCATGTGGCAAGCTCTACCTGCATTTCTGGTACCGTAGAAGCGACGCGCATGCATATACGTTCTTGCACAGACCGCAAGAGGATCGACAAAACAAGGTCAGACAAGAACCAAACTCAAGACCAAAATACTATACATTGTCGCTATCGCGGTTTAACATATACGGCCAATCAAACCGCCCCTGCAACGGTTGAAGTTATACTCCCGGTCTCCAGACACCGATCGTCATCCTTAAACCCGGCCGCCCAGGTACCGAGTGTCATCCTAAACAATACCAGTACCTCGTATATACGTCGCCATCCGTAAATGGGAGTTCGAACTTATTTGCTGTGAGATTCCCGAAGCAGAGTCGACATTTACAGGGGGGTGACTGAAAAAAAACAACACGAAACCGCGCCTTTTCTCTGCGGTCCAGTGCCACGACTACCCTGGTTTTCTGCAGGGTTTTCAGATTTTATTGTTTTTCGCGCTACAAGAACGTCGGATGCGTGCTACTACGATAGAGGTAACCCATTTGGGACGCATGCTACGATAGAGGTGCACCATGTTTTCTCTGAGCTCCTCACTTAAGGAGCGTCATACCTCACCGAAAAAACGAGTTCGAAGGGAAAAAAAATAAAGTGCTGCCGGATGAGATATCACACGACCGAAGTATACCCTGAAACAAATTTCGTCACAAACAAAAATGAAAGTCCGACGAATTTGGGTTAAGGAGCCCGATCGCTCAAAAAATTATTCAGCGAAAAAGGGCTACCTTTACCGTAGCACGCGTCTTAGGGCTGAACCGTTACCTGAATGACGAATAGTATGCTCCTTACCTTCACCCAGAATCGTCGTGCTTTCATCATTATTGTGGTACAATATGTTTCGTTGTATACTCAGGCCATGGGGTTGTACATCGGGTAGCCTTTCTAGTTTTCCTACAAAACAACGTTTTTTAGGTGGGGAATATATATCCTCAAGTGACCACCCTCATAACAAACATGGTTGCACCTGCATGCAGGCTACCGTAGCATGCGTCGCCGGCGGGAGCGGCTTTTGTTACGCTGCGCCAAAACAAAATGCTCGCCTCTGAACGAGGTACAGAGCCAGTGACCGTGAGTGTTATTGTAGTGATTGGGATTAAGGGGGGTAACAACAAAATAGGGGGGTAACATTCTTACCGTCGCCATAACTGAGAGCTACTACAACGTACTCGTATTGCCCAAACTAACCCGGCAATATGTTCTACCTGGTATCAGTTTGACCCGAAAATCGGGGGGGGGCAGCATTATGGAAAGGGGGTACTGTCGGGTTGATATTCGGTGATGTAATTTTACCAGTTCCGATGGTTTCGACTGACATAGCCTCTTAAGGCCGTCCTTACCTCGCTGGCAAACTGGGTGCTGAAGTGCGTGTTGGCTCCGTCGTTGCAAAGCGCAAAGCAGACCTGGAAGGACACGGTGGTACAGGTAACAGCAATTGCGTCGGGACAATCTCATTAAGTCAAGGGCAAGACACCAGCGAAAAGAGGCGAGGGGGGGGAGAGCATGCCGTAGTCCTAGCCCTACAGTAGGTGAGAGATGTGTATGGTACGACTCTTGTCGGTTCAGTACGACACTCTCATCGCGGTAGTGCCTGGATCTAGACGAGCTATAATAGCAACCAGTGATCTGTACGACGTATATAACAAACTCCTGCCCACATAAAACCAACACCCCGTTACGCCAATAACTTGGTCTAGATGCGATCTTCTGCAGACCGCGCTGGATGGCACGGGATCTATTTCAACATCTAGTCAACGCAACTCTTACGATATACAGCAGCTGGATATTCATAGATCGCGATCTATCCGATCTGTGCACGCATCCCTTCCCAGGCAGGCAGCCCAGCTCACCTCCGCAGACATAGCCATGCTCGTAGGCTCTCTGACCATGACCCGGTTGGCCTTGCTGTCGGCGAAGCATCCTACAACCGAGAACGAGCCGGGGGTCGGCGCAGGTTCCTCCTCAAACGGGGCCGGGGTCGCCGACATTTCCTGAACAGGAGCCAGGGTCGGGATAACTGAAACCGGTGATGGAGTTGGGTCGACGGGGTCTGGGGTCGAGGAGGGGCCGGCGTCGCCTGTCCTCTGGAAGACGTTGATGGCGCCGTCTCCGCCGCAGGCCGTGGTGGAGTCGCCGGTGCAGAGATGCGCGAAGTTGGTACCGCAATCGTCGCTGGAGACCGCACCCTCGAACTCGCCCGCGGTGCCGCAGTAGCACTACATATCGGCGGTCGAGGTGGTCGTGTAGTGATGGGAGGTAGACAGAAAACGAAGCAGAGAGGACGCAAAGAAATATGACGAAAAAACAGAAAACAGAAAACAAAAAACAGAAAAAGTGGGACACACGAGAGAGTTGGACGGACGTGAAACAAACAGGACTGGCAACTATAGAGCACAAAACCAAACATGGGAATACATCTTGAACCTGGTACGTAGTACAGAAATAAACACAACGAACAACAATAGCAAACCGAGAATCAACGAACAAATGCAAGTAGACAATGGGACAATGAGAAACTTCAAAACATCTAAAATCAAACAGAACATCAAACGAAAAACATATAGATAAAAAAGCAGAGATACAATACAGTATAGAGCAATCATTAAAAACACAGACGGCGACAGATCGGGGGTGTCGACGTAACGATTGTCAAAATAAGCCGCGTTCCCTCCAGGGCGCGTGTGGCTACAGTAGTGTTTCGGAAAAGCTTCGATTGGGAAGGGGAGACATCAATTGCACTGACGGGGGAGGCCAACAGAAGGTAAAACAGAAAGTGTTGGAGTCGTTGTATCTACGTAGGGAGCAAGATTGATTGTATTCCTGCTGCCTAACGAAATCAGGGTACGCAACAAAATCCTGAAAAACAAGGAAAGAGCGTTTGTCCGGATCCCAATCCAAACATCAGTCTTTACTTTTGACGTGAGCGGCGGCTGACTCAAAGCCACGACATAGCACATCGCGACTGACTGTTTTGGAGCGCCGCAGTGGGCAACCGAATACACCCCAAACCAATGGGCGCTCCTAGCAATTGCTCACGTAAAGGATGAGAGCACATACGTAGGGGGCGAGAGGCGAGTGTGTCTGCTTGCCCGAAACGGAAACAGAGAGCGTCTGCAGAGCCTAGACTATATGCACACCCTCCTAATAACAAGTGTGTTCACCCTAATATATATAGACTATATATATATCATCTCAAACATACTGTTGTTAATATGTATGTCGTATAAATAGGCAATAACTATCGAAACATGTGTACGTATTTCCATGCCAGACCTACTGGGTGAGTTGGGAGGGGTAGATAAAATGATGGATAGCCGTGGGCGGTGCCTTTCGGTCTGGGCAATCGGCTTTCAAGCACAGCGCCATCTTTCAAGTCGCGGGTCCGCCGTCGCTCACCTGACTTCCAGACTCCAGACCGAAGAACTCGTAGTCGGAGCAAAAGTCGGAACATATCTGCAGCGGTTTCCGAAGGGAACGAACGGTGACACCGAGAATGAACCGCGAGGGAAGCGCGTTGAAGGGGGGGGGGGGCGTCATATATTTGGATAGTTTGCGTTAAGGGCGGACGCAACGGTGGTTTTGCCCTCGTACCAGTACGGTATAGCATCTTCCTACATGAAACGCTTAACACCTGTATGTAGGACTCTACAGCCGTTGCGGGGACGAAAAACTTGGGAATGAGGTTCGGATTTGGGTTCATGTACAGCGACGTAGAGAAAAGGCACTACGAATATAAGCGAAGCGTTAAACGAACGATGACCTAATAAAAAAATCCACCTTAAATTATATCCCGAGGGGAGGTTCGAGTAGAAATCGCCCCCATACACAAGGAAGCCCCAGCGCACCATGAAGTGATACGTATGGAGCTTCAGCATAATTAGACGGCGGTTTATAGTCGGGGACACACGCTTCTTTCCTTCGCAATCGTGTGATAGAACCATCTGTCAAAGTCGGCGCAATGTAAACACATCCAACCGGCAACCTCACGTTGTGTATTAAAATCTATGTCCTACCGACGACGCCAATACAAAGGAAACAAGTACCAAAGTTAACCCACCCAGATGTTCCACTAGTTTTCTGAAACGCAGCTTCTACTTTGCAAATACTCGAAGTTTTCCTTCTCAACGACTCCACGTATGCTTCTTAACTATCTGAATTTGGTATTTTGCAACCTATTCGAATTTGGCCATGTATACTACCTGATTTGGTATTATAAACTACTCCAAGTTAGCCCTGCGAAACACCCGAATCTAGTCTTCAACACACAACTCGAACTTAGCCGCCTTAACCTGATTCCACCACAATCGCTGAGCACAGTACGGTGCGGTTGGGTCTGGTGTTGACGTGGAGTATGGAAACAGAGACGAGGCACAGGCACACACACCTTCAGGCCGCTTCATTTCCTGGCTCGTCGTGCCGCAAGCCTTCGCAACCCTACAGCAGTACCACAATCGCTATCACAATGGGCAGGGCCCATCCGGTGGAACATGGGAGCGCAGACACACGCCTTCAGGCTACTTTCGTCACCTGGTTCGTCATGCCGGAAGGCCCCATCTCCTCCAATGTCATCGAGTCGGAGTCGAGCAACCGGTTGTTGCTGGAGTCTTCGAAGCAGCCAGCGGACTCGGTGCCGGGAGGGGCGGTGGGCGAGCACTCCAGCGGGGGGAGGGGGCCCGCGTAGAGGGTCTTGTAGTAGCCCGTCTCGCCCACGAGGGGCCAGGTGTATGTGCCCGGCACCGTCGGGCTGTAGGCCTCGTCGTCGGCAAGGTTGGTGTTCACGGTGTCCCAGATGTGGAACTGATAAGTTATGCGGCGGAAGGGGTCGCAGGAACGGGAAAGGTTAGGGTTTTGAGGTGACGCCATATGGTTTTGAGTGGTCTTTACGCTGCATGCCTCCTACCGTAAGGTAGAGGTGCTGCGCCCTATAGTTTTCTGAGCGGTTATCTGGACTGGCCACCACACAGCGTGCTCACTGGAGGAGTTCCCCGTACGATTAGCAAGTCACCCATAACTTAACAAAACCTTGATACCAATGAGAGGTTAGATGGGTGCTACAAGAGGGGTACTGGCACTTTTTGGCCGAAATATTTATGACAATTATTGCGGGGGACCATAGTAAATATGACCACACATCGCTAATAAAAATAGGTAAATATTTTGGTTCTTGTGTGTGCCGTAGATAATACATACTATGGTCTCCTGTCATATTAATAGTGACTGTTAATGACTTACCAGGTACCAGGTATTCGTATACCCCTGAACACAGAAATTCTCAATATCGCGGGAGTATCATTAGCATTTTGTTGACATTGTTTCGACATGTACTTAGGCCATGGCAATGTTGATCAGGTGGCACTTTCAGTTTCGTCGGGGTCAGGTTTTGACTTAGAAATAATGTACAGTACCGGTCCGCTCATAACAAACCAGAGATCGGGCTTACGCTGACTCTTATTTGAGAAAGGGGTGTCTCCCACTTTAACTTCAGTATGATAGCTGTCGACTTTCTTATTTCCCCCGTAATGTTTAGGCTGAGTTTCTTGTGGGGCACTTTCTTAGGAGAGGGCCGGTAGTGTACGGTATGTAACGCAGTATACAGCTCCTTGTGTCAAGAGCCTCATTCATCATCAGTGGCACTTCTATTGTCGCATGATGAATCTCGAAGCCGATGAACAATATCAATGGCCCCGGTTTACATCCGAACGGCACTCCCTGTATATTGGCCGATAATGCCTCCGTTGGGGAGTATAGCAATAGTCAGTAATAGGCGATAATAGTCGGAAATAGTCGGTCATAAATAATAAGTAGTTTGGCGAAAACGACCGACCCCCATTGTGCCACGCGTCGCCGCTCTTTGGTGATTGCACTGAAAAAGGCTCAAAAGGCGTACCAGGTACTGCGTTTGAAGCGGCATTTTCGTTTTCGTCGCGTAATACGTACCAGGTTGGTATGTCAATTGAATCGATAGTGAACGTTCCCAGGTACCAGGTGTGAACATATCAAGTCCTTCTGAATCTGAACACGCTGGGGAGACTCCGGCGTCCGTTTCTTGGGGCGTTGTTGTTTGTGTACTGCTGCTGTATGTGGCGTTTACGAAAAACTCCACATTCGACATAATCAATGGTTGATGTGATAGACGTAAGTATCCACCTAAAAATGGGACATCGTAAATGACATATTCATGCTCGGGCGGTCGGGGGTTTATGGCCGTAGAGTTTGAAGCCAAGCACCAGGTCTACAAGCACAGCGCTCGTGTTTTTTCTTGCATGGAGCTAGACCAAGGTATTTACACCCCTGGTGTTCTTCCTTGGACGTACAGTGCAGTAGGTACATAGCTGGCCACGATCGGGAGAATCCTCTGTTCTTTCTTGAACACATGCTAAACAGGACAGGTGGGCCACAAGGTCTAAAGAACCTTCGTATTGTTGCCAACGCCGGACCAATTGCTTTACAGCCCTCGTGTCCGTCCTTGTTGAATACGTTGATATCGGGAGTCTCGCAGGTGACAACTCAATACTATCTTCAACCTATATGGATTCAACGAAAACGTGGCACTGCTGTATCGTAGGCTTTTGCGTGCATGTGCCAAACGGGGGACGGGCATCACAGGATTAATAATAAACTAAGAAACACTTCAGCTGTGATTGTGAAAAATTGTTTTCGTAGGGAATTGTTCAAGTCCATCAAGTTATGTCTGCGTACCTCGTCGGGACCGTTCTCGATCTCCCACGAGGTGCGTTGCTCCAGGTCCGAGCCTTCATCGCTGAAGCTTTCCACGATCAGGTCCAGCTCGTAGTCGCCGAACGGGCAGCACAAGAACAGGTTCAGCTGCACCCTGCCAACCAAAACAGGAGGTGCCACGATTAGGAGCAACTCGGGAACATGATTCACTCCAGCAACATTCCGCGAACAAACGCACACTGCCGACGCATGCTACGGTAGATGTGCTCCATGCTGTTTTTCTGAGCTCCTCACTTGAGGAGCTCCGTACCTCAATACCTGCAGTAGTCACTTGAGGAGATTGAAAGTGCTATATGCCCGATGAACAACCCCATGACCTACAGTAAGTCTACTGTACTATTAAACATGTTGCAATAAAAAACTGAAATTCCGGCGATTTTGGACTACGAAAGGAGACCGGTCGTTCGGAAACCATTTCAGCCAAAAAGTGTCACTGGGACTACCTCTATCGTAGCGCGCGTCTGCCCCTGCTGTTGTTGTCATCACAGCAGCGCCTGTTCGCCAGAGGTCTACTTACAGTAGTCCGGTGTCAAACGCCAGAGAAACATAAACCTGGAGTGGAAGGATACACCACCAGCAAACACGAATTGGAATACGACACCCACCCCTAGCATTACAGAAGCAGGCTACGGCAGAGGTGCACCCTGATTTTTTGTGAGGGTTGGTCACTTCAGAAGCTGTGCCTCACGCAAAAAGTGATTTGAAGAAAAAGAAAGAAAAGTGCTAGCCGATGAGCAATACTATGATGGTCAAAGTACACAAGAATGAAAGTACGACGCTTTTGGGTTAAGGAGGCTTCATTGGACCGTTCAGAAACAAAATCAGCCAAAACGCGTCTATTAATACACAAAACTGCAAACAACAGGTGTAAATATAGGACGGAATATCCCACACGCGCCCGGCGGGCGTTTCTCACCGCAAACTATGCAACACCAGAGAGGGCGGCGTACCGGTCTCACACACATACACACAGGTGCACCACCTAAACAACCAAACAATTAGTGTCTCGTAATATATGCCATGCACGCTTTTTGTTTTGTTAGCTGGTGAATAATGCTGGCGAGACCGATGCTACGTGGTGTGCAGTACAGGACAGCTAATAAGAAACAGGAAATATGGTCCAGGCTGGATTTCTTATTAGAAATAGGGTGGTTTCTACACTAATTTCAAGATAACGACTCCCAAATTTATCATTTTCCTCCAAATCCCAGTCTGGCTTTCTTGTTTGCCTGTTTTTTTATCAGGTGTCCTGTACTTTTATATGTAGAAACGGCGGTACGTCATATTTCTGAAATATGTTGAGTCGTATACCGTTTCAGCGGCTGCATTTCTTGGAAAAATTAAAGTTAACCTTTCTGTTATCATCGATTGGCACAATTTTCTGCCATAAATTTCCCTTGCAGTCGAGTGTTTGCAGTTGGTGGTTATCGATGGGCCGATCTTTGAAAACTTTGGAAAATCGTACTCCCTCGTAAAGGCTTCGAAGCCAACTCCTGTGGAAAGGGTACTACGTCACTGCAACAGAAACGTCTCGCGAAAAATAAGAAATGCTCGTGATAACGGAAAGTCTCATTTTAAGATCCCCACGAGAAACAGACGATGGAACCGTGTAAAAAACACCTTGCAGAAACATAAGATACCGATCTCCAGTAGCACCGGCCTGCGCGAAGGGGTTGTCGTTCGATCCGTATTTGACAAGTCGGGCAGATGACGATCTACATCATCCTATTATCTACAACTTACTGTAGTCGTTCCGAGGCTGATTTCATGTCGCATTGTGCAGGATCTGGGTCCTCGAAACATAATTAAAATCCGACGCAGGGAATCTGCCCTATACTCCACGTAGATAGTGACCGATTTTACTGCTCACAAGCCGCAATAAACGAGAAATTATGGGCCATTTGAAGATCAGGAAACTGGGGATCGCTGGCCTGTACCCCTAGTGTGTAATGCGTATAGCAGGGAGGCATTCTACACGTTTTATGCGGGCTCGCGTTGTCCGCAAATTTCTTACCGTTCGTGGAATTTTATAAATACCCCCTGAGCAGGAATGCCTCCTTGACTGGAAACCCTTTTTTTAGCTACACAAGGAATGCTACTCTATGCAGCATAGATGTCGGGAGACAGGACTTTCAGCCCTTGACAGACAGCAGATTTTCCTTGACATGCCGTGACTGACACCAAACTACTAGGTTTTAGTGTGGAACACTTCGGCCCTACACCCTTGACAGCGCATGTTTTGCCTTGCTTGACATGTCTCCTGACATCTTTGCTATACAGGGTTCCATGCCCTGTATTGACACATTTCAACATTCGCGTTTGGTGTTCGTACGTTTGGCCATCTTCGTACGAACGGGCGCCTTAACACATCATCTATGGTGTCTATTACGGAGGACTATAGTAAACACTAGTAAATAAGACCAAATATTGTTGATACAAATACCCAAATGTATAGATTCTTGTGTAAACCGTAGGTCCTATTTACTATGATGGTCCCCCGTAATATTAATATTAGTAACACGGGGGACATATGATAAATAGGAGCAAATATGTTGTCAGCAAAACTATGTGAACATATTTGGTTGTGCGTACTGCAGGTCCTATTGACTATGATCCGCCGTACTAGTCACCTGCCGGCACTGGTGTTGGGAGGGCTGTCGCCGGCCGTACTGTCGTAGAAGGTCTCTTCGAAAAGGAGCTCCGATTCCGGAAGCGCCGCCCCGCAGGGCCCGGTTATCTGCCTGAGGTGTCACAGACGCGCACACCAGATTCGTCGAGAGCATGGGGGGGGGGGGGGGGGGGGGGGGTTACTCATGTTGTGCACGGCCGTAGTCATATGACCATAGACCCTCGCATCCCTACAATGCCGGGACGGAGCGCGTTGGGTTTTCACCAACCAGGCAGACATTGCTTGCACCAAGCGCGAAACGCCGTGAGGTATTGGGCGAGTCGCATGGAGGGTGAGCTGCATCCTGCTAAGAACCGCCTCTGAGGCGGACTTGCATATGGACGACAGCTTCAATGAGTTAATTTAATTTCTGGCGTGGCTACTTCCGGAGACAGCAATGGGTTTTACTATGTAACTGCCTCGCGGACGCCTTACCATATTAACACTACGTGATACGACCATTCCCCTTGTGCGGAACAAAGATTCTCCACCCCGCACAAATGATCTACTCGACCGCCAGCTTTGGTGACCGCCAAAAAAAATGACAAAAAAAACGGCACACGGGGGGGTTATAACAGGAAGCAAAGGGAAGGTTAGTGGTATGTCGTTATTAGCACTGTACAAGCATGAATGAGGCAATAAAAAGGCGATACCTGCAGTATGTGTTTGGGGCATTAAAAGGGGGGGGGTGCAGCACGTAGCGGAGGGAAACCATGTTCATTACGTACGTCGACAATTCATGAGACAGTCACGAAAAATGCCCTCAAACAGTGTCATCAGGCTTATATTGGGTGGGTGATTGGTCAACCTTTTCCCAGTACTCGCAGCCCAACGAACTGATGGCGTCATCGGCAGGACATGAACCTGCGCATGAAATCACATCGGGTTTCCAATCCCTTCCCTCAACCACTCGGGCACGACGACGCCAAATGTGAAAGTGTTACCTTCTGAGCTATAGACGTAAAATATCGCTCGGTTACCCAGCCTAGGGTAATCCTTAGGACAGCTGTTTATAATATCAGTTTGCAGGGAATAAAATTCAAGAGTAACCAATTGCGTTAAAACGACGAGCAGCAAATATGACGCACCTGGTACGTACACATCGTGAGGTGCGAGGAGTTCGGCCGATATAAGATTCGTCAAATTGCACTGCCCATCATAATAATCTTAGCAACATCTGCCCAAACACCTCCCAAGGCCGCATCAGGCACCCGACAAAGCTGAACCCATATAAAACTGCGAAATATCAGTTTACATGGGGGAGTGCTCGTACAGCAGTAGCTCATTATGATAAATTGTGTTTTCACTTTAGCTCGTTCCCATGAAATCCTGCCTGTGGTCACAGAACAGGCTGTATATACTTCGATGCCTCTCGATGGGAGAAAACGCAAACTAGTACTGGGACGAAATAGTGCGCACGGCAGTACCGATACGTAAGGGACTCGTTCTGAATGAGGTGTGGTACACCATCCCGTATTTCTTGCAACCTAATACTCGTAATACCCGAGGAACATACCCATGGTATGTATTGTATGTACACTCGATACACACATGGAACTCGTTGCCAGCAATTTCTGGGCACGAATGAGTATATCGGTCGCCCCGATGGTCTAGTGGTGCCCTCGAACGCCCCTAAGAGTTGATTTACGGAGCTCAAACCCCACGTGGGTCGGACGTTTGAGTTTATTTGCAAAAAACAAAACAAAACAATCAACTGCTGAGAGCGCCTATCATTAATAATAGTAGCGTGGGTAGGCGCAATTCGATGAGAGTCGACGAGGGAAGAAAGGGCCGATGAAGTGTTCTCGCGATAAAAGTGCAAGGCAAGAACCGTAGTGGGGAAGGAGAGAGAAGAGCCTACTTTGTGACCCCGGATCTGAGCTACGACTAGGAAGGAGAGAGAAAGGAAGGGCGAAGATAATAAATAGGGCAGCGGCCAAAAACAGGTACACCTGGTCCGTTCGGGGCCAAAAACAGGTAATACTAAAATCAAGTTAAAAACTCACCCCACGAACCTGCCGTTCCTTGCAACGCAAAGTAGAGTTTTTTCGTGTTCTTCGTGCTCGCCCGGTGGCCACGTACACGAGTAGCTGCTATTAATAGTACGAGGAACGAACGCCTGCTGCTGTATTCTCCGTTCTCAGCTTGTGACACCCTTGGTATTCCAAGTCAACCACAATCCCGAAGGGGAGCCTTCTATCTCGTATTATTTCGGCGGAGGTGTGCAAGCAGATATGTGTGTCGCTCGAGTGGCGTGTGGTGCGAGGTGCGAAGGGAGGAGGGGGTCTCTGCGTACGTCGGCATTTGTATAGGGGGCATAGGGTGGAACTATGAAGGGCCTCTGATTGGCTTAAAAACGTAAAAAAAAGGTGAACGTCAAGCAGAGTAGACAAAATTAGGTATACCTGGGCTTTAAAGAGGCAAAAACAGGTACTTGTAAACGAGTTTTGGACCAATGGCAGAGCACGTGGGGCGCGTTTTTTACTTGCTTTTAAGTATGTACCTGTTTTTGGCCGCAAACGGATCAGGTATACCTGTGTTTGGCCGTTGCCCTAAGAAATAGGACGAAAAAAAGAAGAAAAAATGAGGCAGTAGAGCTGCCAAATACTACGAGGTCGTACAGCAGTTACTGTAAGTTACTCTGTACTCGTGATGGTTCTAACGCGAATCGGATAGTACTACGTAACTGTGACAGCAAATACACTATATAATCGCGGTTTATATACAGGAACCGTCAGGTCTTGGACAACAAAGCTGCCCAACATGTCAGTTTGAAATCAATACGGTAGGTAGTAAAGGCAGTATAGATGAGGTATGCATACTTATAGTAGCATTAGTTTTCAACACGCTTTTTGTGGCTGATCGGGAGCCATAGCTGAGAAACTATACCCAATAAGGCATGCCCCTTCGAAGGCAAGCCTTATCCTTGGAATGCCGCTCATAGTTTTATACCTGGTACATTGTTGTAAACATATATGGTAGGCCATAAGTAATTTGAGTCTACGGGGTAGTTACCCTTTTAGTCTATAATTGGGTGGTATGATTGGAATAAGCGCTGCGCATTGTTACATGGCACATGGGATACGAGTACCTATGCGTAGACCATGGGACTGTTCCCACCTTGATTTAGTGTTGGTCAGCTTGGGGGAGATGGAGGGCTTTTGGACAACATTCAAAATAGTCAGCTGACTACCCTCCGAAATAATAGGAGCTACCCTTAAAAGGCAAATAGCACGCGCGTCATGATTACGGGGGTAGTGTCAGTACTACAATAGTATACTACAATCATGTTTTTTAGGAGGTAGCAAAGCCAAGTGATGTTCATGGTTACGTACGTTGGTACGTAGACTGTTGCAAATCATATATAGAACATGGGACAACGAATGCAGCCTGCACGCTACCCCCTTTAATGTGCTACGTGGGTATCAGCATTACTACAGTAGCAGTGCAAACACAAAATATGCTCGTTGTTACCTTGTCTTTATACGAAGTAGCGATTCATAGACCAAGCGGCAAAACAACCTGTCAAATCTTAGGTTGACACTTGGGAGTATTCAAGTCAGTTTGGACCACGCGAATATCGGAGTCAGGTCGAAATACGGGGGTGAGTATCAAGGCCAGGTGCCTGCCGTAGTTGTAATCGTTTGAGACATGCATGGCTCGAAGTTACGGTGGTTTCAAACGCGGGGGCGTCGAAGTTATAATTAGACACGGCGAGTGTCGAAACCATTTTGAAACTCCTCGGTCATACAAAGAGAGAACGAGTACCAGTCATTTCGTTTTTTGCGAGACGGCTCTTGTGTTTGAAACTACGGCAGCACGTTCGCATTTGTTTTGCTTTGCTGTCTGAAGCTTTTACAGTCAGTGGAATACCACCCCGGTGCTTCGTATACTCTTTTGTTGTGATACATTTGACACCCCAACTTCTATGCAAACACGCGATGTTTTACACGTGCGAGCACTCGGGCAAGGAACCCAGGCTATGTTGAAGAAATATTTCAAGGCAAGTGTACCGTAACCAGACCGGGCGAGCATGCCATGTTTCGTGTCCGGTGTCCTAAACACTGCTTTATACAGCAGCTCGTTCGAGTCGTGTGACCACACGGCTCGTTCAGAAGGCTATTGGGCGTTGCAGCCTTGCGAGGCGTGAGCTGGCGAGCGAGTGAAAGTGACAAGCGACACTTACAACACGAACCTTATACGAAATTTCAATAGTAGTAGTAATGTCTTTGTAGATTCGTGAGAGTGACAGGGTGATAAATGGATGCGTGTCTTTGGTCACACAATGGGTGCCTATCATCACGATACCTGGTACGTGCCTTGCTCACCATATAACCGTCCTTTCTACCCATCGACATCCAGCACACTCCCGGTAGAGATATAGGCTTATAATGATAAGCACCTTCTGTTTCTGAGACTCTGATCTCGCACAAGAACTGATTTAGAGAAAACCGAACCCGAGAACTTGGCCCATCGTAGCTATAGTTTAAAACATGCTGTAAAACGAAATATATACAGCAGTACATACCTGGTATGATATATGTACAATGTATCTGGTAGACGATACGGGGTAATAGCTTCTTATTTTGAGAAGCATACTATTAATGATATTCAGCAATAGTTAGCCACAAAAGTGCTTGACCAAACATGCTACGTGGCAGTCCGATCATGCTACGTGGCAGTCCGTTATTTTAGATAGCAGGTAAGGTCAGTTGGGATTACAACACATTTAAAGGCAGTTCAATTGAAGCCATGGGGTACCACTACTGCTGCTATTGTACACCTAAGGATTATCTATAATCGTGCATATACATTGTTGCTTACCAGGTATCACATATCACCATGAATATAGAGCAAATAGTTGGAAAAAATGTTGGTTCACCGGCGGGGAACTATTATAGTTGTCTGGTTTCGCCCAATTCTCCCAGTAGGGAATTTTCGCGTGGTTTGCAGCAGTAATAGAGCTCGTGCAGACCGAAAACTTGGCCGTATAACCTCATAACCCTCCCCTAGCCTAGGGGCGATAAGGCATTTAGGTAAGGCACGCATTAAACTAGGCCCTGGCCTCTAATCCTCGCCTCGCGGGGTTAAAGCATTTTGTTAAGGCACGCATTTCGGCGAAAAATACGTAAACCTGATGCACGCTTGAAGGCTCGTGCACGCACGCTTCGGGAAAAGTGCGACTTGAAAAGTGTGTGGATATTGTTTTGACAGTGCCATGTGCTTGTACCTTCCTTGACAATTAATGTGTCCAAATAACGGCTTTCTAGTGTGGGGTCATGTATATATAGTATATAACTGAATGCACCGCCAAATCGACCGTTACGTAATATATACGCCCCCTCCGCCAAGTCACCCTTTATGTGAAATACCCCCCCCCACCGTCGCCGCCAAATAACTCTTCATGTGAAATACCCCCCCCCACGACATGAGTACACCCCCCCCTCCCCCCCCTATTTTGAAGGCCCAACAAGTTGAAAAAACATGAGTGTGGCGCATAGGGCGTCCGCAAAAAAAGAGAAAACGACACACCACACCTCCAAAGGTCAGAACGGGAAAACCAACAGGAGCGTCGTGATCACAAAACGAGAACATAACATTTTGTTTAAGCTTTACTTTCACTCAGTTGTAGAGTCCCCCCCCTTTGTCTAGCTTAAGAACATTATCCGGCGTTTCATTTTTGGTAGGGTGACGTCCGATTTGTTTCGTTCGTCAACTCCTGGACTGGAGTGCATTGAGTGCACGTCACCATAACTCACTTGAGTACCTTGAGTACCTTGAGTATACCCCACCATAAGACAGTATTAATAGTAGCCATTGATTAGGCAAGGTAGAGAGATGAGGCAAGTCAAATAAGCTTGCCCCGATTGTACAACTCAAAATACAATAAGGGCGTTCAAGCGATTCCTTCCGCTTTTAAGGCCCATTGGGGCATACCGCCGAACGATTTCCCCGGCTTCAAGGCAGGTTTCGGCTTTATGTCCGAGCTACGGCACGTGTAGCCTCGGAGGTCAGAATGGGGACAAAAAAAACAACCGGGGCGTTGTGATCACAAAACGACATTTTAAGAATACAACATGTTTTTGATCTTTTCTTTCTTTTTCGTTTGGAAGTTCCCCCCCTGTCTATTTACAGCGAAAAAACATGAACACGGCGTGTCTTTTTTTGTAGGGCGACGCCCGTATTTTTTTGTTCGTCAACTCCGGGACTGGCACGTATACATTCAGTACCCCGCAACAATACCGTCATTGACCACGCAAACGTACAGATAAGGCAGTCAAAATCAGTTTTTTCCGATTATAAACTCAATTCGTACGTATATACGAGTGTGGGAGCGATTTCTTCGCCTGTTCGGCCTTATTCACCAGCGGTTTCCTCGCTTCAAGGTCGATACCGGCCGTATCCCCGAATTAAGGCATGTTGCAGCCTCGAACTGATAAAAGGCAAAATGACAAACAAGGCAAGTTTAACGGCAATGTCCCATACCTGCTTCTTATTGCGTGGTATTCACTGTAGTACCCACTTGTGTGCCCCTATCCATGTACATCTACGAATCAGATGGACTTTTTTGGGACATCGTATTTTTTTTCTCGTCCGGCCGGGAAACGTTTCTCGTACTTTCGGTCGCAGGGCACGCAGGAGACCCGCGTGTACGCACGCCTCATGCTTTATGTTTGGGCCCCTACCGAGGTTTATGGCGCGTGGTCTGGGCGTTTCACGCATGTACATGTATGTATCAAAAGGAGTGTTTTTGGGCATCGGCATATATATTTTTTCCTGACGAGGGTCGTTTCTGGTGCCCTTGGCCGCGGGGCAAGCAGAAGGCCCGCGTGGACGCACGCATCAAATTTGGGCCGCGGCCGAAGTCCATGGCACGTGCTCTGGACGTCCACAGTAACGAAAACTCGCAAGCAACTCGTACCGAATATGTTCCCGCCGAGCTAGAGCCTGCAACGACGATGCATGCTTCAAGATTGTGATCAGCTGCTGGCCGCTGCTGCTGTACGTACGAAGCATGTCCGAATACACTCGTTCAGTTGCCGATGGAACTGTTTACCATGGGGTTGCCGCGGAACAGCAGCAGTCGTAGTCGCACATCAAGCCCATCCTCTTGTTACCGTCACGGACGGTGCATAATATGTGTGTTTGTGCGCGTGTGTGCCGTGTTTCCTGTCGATCTCCATAGATAGGAAGGTCTAGGGAGTAAGGTACAGGGGTCCGCATAAAAGTTAGACCTCATTTGTATTTCAATTCTGCCGATACCTTTACTGAAAGAACGAAGGCAACGAATCACACGCCGTTTGTGTCCAACGGTGCCGTGAGTATCAACCCTCTAGCAGTAGATGCCATGTCGCGACAGGGGAACAGTGCCCGATTCCAGACCGCACGCCAAAGTCCCCTGGCGGCCACGAATGTCGCGAAAGGTGTGGTGGCCTTGTGGCGAAGGTAAGGATCCCGACAGCAGTGATAATGCACTCCACCGCACCGCACGGCATGCCTTGCCGCTGAGCCAGTTGCCCACGACGCGTCCAGCGCGGTGGTGGGGAAGCGCAAAGCGAGGGACGCGCGCGGCCGTGGGGCGGAACCGTGGAAGCGCTCCAAGCCTCTGGATAGAAGATAATCCCGCAAGTGTGTGTGTGTGTGTGTTCTTCACATTAAACCTTCCTTTCTACCCGTCGGCATCCAGCACACCCAGTGTCCGTGCCGATTCATCATCCTAAAAAGGTACCAGTTCTGTGGTCACAAAACTACGACACAGAGATACTACGCTCAGTGCAGTCAGCAGAGCAGACAATGCAATGCCAGATACGAGCTGGGCCAGCCTAAAAACGGACAGTGCGGTGGGGTTGGCTATGCCCCGCTCAATATTACGAATTTGGACGTGATTTGTTTACACGATGTTGATCATGCATCAGCCAAGAGAGCCTTTGTATTTTTCATGTTTCGTTCAAGAGATATGACCGATATAAATAGTCGAAAATATACAAAAGTGGCCATAACTTCCGTGAAACAAGAAATAATAAAAAAAAAAGGCAGGCTTTCCGTTTCAGTGCACATGCCGTTCAAATACGACGTTGAAATTTCAGATCGAACTTCACAAAAATGAGCGGGGCATCGCAGTAAAACCACTCGCTCTCGCCACTACTTGTTCATTGTATAGGAAACATGTTTTGCCAACATATCTTGATGGGTGACGAATTGACAAGTGCAACTGATATCGATCGTCTCCTTGGGTATTCACGCTTGTCCACACCAATTTTTATCTTGATCGGGAAATACGATTTGTTTTAGCCATCATACGGATTTTATGTCAAAATGTCGTTAAAAACTGATACTTTTGAGTTTTCTTGGATATCTCGGCGAGATCGAGTCGGATTCTAGAAAAGTTTGAACCTGCCTATCCGCTATGGTGTCAGGGTCACTGCTTCCAGTTTTCACGTCCAAACTTGCAGTGGTTCACGCGATACAACTTTTAGAAGCTTTGTCCGTTTTTTGGCTGGCCCAGCTCGTACGACAGGCAAGACCTACCCTGCTAGCAATCCAGGTGCATGAAAGAGAAAAAGAGAAAGACCCCAAAAAACAAGTGATTGAATCTGGGTCAAGAGGGTGGGGTACTGGCCCTACTCCTGCTCACCCACACCCAGAACACGTGGATAATACATGAAACGAAAGACCCCAAAAAACAAGTGATTGAATCTGGGTCAAGAGGGTGGGGTACTGGCCCTACTCCTGCTCACCCACACCCAGAACACGTGGATAATACATGAAACAAACCAATGCGTGTCCAATGATACCGCTGTGCACCAGTGTGTCATGCATGGGCCATGGTGGCCCTGGGTATTTCGTTTCGAGTTCCAGGGCCTGCGTTAAATGCATTCCCCGCACTATACAGGGTACTATTATAGCCCCGGTCGTATACTTCCCTTATAGATTTCCACTCTATTGCGGTATATAGCTATTGGGTGGATTTCCCACCCTATGCAGCTATGCGCTATACAGGGTGGACACAAGCTTATTATGTTTCCCCATGTATCCCACTCTTTTAGTGCCGAACCGTCCTAACGTGGGTCCCACTGTAGTGCGGCTTTGGTCGCCAGCGACCGACAGCACGAAAGTGGGACCACGATTGCACTAAAGTGGCAAGTCTACTAATAGCGTAGCGCCTTACCTCCAACGCATGATGAACTTGGGGTGGTCGTGGTAGTCATACCCCTCCACCTGCAGATACTGCTCCGTGTCAGTGTCACCTGCATAGATAGATAGCAACCAACCCGGCACACATGGTCAAATGTTTCCTGCACATTTTGCTTTTTTTTTCCTATGCGTCGTACCAGGTACGTACGGTATGCACGTATGCTACGTATATAAATCGAGGCCAGCTACGTGTACGAAGCCAGCGCGATAAGGAGATACATAAAATAAGGGCTAAATGATAAACATACCTGGTATACGATATCAATACGGGTTTTAGCCAAAATCAGGAATACCTGCTGGTCACTTTGGTGCCGAAATCAGGTACACACTGAAACCAAGTGCAAATCGCACGCTTGGACACCTGTTATTGGCCAGCCTCACACCGTACCTGAATTGAGCGCGAAATGGTCAGTGACACCTGGGTTTGTCTACTTTCAACTGATTTTGGCCAATTTAAGCCAGTCAGAGGCCATAAGTTGACTGCGAGTCTAATGAAATAAAAACAATAAAACGGCCGACAACGAAGACATCATTGCACTATTAATAGTTGTTTGTTGTTGTTGTTTTTCTTCACATTAAACTCGTTTCAGTTGCTAATCCCTATAGTCTGATCTAGCAAGATCACGGCCCGTGGTCACAAAAGTGCTAGAGCCATCAGAGAATCCTAAAGAACACGTACACTTAGCAGGGAAAGGATACACAAGTCCGAAGAGGTACACCTAAAATCCCTACAGCATGTTATGCGTGTCCAAAACTGAACTAATAAATAGTACGTACATACGACCCGCCACAACGACATATAGAGCTTATGTATGATACGCGCGTATACAGCACAATGGATACAGGCTGCAGTTTGTTTGCAACACCCCGCATCGAGGTCAGCTCAGTTTCTGTTAAATATTAATATTAAATAGTACAGTTCAGCAAAGGAGTCTCGTGCCGCCGTGTGCAAGCGGCTCCTCGACGATGGTCGAGGCTTTAAGCTGACAACGGGGGAGGGCTCCATACGTACTCTTGCCGTGGCGCAAGAGGTATCTGACTGATGGGTGTTTCACATCGTGCCAGGCTTCGAGGTGCAGGCTTCTTGTAAAAAATGTACCGGTATGAGGCTACTCCCTACGAAGTCTCTTCCCGCTTCCCGCTATTATTTCCTGCTGCTGCTTGCTGACGACACGGTATATATGGAAAGCGAGCACTTCAATATCAAATTGACTCGACGTTTTGTTCGTATGCTAACTTTCTTTTTTGTCCATCCCATTCACTATCTTCGCACTTCCGTCTTTCTCCCTCCCTAGTCGTAAAACAGATCCGGGGTCACTAAATAGGCTTCTCTTCCTCCTACGGTTCTTGCCTTGCGTTTTTATCGCGAGAATATTTCAGCACTTCCTTCCCTCGCCGACTGGCGTCGGATTCCGCCTACCCACGCCACGAAGGCGCTCTCACCAGCATTTGGTTCATTTTATTTCTCCAAATAAAATATAAGAATCATGGTGAAACATTATGATTCCGTTTCTCTTGTTTCTCTCGCATGCACCTGGATTGCTAGCAGGGTAGGTCTTGCCTGTCGTGTATGGCATTGCATTGTCTGCTCTGCTTACTGCACTGAGCGTAGTATCTCTGTGTTGTAGATTAGTGACCACAGAACTGGCACCTTTTTAGGATGAAGAATCGGCACGGACACTGGGTGTGCTGGATGCCGACGGGTAGGAAGGAAGGTTTAAGTGAAGAACACACCCACACATTATTATTTCGTAACAGACCAGGAGTTGCATATTTATTTCCCGAGATCGGGCACAGGAACTGAATATGCCCCGTCACCGAAAGATTGAAAGACGAAGAACCAAAATGCAAATGGAACAAATGCGTGGTGCTTCCCACCTGGTACATATGTACATACTGTTTTACGTATCATATTCATACGTTACTGTCATCATTAATAGCATTCCGCGCGTAATCCTTGTCCACACGGTGACATTCGAACTCAATAATCAACTACTATAAATACGTACGTATTGATAAAATAATACAGTACCGGCCCGCTCATAAGAAACCAGAGATCGGGCGTAGGCTGACTTTCTTATTTGAGAAAGGGGTGTGTCCCACACAAACTTCATTGTAATAGCTGTCGACTTTCTTATTTCCCCCGTAATGTTTAAGCTAAGTTTCTTGGGGGGCACTCTTTTATGACAGGGCCGGTAGTGTAGTATCATGAAACGAAAACTATTTCCTTCTCTCTGTCTTTGTCTTTCGTGTTTGGCACGAAGACGAGGCGGAACCGAGTAGGAAGCGCCACACATCCGTTGTATAGGTGGCGCCGTATACAACAATGGATTCGCGGGGGGCAACGGTTCGTAGGGAAACCGCGACTGACGAAAGAAGGGAGGAGACAGCAGAATGGGTAGGAAGGTACCAGACCCACTATTGATAATAGTGTTGGTAGAACCTGTCTGTAGAACCTGTCTGTAGTACGTACGTACGTACCGTCACAAGAACTGCCCCGTCTTCCTGGAGGGTGCCTCAGGTGTGATTCGGTTGCCTATCCTTCTGTTTCGTTCTCAGTCTTCCTCTCTGTTGTTTACGTTGTTTTTTATTTCATTTCATTTTATTTTATATTGTCTGTCACATGTGACATGGTCCCCGTATCAGTTTTTATAGCAGAGACGGGAACTTGTTGTTACCATCGCCTTGAGCTTGCCTTGAGAACTATTTTTCTCTTTTCCTCTCTCGTGTCTTCTTTCTTGCTTTTTTTGCCTTGTTTCTCCCTTTGTTTCCACCCTATGCCGGTGTCTCTCTCTTTTTTCGTGTTGCCTCGCTCGTGCAGCAGTTATCTGTTCCTCTTGGGCACGTGTGCTTTTCGTCTAGGGGCGCTTCTGGCGCTTCTGGCGCTTCTGTCTCCCTGCGTCATTTGTATTCTGTTTCATTTCAGAACTTGTTTTTTATTTTGTCTTTTTTGTTCTTATTTTTTGGTTCGGCTCGTGTCGCTGTGTTCTCGTACCCGGTACGTTACGCATCTCACTTGCTTTACCCATTAATTTGCGTTTCTTTTGTTTTGGTTTTTCTCTGTTTCACAGTCCGTGACCACTGAATTTGTATCTCTCTAGGATTGGGAATCAGGACAGGCACTGGGTGTACTGATGTGGTTGAGTAGAAAGAACGGGTTTAATGTGAAGACAACAACAACAACAACATCTTCGAGGGAAGGGGAAGCACGACACGTTATTTTACTTGTAGTCTTTTCATATCGTTTTTGTTTATTCGTCTATTTATCTGTTAATTTAAGTATATATATTTTGTTTTTCGCTTTTTATGTTCTTTTTATTTATTTCACGCAGCTGGAATTGCTATGTAGTAGGGTAGCTCGTGTCTGTCGTATTTTGCAGTGTATTGTCTGCTCTGCATACTGCACTGCAACGTAGTATCTCTGCTGTGCCGTAGTTTTGTGACCACATAACTGGTTTCTATTTAGGATGAAGAATCGACACAGATGCTGGGTGTGCTGGATGTCGACGAGTAGAAAGGACGGTTTCTCTCATGCGAATAATACAGGGGGGCTCTCGAAGCAGCTGAACGGTTCATGGTCAGGTGGCACAAGGATGAGGCGAAACTGAGCTGGCAGCGTCACGCACCCGTTGTGGGCGATGCACAGGGGAACGGGAAGGGGGGGGGGGACTCGTAAGGAAACCGCGCTTTGTGAGAGCAGGAAGGAGTCATCCGACAGGGCAGCAATGTACCAGGCCGACTACTATAAGTAGTATCATAGGTAGAACCCGTCTGGATAACCGCGCGTGTCTGTGACTCCTTCGAACGCGGCCCTGTTGTGTTTTGGTTTCGTTTTTGCCTCTCGTTCTTATCCCTCTGTGTCATGGAAAAAGCACTACCTGGCTTGGTTGATAGCGAGCCCGGTACTTTTCCTTGTTGGTTCTTCCTGGGTTGCTTTCGTTTTATTTGCTGGGCGCATTGCCTGCCGCAGCTCCTCCAGGGAGGAGCGATGCTACACAACCGCTCGCATTATTGTATTATGTTTTTTTTGTGTCGTGGTCGCCTTTTGCCTTTGTCTGCTGTCCTTGAGTATTTTTTGTATTTTTTATTGGTTTTCGTCGATTGTTTGGCCACGTACGTATGTATTCATTTTTGTTTCTATTTGTTCCTCCTCTCTGTCCTTGTCTGTCGTGTTTGGCACGACGACGAAGCGGAATTGAGTAGGAAGCGCATCAGATCCAATGTATCGGTGGCACCTATCGTAAGGAAACGGAGACGGGAGGGGCATTTTTGTTTCTTTGTCCATCTCATTGATTATCTTCGCCCTTCTTTTCTCTCTCCCTTTTTAGTCGTAACTCAGATCCGGGGTCACTAAGTAGGCTCTTCTCCACCCTCCCCACTACGGTACGTGCCTTGCATGTTTATCGCGAAAATACTTCAGCACCTTCTTCCCTCGTCGACTTGCGTCGTATTCCGCCTACCCACGCCACGAAGGCGCTCTCAGCAATTGATTCCTTTTTATTTTTTCGAATAAAGTGAAAATCTCACCACGGTGAGATTCGAACTAGGGTACCAATGCTAGTAACCCTTGAAGCCGACCACTAGTCTGCAATGTTCGTAGGGAAACAGCGGCTGGCGATAGCAGGAAGGCGACGGCAGACAGGTAGCAATTTACCAGACCGACTACTCGTAGTTTGTGTAAGCTGTTTGTAATGCCGGTACAAAACCTGCCTCGGCTGCCTGGAGGGCCTCGGTTGCTTATATCTTATATCCCTTCCTCTCGTTTTCAGTCTTCTTCTGTTTACGTTGTTTTTAATTTAATTTAGTTTTGTTTTTTATTGTCACATCACGGGGTAAGCACGACACTCGCTTCGTTCAGTAGCCGTAAATCTGCCCGCGCAGGCGAACTTTTGAGACGTGCCCGCATAAAATGAAGCTGTGTCTAATAATGAGGTAGGGTTTTGTCACGAAGCTGTAAGGTATTCGTTCCGGACGGTGAGCTTATTTTTGGCTTCGACTAACGGCGGCCACCACCCCGACCTCTAACCCTAACCCTAAGGAGAGGCATGTATGTATGTATGTATGTATGTATGTCTGGTTGGTGTGCCACCTATTAATAGTCGTTGTGCTTGGAAACGCTCTATTTTCAATGCGGGCACACCTAAGGAATTTCGACTGCGCGGGCAGATTTACGCGAGCTCCGCTTTATTCGTCTTCTGTTATCGTTTTTAAGTTTGTTTGTTGGTTTGTTTGTTTTTGTTTTGTTATTCCTTTTCGCTTTTCGCTCTTGTTTTTTTTCTCTTTCACGCAGTTGGGTTGCTAACAAGGTAGGCAGGTCCTGCCTGTCGTATATTGCATTGCACTACCGTCTGCTCTGTTTCGCTGTGTGTGTTCTTCACATTAAACCGTCCTTTCTACCCGTCGACATCCAGCACACTCAGTGTCTGCCGATTCTTCATCCTAGAGAGATACCAGTTCTTCTGTGGTTACTGCATTGTCACGTACGAATACAACAGTATCTCTGTGGTTACTGAATCGTAAATGTACGTATATATATAATGTAGTTTTGAGACCAAACCATTACTGGTATATACCATTATCTCTAGGATGAAGAGTCGGCACGAACACTGGGTGTGCTGGACGTCGACAGTTGAAAGGGCGGTTTCAAGTGAGAAAGCACGCGCACTACCTAGTAAGTCAGTAGTACGCAGATCACCGGGACGACCGGCAACATCTGTTGCAATGTATATAACGGTTTATTGTTTATTTAGTCCTCTTGGGAAATCAGAGGAAATATGATGATGCAAGTTCAAATATCAAATACTGATTCGTAGTCGATTATGATTATTATAGCAACGGCCACTGGGTGATTAGGGGACGATCGGAGTCATAACGCAAGTAATATAACGGCACCGGATGCGCATTGCGACTATACCCGCGTACACCCGTATTGTTGATCTGTGTTATTTTAACAATGTTTTATCATTTATTTCTCCCTTTTCGCTTGAACTTTTATTTTCTCTCTTTCACGCAGCAGCTGGATTGGTAGCAGGGCAGGTCGTGCCTGTCGTATATGTCATTGCATTGTCTTCCCTGCTTACTGCACTGCGGCGTGGTATCTCTGTGTCGTAGTTTTGTTATCACATGCATAACTGGTATCTCTCTAGCATGAAGAATCGGCACAGACGCTGGGTCTGCTAGTGTGCTGGATGTCAACGGATAGAAAGGGCGATTCAATGTGAAGAACGCACACATATACTGCTGGACGCGCAGGCTGGTCGTCAAAGATGCCAGGGGACAGGAAAACGTCAGGCAGTCAGTCAAAGTCGTCGATCAAGGCATTTGCATCCGTCTATGGACGGAATGTCCTATTATTGTCCTCCTTCCTCGTGATAAGAAACATCACTTATTATGTGTGGAAACCCATATGTATTCACTTGTTTTGGTGCACTGCTCGCTGCTTAACAGCACCAGAGCACCAGCGCAGCCGCAGCTTCAACCGAGGCAAACATAGACAATCAGTACAAAGCAGAGCTGGGTATTGGGGTCAAAACTGGAGGGGGGTATGATACGGATATATTGATATATGGATATTTTGACCGTGAAAAATCTGCATATATATTGGGATATAGATGTGGCATCTCAGCTATGCTGGTATGCTTTATCATCCGGATATAACGCAGTATAAGTATAGGACTTGTGTTGGGCATCAACTGAGATGTGTGCGTGCTATTTATGCGTTATTTTTTTTCTGGGGTATGCGATATGCGATATTAGGGTACACAGCTACGAGCAGCAGCGACTCTTAGAAACGCTGGCAATACACGTAAACACAACAAAAGAAAAGACAAGAAAATAAAAAGCGAAAAACAAAAGACTTCAAGTAAACAAATAACAAATAACAAACACACAGACAGAAGGACAAAACAACCAAAGTCTGGTTGTTGTGGTTGGGGACGGGTGACGATAAATGGTCGACATGTTTTCTTATTGTCGTACGTCGTACTAAAAATAGAGGGAATTCCTCAATTTCGCAAACGAGGTATCATACCTGGTACAGTATAATATATCATATATCATAGTATACTTGTCACAAGGTGACTGGCGCTACTGCTACTTCTAACACTATTAATACTGTTATACTATATTTATATATACGCACAACAGTTACTATTTTTTTCGTTTGAAACCGGGCATCACATGATACGACGGCAGCCATAAGATCTAAGGCAGAGCACGTTTTGGTTTTAGTCATAACATGTAAGGCATCACCTCAGTTCACAACCGCCATCCGACAATGAACAGCATACATGGATGGGCGGGAATATAAGGACCACTTGTACATCAACATGGAGACCAAGCGGTCCTTATATTAACGTCGAGAGTGGTATATAGTTTTTGTGACCAAATAACTGATATCTCTCTATTAATAGGATATATAATCGGCACGGACACTGGGTGTGGTGGATGTTGACGGGCAGAAAGTAGAAAGGAAGGTTTAATCGATGTGAAGGAACACACAAATCACACAGCATGGGCATCACATGACCGAGAACCCTCGAAGAAACAAGATACGTATTCGTATATAGGAAGTTACAGAACGGGACATCTATTAATAATAAGAAACAGGCTAATAAGAAATCCAGGCTGAGCTTTGGAGGAGAAATAAGAAATCCTGTAGTCCTTGTATTGAAATTAGTGTAGAAAACACCCCCTCTCAGAAAAGAAATCCAGCCTGGGCGAGATTTCCTGTTTCCTATTAGGTGTCCTGTACTGTACCACGATAATTGCAAACGTACGATACGATTTTTGATTATTGTACGTATACAAAACAAACCATTACACTACGTGTTTGTGCGACATTCTATCAGCCTATTAACTGGTAGCCACGAAGCCTTTTGGGCCGGATGTCGAGGGTTCGGTTCTCCCCATGGAGGTTTTTATTCTCAAATGACACCGACTGTCGAGAGCGCATATTATTGCGTGGGTAAGCAAAATTCGACGGGTAAGCAAAATTCGACGAAAGTTGACGAGGGAAGAAAGTGCTAAAATCTTCTCGCGATAAAAAGCAAGGCAAGAACCGTAGTGGGGGAGGAGGGAGAGGAGCCTACTTTGTGACCCCGCATCTGAGTTACGACAAGGGAGGGAGAAAGACGGCAGTGCGAAGATAATGAATGGGATGGCCAAAAAAAAAAAAAACTATGTGGAAGACGGCAGTGTGTGTGTGTGTTCTTCACATTAAACCTTCCTTTCTACCCGTCGGCATCCAGCACACCCAGTGTTCTTCATCCTGAAAAGGTACCAGTTCTTGGTCACAAAACTACGACACAGAGTGCGAAGATAATGAATGGGATGGACAAAAAACAAAAAAACTACGTGGTCCATTTATTCGTGACACTCATCAGCACTTCAGCAGATCAGCTCACAGCAACAGCCACACCACAACTCGGAACTTGAAGTGTCAAATATTCCGATATGTTGTTGGCGATATAGTATATCATGTAATATCTACTTCGAAGTATATCGTATATATATATGTATATATCCCATGATCATTAGACGCGAGTTGACGAGGGAAGAAATTGCTGAAATCGCGATAAAATTCCAAGGCTGGATGTCGACGGGTAGAAAGGAAGATTTAAGATTTAATGTGAAGAGCACACACACACCGTAGTGAGGAGGGACGGAAATAGCCTACTTAGCCCGGGATCACTACGTAGTAGGCTACTTAGTGACCCCGGATCTGAGTTATGACTGAAGAGGGAGAGAGAAAATGAAGGGCGAATATAATATAATAAATTACAAATTGGGCCGACGAACAAATAAGTAAATGATAAAACACGGAACCCGGATACATGACTGAGCGATGATATCTCGTATCTCACATGTATCCATGTATCCATGTATACCCAATGCTGACAGTCGGTCGCCCCGATGGTCTAGAGGTAACCTCGAACGCTTCTGAACGTTGATGCCTGGAGTTCGAATCTCACGTGGGTCGGACTTTTGAGTTTATTTGAAAAAATAAATAAAAAACGGAATCAACTGCTGAGAGCGCCAATTAATAGTAGCGTGGGTAGGCACAATTCGATGCGAGTCGACGAGGGAAGGAAAGGCTGAAGTCATCTCGCGATAAAAATGCAAGGCAAGAACCGTAGTGGGGGAGGAGGGAGAGGAGCCTACTTTGTGACCCCGGATCTGAGTTACGACTAGGGAGGAGAGAAAGGAAGGGCGAAGATAATAAATGGGATGGACAAAAAAAAAAAAAAATGCCCAATACCCCACAGGATAATATGCTCGGGATAGTTCCTCACAATAAATATAATCCGTACGTATACCGTAGGTATTAGTAGGTACTACGTATACGGCCGACACTCGAGGCCGCGTCCAGCTCGAGACTGCATGTCGTATCGCGAGCGACATCGCGGCAGCCGACACCCGAGGCCGAAAGCAGAAGAACACACGTAGTACTACAGTACCGGCCCGCTCATAAGAAACCATATATCGGGCTTAGGCTGACTTTCTTATTTGAGAAAGGGGTGTGTCCCACACTAACTTCAGTATAATATCTGTCGACTTTCTTCTTTCCCCGTAATCGTTAGGCTGAGTGCACTTTCTTGTCAGAGGGCCGGTAGTGTACTTTAGTAGTATTAATAGTAGCAGCAGAAGCAGCATACAGAGGAAATACAACAGATGAAACGACAGATGTGAAATTGAGGATTTTGTCGAAGTACCATATTGTCTATTTTTCATATGGGTATACAGGGGGGTATATGATTAATTGGTTGTTTTTTTGAAAGGGGGAGAACAATGAGATATACGCAACATATATTGAAGAAAAAATCTTGGTATCTGTAAGGGATATTCGATGGATCATAGTATGTACATGTTCATTTATATTAGGTTTGCACATAGATGTGTCCCCTCCGTGGATAAGAATACCCAGCAGCTCTACGAGTTCTCGTATTATATCAACAGTAGTATCATACAAAAAAAGGGAGACACAACAGTTCGACAATACGAGTGCTAGGGGTTTGAAAAAGACAGGGATTTTTACTGCCTTCCCCCGGGTTTCGCCAGTAAGGTACGCCCGACAAGGCCTTTATGCATTTATCTTCATGCCGTCGGTCATGGGGCAAAAGTGCCGCCTCCTATATACGCGTAACACATATTTGGCTGGTCGTAGACGTTATTTTTTTTTTTCCCATCCCATTTGTTATCTGCGCCCTTCCTTTCTCTCTCCTCCCCAGTCGTAACTCAGATCCGGGGTCACAAAGTAGGCTCTTCTCCCCCCTCCCCCACTACGGTTCTTGCCTTGCATTTTTATCGCGAGAAGACTTCAGCTTTTTATAAGTGTTCATTTATTATGCACAATAGAGCATTCCCCATGGGGGGGGACACCGATGGCGTGGGGATGGAGCTTGGATGCGGCTTAGGACTTAATAATTGAACGTAAAGAGTGCATATTGGGAAGAAGGAGGGAGCGAGGACAACAAACGGAGTATTGTGGAAACATCTTGGCGGGAAGCAGACATAGAAGGGTGTTAGACTGCTGTACGCATAGGTTTCCTTGGTTTCCGTGGTTTTCTGCTTTTGGAATTTTGTGAGTGATCAAAGCTGAAGATCATGCTGCACATTGTCGGATGGCAAATATAATAATAATCAATAGTATTAATAGTATATAGAAGCAATTCGACACGAGTGAACGGGGGGAGAAACGACTGCTGTTTTCTCGCCATAATAATTTAAGTCACGAACCGTATCATACGTAGCGGGGAGAGGGACGAGAGCCGAGAGTAGGTGTGACCTCGGATCTGAGCTTTTAATAGCGAGAAACCGAGGGCGCTAGAGCGTGAGTTAGCAACACATGCTGAACCCTCTGCGCGATAAAAATCAAGGCAAGAACCCCGTAGCGCGGGAGGAGGGAGAGGAGCCTACTTTGTGACCCCGGATCTGAGTTACGACTAGGGAGGGAGAAAGACAGAAGTGCGAAGATAATACGCGTAAATGGGATGGGGAAAAATATATAATATAGATATATATATATATGGATACAAGCAGGGTGTGCGGGTCCGAACTGGGACGCAAGGAGCTGTACGCTGTGCGACACCAAGCAACCGTAGCACGGTCATACAGCAGTTACTCAACTCGCACATCTTCACGCTCTCCCTAACAATACGATCAATGACCATAGTATATACTGGCTGTAGCAGTGCGTCGCGATCGTGGTTTTCTAGTCGGAGCAGGATGGAACCAATCACGCACGAGCACAGGAGGGATGTAGAGAGGCAGGGAGGAGGGAGGACAGATATAATCAGTCATCGAGACGCCTATCTATACGTTTTTATCCCTATTTAATACTCGTACATATTATATGTGTTCATACGAAAAATACACTCACAATTTGCTCCTCCGTCGGAGAGGTCGATGGTCTTGATAGGCCAGCGCTGTGCTTGAGTCCCGAGGGCCATCAAGCAAAAGCACCCCACAAAAAGTTTCATGTTCGAGCCCGCCCGCATTTTTCAAACGCCCTCGGACCGAGCAGAGAGTGATGGAGTGATGCTGCTTCAATAACCTCGATAACCTTGACGCGCTCTGCCGAGAAGCTTGGTCTTAATTACTGCTGTACTTTCGATCGGCCTTGCTCAAGACGAGAGAGGAGAAAAAGTGCACGACGACGGGTGTTGTGCGTTTGAACGTACCAGGTGGTTTGTTGGGTACGGTGGTTGTTGTGCTGCCCGCTCGACGTGAAATGAGGAAAGAGGGCTTTAATACGTGTCGGGCGTGTCGGGGTAAACATATTATCGCTACTATTTAATACACTATTACTACACTACAATGCTGTACAACAAGGACAGGAGCATCACATATCGTTCCGTTCGTCGCGTCCACAAACAAACAACATCGATCGCCGTTTAATTCCGTGATGGAGGAATAAATTGAAACGCCCCGATATAACTTGAAGGAAGGGATACGGTACTGTGTGTGTTCTTCAAATTACGGTAAGGGATAAGAAATAAGAGACAATGATGTACTGCCATACGTGCATACGTATACTATGTAGGGACCAGTACTTCACTTATTACCACATGTTCGAAACAATGGTTGAAAACGCCGACGTCGTCTTCGACCAGTTACTACGATGGAGATTGAGATTTAATTGCCATGAAAATAATTTAATCTTTATTATTAATAGGAGAATCTCGAGATTGGAGATTGGAGTTTGGGCTAGCGGTTTTGACCGCCGATCTTTCAATATATAAATAATGGATCGATATTTGAACAATGGCCAATTCCTCACGAGGAGTGGTGGACACGTGGACACACCATGGTAGCGAATCTTTACAAAGGTTTTATACTTGGCGCCTGAAGCTGACTCTCCGACACGAACACTATTACTAACAAAAGTCCTAACCTGAACCTTACCACTTACCAGGTATGTCAGTCTGTGGTCAAGACTCTAGGTTGACTCGGCCGGCTTAGATACTGCTGTACTTGGAAATGCGCTCGTAGGTCGACTCGGGATGCTGCTGTGACTGGGAAAGACTCCAAGTTGATTGGACCGTGTATTATACAGCATTACGTAGCTAAACAGAGTGCCTACATATAGATATCTACCTTCGGAAATTCAAGGTTCGTCCACTACAACAGTATAATACTACGTATGGCATTGCATTGTATGCTTACTGCATTACAGCGTAGTATCTTTGTGTCGTAGTTTTGTGACCACTTGATATGATAACTGGTGTATCTCTGTGTCGTAGTTTTGTGACCACAGAACTGGTACCTTTTTAGGATGAAGAATCGGCACAGACACTGGGTGTGCTGGATGTCGACGGGTAGAAAAATGACGGCTTATAATGTGAAGAACACCACATTTACTGTCATAGTCTCAATCTATATTACTGAAATAGTGAATGGCTGATCGAGCCTGATTGACTCAGGGTTAGACTTCGGGTGTTCGGGTGGGTTTAATTGATGTTTCTTGTTTTTTGTGTTACAGATTACAAATTACAGCCAGTCGCCCCGGTGGTCTAACTGGTAGCCACGGAGCCTGTAGGGTCGGATGCCGAGGGTTCGATTCTCCCCATGGAGGTTTTTATTCTCAAATGACACCGTCTGTCGAGACCGCATATCATAGCGTGGGTAAGCAAAATTCGACGAGAGTTGACGAGGGAAGAAAGTGCTAAAATCTTCTCGCGATAAAAATGCAAGGCAAGAACCGTAGTGGGGGAGGAGGGAGAGGAGCCTACTTTGTGACCCCGGATCTGAGTTACGACTAGGGAGGAAGAAAGGAAGTGCGAAGATAATTAATGGGATGGAGAAAAAAAAAAAAAAAAAAAAAAAACAGCAGTCAATCAGTATGAATACGAATATACCATCGACCATTTTTCCTTCGAGAGGGAGTTGTGATAAGTTTAACCCTGATATTCTTCGGATCGTTCGACCTCAATACAAATGTTAATGTTACACTGCTGCTGTACCAGATACCCACGACCCACGATAGTATACGAATTCAACAAGGCAAGCTTATCACGCATCATCTTATTATGCGAACGAATCGAATGCTTCCATTATTCACGTCTTTACATGCAGCACTCTGGACGCTAGGCACGCTGCTACTACTTGCCGTGTGTATGTGTTCTTCACATTAAACCTTCCTTTCTACCCGTCGACATCCAGCACACCCAGTGTCCGTGCCGATTCTTCATCCTAAAAAGGTACCAGTTCTGTGGTCACAAAACTACGACACAGATATACTACGCTCAGTGCAGTAAGCAGAGCAGACAATGCAATGCCATATACGACACTACTATTATAATAGTGGGAGGGCCCGTCCGATTACGTTATCAAAACATTTGGATAGTCGATTGCCGAAATGTTCCGGAGAAATGACGCACCCTCAGATTCCATGAAATACAGCGCCGAAACGCCTTGTTATATTATTATTGTACATATATATGATATACTAAGTATATGTTTAATATATGTTATGTTTATATAAAAAAAGTAAAAAACCACAGCTGTGAGATTGAGGATTTTATCGAAACTCATCTTTCTTTGCAAGCTGAGTGGGATTTGTATTTTTTCTCTGGCCTCAAGAAAGAAGAGGTTTTACCTTACTATTAATATTAATGATAATAATAATAATACACAACTTTTTTTTTAATGCTATTTATGGTTGAATGGATGGGTGATCGTTTCATCATGTCAAAACTCTCGGCGTGGGGAATGCGTGAACACATCTCATATCATTTTCCAACAATATTCGTCTTTTGTAAAAAAAGTCGGAACACCTTGATTCGGAGAGGGTTTATAAAGTGCTGTTCATGAAGAAGTTCATCGGACAAACACTGAAAACTCAACGGATTCGGGGAAATTACCCCAATCGGTGGGGCCACGTTTTCTTTCTTCGCACCAATAAAAATAGGGCATTAGCCAAAAATAGGTATACCTACGCACTTTTGAGCCATTTATAGGTACACTACGTAATGTACACCGGAAATGGCATCGGTGCCCGCCTGATATTGGGCCTGCGCTCCATTGTACCTACAAATGACTCAACGTGCGTAGGTACACCTATTCTCGGCTACTCAATGTACGTATCACCTATTTTTGGCTTCAACTGTGTGCTCAAACGACCACTTTTTGGCAACTAAAATATAGACAAACGGCCACACATTCACCAACGTTTGCTATGGAATGTTGTTCCGGACCGCGCCAACGGCTGCGTGAGTTAGACCCCCTTCACCGTAGGTATTACTCTGTACACGTATATTATATATATGCCAAAGCTTCTCCTACCATATACTGCACTACAGTATGTGTATTGCACTTTCAGCTAACGGCATGGAAACACTCTTCATTATTGTTTCTCCGCATCGTATATATGTGTGCGTAGGAGGGGTGTCGTAGTGAATACGCATGCATTGATCGTGGTACGGTTTCTCGCTTGTAGGTAATGCGTGATAACTCCGCAGTGTCAGTGGTTGTACTGGTACGGTCGGCTGGTTGACAGTCACGGCATCTGGTGTGACCGTCAGTCTATACTTCAGTTGCCAAAAAGTGATCGTTCGAGCCATTTATAGGTACATTTGGAGCCAAAAATAGGTGAAACGTAGATTGAGTAGCCGAGAACAGGTGAATTTACGCACTTTGAGCCATTTGTAGGTACAATGGAGCGCAGGCCCAGTATCAGGCGGGACAGGAAGCCGTTCCCGGTGTACATTGCGTGGTGTACCTATAAATGGCTCAAAGTACGTAGGTATACCTTTTTTTTGGATAATTGCCATACAAATATGTGGCGGTAGATAGAGATAACAAGCGTGAGTGTCAAACATTGAGGGGGCATATTATATACGTGGATTTTATACGTCGTCCCCTGGGTGCCTTTTAAACCTATTTTTAAGCCATTACAGGGACCAACGCGCATCAGAATCCCAGACGCCACAACTACCATTACCCCCATATTACGAGTACATCATAATATTGATTCGAGTCTTTTGTTCTGTGCACGCATGTGATTAATTGTGAGTGAGTGTGGTGTCGGAATGATTTATTCGTGCGCCCTGGCCGTATGTATGTATGGTTTATCTCCGATGTTTTTTGTTACGGCTAAGGGCGGCTATAAGAAGAGTGATAATTAAGTGCGGTATCGAGGGGTCGTTGAAGCGGCGGACCGTTTCATGGCGAGGTGGCACAGGGATGAAGCGGAGAGTAGCTGCCTACGGCATGCAGCCGAGGGAGGACGCCGAGCGAGACGACAAGTAGAGGGGGCAGCTAGCTGTTGTACGATACAACAGCTGTCGACGACAATGCAGAAACCAAATGATAGATCGTGTGGCAAGGTTTCAGTTCGACTCGCTCTTGAATTATATTTTTGTTTTGCTTTTTGTTAAGCGAGTTGTTCATCGGGCACGGATCTACATTATTTGACTTTTTCGTAGCGCGTGTCGCGACGCGCCGCGACGCGTCGCGGCAACTGTCGCGACCTGTGTCGCGTTACGTGTCGCGGCGTGTCGCGACATTGTTGTGAAGAATAACCACTACACCAGCTCCCCTGCCAAAAAGACAGGTCCCATCAGGATATGATCCCATAAGAGCCTTCAGGTTAAAAACCGTGAGAAGCGAAGCGACGAAACACCCTATACGGGTGCAGGCGCGAAGCGCAAGGTCTACCCTGATCCCACAGTAATACCGGCCAGTAAACCTGGAGACTACACGTCCCCTCCTAAAATGATGATCTACGTCAACCTCGTCACGCTCGTCGCGGCACGTGTCGCGGCAAGTACCACGACGCGTCGCGGCAGGTGTCGCGACACCTACCGCGACACCTACCGCGACACGCGTCGCGACATGTCGCGGCATGCCGCATAGGGCCGCGACGTGTCGCGACACGTGTCGCGAAAAAGACAAATAATGTACATCCCCTCTCATCGGGGCGGGGGGGGGCGCGCAGCGGTAGTACACCGCATCTTGACACCGCTATTATTGGTGGGGGCAGGAAGCAGATGGCAGAAGGTGTGGCATGGGGTCCCTGTATCGGTTTCGTAGCAGAGACGGGAACCCATCCATGTTGTTACTATCATATCTACATGAGAACGATCTGTCTCTCTCCGTTTTCTCTTCTTGTTGTGTGTCTTCTCTTCGTTTGCTTTCTAACTTGTTTCGCCCTTAGTTTCCTTCGCCCCCCGCCGTCCTGTGCCGGTATCTTCCTCCTCTTCTTCGTGTTGCTTCGCCCGTGCAGCAGATATTATCTGTTCCTCTCGGGCACGCATGCTTTTCTTCTATGAATAATAGCATCACTCACGTCTTACTCCTGGTCGTCTTGCGTTGTAATTGTTGTATTATGTGTCATTTAATAATTAATTATTGTTTTTATGGTCTTCTTGAGTTTATTTTTATGGTTTTGGCTTGTTGTGTCGTTGTGTTCTACTACTACTGCTGTAGTACCCGGCCCGTTGGCATTTCTCACTTGCATTTCAACGGGTACAAAGAACGGTTTAATGTGAAGAACACAAACATATCCAGCACACCCAGCGTCTGTGCCGATTCTTCATCCTGGAGAGGTAACAACGGTTCTGTGGTCATAAAACTACGACACAGAGATACACTTCCAGAGATACTACGCTGCCATGCAGTAAGCAGACCAGACAATCCACTCCATTGCAGCGTAATATCTCTGTGTCGTAGTTTCGTCGCCATTAAACTGGTACCCCTCTAGGATGAAGAATCGGCGCAGACACTTCTGGGTGTGCTAGATGACGGGTAGAAAACACGGTTTAATGTGAAGAACCCACACAGGGAGATACAAACGTTATGTGGTCACAAAACCACGAAACAAATATAACACGTTGAAATGGAGTGAGCAGAGGAGACAGCAGTACACTGCCATATATGCGACGGCCACGATCTCCCCTGCTGGCAATCCAAATGCGTGATGGAGAGAAAAACGAAAAAAAGGACGAGAAAATAGAAGACGAGAAAACAAGACATACATTGGTCTCTCTGCGAACAGCAACATCGACGTTTGCACTTCTGAATACCGGGAGAAAGTCCAAGAACAAACCAAAACATAAATGGTAAATGAGAGCGGCTACCCGCTAGACATTGATCAAGTGTTTCGTCTTGCATCAAAAGGCAAGCAACTGCTGAAACGTATCGCTCTGCTCTCTGTTTTCTGCTCCTGCCCTGTAGGGGCACAGCAGTGTATGTATACCCCAGTCCTGGGGGCTCCGTATAGTACAAATATCGGGTACCCGGGTACCCGGGTTCCAAATACCCGCGGCTCCGTGAACGGACCCGGGTCCATTCCGGGTCCGACGATTCCGGGTACCCGCCACCGGGTACCCGGGTCCCAGTCAGACGGGGTGCAACTCTAATGCGGTGTTACGAATCCGCGGGTTTCCCAAAGAGATATGGAGGCTTTGTTTGGTGGCTAGTGGATAGGGGATGCTGCCAACTGACTGTAAAAACAGCTGACCGCAAGTCCGTCTGCAACCGACCTGATGGCAAAATATAATGTTGTGGACCTCTCGTGGAGAAACACGCAGGTGGCTGGTGGCACCTAACGAGCCGGTCGCCCCGGTGGTCTAACTGGTAGCCACGAAGCATTTTGGGCCGGGTGTCGAGGGTTCGATTCTCCCCGTGGAGGTTTTTATTATCAAATGACACCGACTGTCGAGAGCGCATATTATAGCGTGGGTACGCAAAATTCGGCGAGAGTTAACGAGGGAAGAAAGTGCTGAAATCTTCTCGCGATAAAAATGCAAGGCAATAACCGTAGTGGGGGAGGAGGGAGAGGAGCCTACTTTGTGACCCCGGATCTGAGTTACGACTAGGGAGGGAGAAATACGGAAGTGCGAAGATAATAAATGGGATGGACACAAAAAAAAACAATGACCGTCAGGTTCACCGCTGTTGTTCAATAGAACAAAGAAGAAAGAGGTGTTGCCGTACTCTACAGTGTGGTGGTTTGCCCTACCGAAAATCTCACCTTCGGTAGATCATAATAGGGTAGATTTGCCGGTATCGAACTACAGTAATATTAATGACAGACATGACAACAGTCTTGCGTAAACATAACAGCACTGACCGCGTACCGTCAGTTCCCAGCTTTGTATTTAGGTGTGTGTGTCATCTTCACCTTTGTGTGTTCGTTCTACCCGTCGATATCCAGCACCCGAGTCCCGTGCCGATTCTTCATCCCAGAACAGCTGATTATACTAATTGAGAATTCCCTTTCCGATGAGAATATAAATCGATTTTAGTACTTTGTTAGTGTCAAGAGTTGTATTTCGCTCACGGTCAAAATTTGACCTACAGTAGACAATATGTTCCTCGGTGGTAGGTATCGATCCACGAAAAGCCAAATGATATCTATTTTGACAGGCTCGAAAAATCAAGGATTTAAGGGAATTTGCATTTATGAGCGATATACCTCGCCCATAAATACAGATTTTCTGGGATCTTCGATATCTTGAAACTGTTGATGCCGATTTCATTTTTTTTTGTTATCGGCGGGTGTCTGACAATAGTTTACATTGAAAAGCATGTCTGTGAGGGAAAAGTATATACCTTACTATTCAAAAACCAATATTTTCCATTTTCATTCTCATCGGAAAGGCAATTCGCAATTAGGAAAATCGGCTGTTCCAGGGAGATACGAGTACAAGTTCTGTGGTATTGTACAACAGTCACCCACCATACTCCATTAAGTGGTAATCGCACAGCACCCGGCGCCTTCAAGTGGGCAGGAGGCGTGAGCCGCCGACAGAAGGATCTCACCAGAAGTGTGGGGATGGGCAGCGATACAGACGCCTTCAAGTGTTCAGACTCGTGACTGAAATAATCTACGGCGTTGGCGGTTCTTCTCTTTTTTCTGTGTTTCTGCAACCGCTATTGATTGGATTGTTTTGTTTTGCTAGCGATGTGTGTAAGCGAATCAAACCGTGTACGATTGATGGGTAGGTATAGGTTGGTGGGTGTGGGTTGTGGGTCAGAGAGTTACTGGGTAGGTCGGTTGGTCCCTGCGCTGGTTGTCCCACCATCACTAGCACCATCACCCACCAGCCAGCATTTCTTGCTAAGTGGTGCGCGTCAGCGCAGAAACCTTGCGCAGCGGATGAGTAGATCGGTGCGCCGCCGACAAAGAGACCGTATCAAAAGTACTGCTGTTGTATATTATTTAATATATTTGCCCTTCTTTTCTCTCCCGCTTTTGTATAGGCGTAAGGGCCCGTTTTAACGAAGCAAACAATAAAATAAATTTGGATTTTTTTTTTATCAAATCCGCTTTTCATTGGTCAACACGAGCACCAGCACCGAAGATTAGGATCTTGGGGGGTGCTGGTGCGTGTGTTGACCAATGAAAAGCGAATTTGAATTTTATTTTTCCCAAATTGAATTTATTTTATATTCGTTAATATGGGCCCTAACTGAGATTCGCCCCCCCCCCCCCCCCTGCCGTTCGTGCCTATGTTATTTGTCGAGAGGAGACCCCGGTCTTTTCTTCCCTTGCCAACACGCGTCGATTCGTGCCTACCCATTCTATTCGATATCAGCAGTTAGTTGTCGACTCACTTAAAGTTATACAAATGCATGTATTCCCACCACGAGCAGCGGGATTTGAACCCACGGAATCAACTGTAGCAGCTTTCGGGGGGTACTCACTAGATCGCCGGGGCGAGATTACAGACTGAGGATAGCATTCTCACACCATTAATAGCTTATTCGCCCTGAAATCCTGCCTATATATGGTCGCAAATCGGTTGAAACCAAAACGCATCTCGATGAGAGAAATCAAACCAGTACGGGTATACCATCCCGTATCACCTGCAACCAAATAATGCCAAATAATGCCAGCAATATTTCCACGGTGTTATCAGGTATTACTGCATACATATGTACAACCAAAGAAGGAATAAAAGCAAAAATCAAAACCGAAATCACTACAAGGGACACAAATCAAAACATACATAAACGCAAGGAATCGTGAAAAACGGCATACATAAACGGGACCCAGAGATATGGCTGCATTTGCCCCGAACCAATGTTTCTACAAACATCCAACTACCGGAGAACCAACACTTTGACACTACCTGCACTGTGCGCACCCTAACTGCCGTCAGTTGCACGCACGACGGCGCGGCCGTGTATGTACTGCTCTGCCCCACCATTGTATACGACATACGATAACGCTGGTAAAACGATGTCTTGCGGTAAACGAGAAGCGTCTGAGCAAAGCACACACAGCCACCTTTCACTGAGCAGCACCTCCTTGCTTCTGCCCCCAAAGCAGCCAGAGGAAACAGTAAGGGAGTGGCTTCCTCACGCACGGTCTCAGTTTCGTCTGTGTTTAGGCTTCTTGCGTTTAGGCGTCGGTTTCGTCGTCCTGGCTTGCTTATGTTTTCTCCCCCCACCATCACTCCCACCTGCACCGCAACGGCCACGACTTGCTCCGCTGTCACCATCACGGCCACTTTCACTCCTACCACCAACGCCACCGCTGTCGCCCCCGCCACCTCTACCGGCGCCACCACCACCTCCGATTCCAATGGCACACTGACTCCCAGCCCCCCCACCGCTTGACGAACGTCCTCCAGAGCGGCCCCTCCGTGCGCAGTAGCAAGCCCTCAGAACGGCGTCTATCTCTTCGTTCTTGTCCGGAACGCGGGCTTGGTCTTTGATCCTCTGTTGGTGCGAACCGTCGTCGTCTCCCCGCTGGCGATTCAACTTATTGTAGTGCTTTTCCCAAGTGTCGAACGGCGAAGAACGCCCGAACGCATAGTTGTACATGTTTTTTTGCAGCCTCACAAGGTGGCCCGCCCGAGCTTCGTACTTCTTGTTCAATTCCCCCTTTCGCGGATTGTAGTCCAGGTTGTAGACCGCCTTCACTGCACAACGGGGGACTTTGACATCCAGGGTAACCTCTTCGGCAGCAGCAGCAAACCTCTCGACCCTTGACGTCGCGACGCTCTCTCCCGCCTGTCGTGTTCCGTCGAACACATGCTTTTCGAAGTCGTCGCAGGGGATCTTCGCTAGATCAATCTCCAGAATGGGTGCCAGGCCGAAGTTCGAGGCGTTGAACATGCTGTTTTGTTTCTGCGCATAGAACACGCAAAACGAGAACAGCCGGCTACAGGAGATGAACCTCGACCGGAAGTCGAACGCACTCCCGAAGTTGATGTGGTGTTCCCTCGTGATCGCAGCCCCGGCGCGAGGGAGCCGCGTTAGCCCCTCAAAGGTTCCCTTCCCAGAGAAGTGCAGTTTGTCCCCCGGCTCAAGCGTATGGAAAACGATGCTCGACCCGTGTCGCCAGATGTAGTTCCCGATGCCCTTGTACCTGGTGAGCTTCCGAAATACACTGCCCGCCTTTAGTCGGAGTGTCAGGTCTCCGTTGACACAGCCCCGACATATATATGCCAGCTTCTTCATCCCCGGAAGCTCGGCCATGTTCGTCAGACCAGGCAGCGTCTGTCTCAATCGCGTGGTATCAACTTGCTTCAGGTCGCCGAAGTCCCTCAACGTCCTCAGACTGCACAAGGACAATGCCCATACAGCGGGGGGGAGATAGTGTCGCAGGTGGGTACTTATTGCAAGCGACCGCTGTCAAATGTAAAGTGTTTCGATAATGACCATCTACGGAGGGCAGCGTAAAGCCGCTGCGACGGTCGTGAAACTAACATATTTTGGAGGGTTCGAATTATGTAACTCACGAGTTGCTCACGAGGACCGGGCGTATGTACACCCATCTTGGTTTGTCAGCAATCAGAGTACGAAACAAAGACCGGACGGCAGACACATTCTGTAATCCAAAGTTCATGGCTACAAATTCGGCGCAGAATAGTTATTTTCACCAATTGTTTCACCAATCCGGGGCAATTCATTTGCAATATATCCAACGAAATGGATTCCGAACGTTGTTCAGTCCGTCGCCCGCGTGTAACATTTGTACTTCTGCGAGCGCTGGGGTCGTTTTTATTTGTGTGTTCATATTCGCCCCCCTCAACAGTGCCGTCTGGCCTTATCTTCCTATGACAATCGCTTCACGCCTCGGCAAAAATAGCAATGATCGAGCCCCCCTGTCGAATCCACGAAGACGACCCGAGTGCTGGAATTGTAGTGGAGGTTGCTTGGGGTGAGACGCGTGCAACGAGAGAGGTAGCAATTTTTGGGCGTGAAATGTTTTCTGAATGTTCGGGGCCCTCAGATCAAAATCATCGGTATTTCACTCCTTTGTGGCAATGTTTTTCATTTGTACGGCTACGCCATGGTTTTGTTCATTGGGTAGCACTTTTATGTCCCTCCAAAATCAAGTTTTGACTACTGCAGGTATAGAGGTCCTCAAGTGACCCACCCTCAGAAACGTCAGGGTGCACCTGCATGCAGGCTACCGTAGCGTGCGTCGTGACACCATCAACAACACAGACAGGCGAGTTGCGCTGCTTTTGGTGGCAATTCCTGGGTCGGTAGCTACATTCAGGTCCGACCGATATTGCGATTACCTGCGCAAGCTTCTCACCTATGCCTCAGCTTGGCTTCATCCTCGACGGCTTCGGGAGCGAACAACGTTTGCTCAGAAAAGAGCTCAACGACTGTCACGCCAAACGAGAAAACATCGCGCTGAAAAACACAGCAACGAAAAAGCAGCAAGGCGGAACGACGGCATAAACGTCAGACAAAGAACACAGCCCGCGCTGGATCAGCAATGCACTCATGGTATTTTAATGTCGTCGCCAAAAACCACGCATCAGCATCCGTGCCCCTCACGGTTTGCAGCGAGAAACGCGTGCTCCGACAAAGATGGCACGTTTGGGCAGAAACGGTTCCTGAACGATCGGACTATTTCTCCAAAACTGGTCGGACATTTATTCTTGTGTTGCAACTTGTTTCGGGGTATCATTAAGGTCGTGAGATTGTTAATCGCGCGTAGCATGTTTATCGTCTTCCAAATGTCAATTGGTTGACGAGGTACATAACTGCTTAAGTGAGGAGCTCAGAAAACGCATGGTACACCCTCTATCGTAGCATGCGTCGAGTGGCCCCGAATGGCGGCGACAACGGCAAACGCTCCCTGATGTGATTGTGGAAGCGTATCGTACCTCGCTGCCCCTCGTCACCGGTGCTCGACCCAGCACCTCAGGTGGTGCGTACCGAAGTGGAGGGTCGACGGCGTTGAAACTAGTCGCAAGCGCCTGCCCATTGGGTGACAGTTTGCAGGCCTGCCCGAAGTCAACGAGAAAGACATCATCCGTCAAATCTTCACCAAGGACAATGTTGGAGGGCTGAACATCGTTGTGACACAGCTTGCGTCCGTGTAGAAACTGTAGGGCGTCGGCGATCTTCTCGGCAATGTTGAGCCGCTGGCGGCTCGTCAGCACGGGAGCTCTCTCGCTGTGGGCCATGTACGTCTCCAGAGAGAACAATCCAAGTGGCTTGAGGGCGAGAGTCAGCTTGTCCTCGCAGACCCAGGAAATCCGGCATATATGGCGGTGAGATCCCCCCGTTTCTTTCAGCGCCCAGAGGATGTCCTTCTCGCGCGTCCACATCGGCTTGGTCGCAAACACCTTGGACACCGCAGACGGAAAGGTATCACACGATGTTGATTTCGGTTCGAGGCATGCTACGGTAGAGGTTTTCATCCTATTTTGTTTGTCAGCGTGGTGAGTTCAGGAGATCTACTGTGTACCTCATACAAAAACTGGTTTTGGAGGACCTATGAAGCGCTTAGTCTATCAGATGATCAATCCCATGGTCCAAGTGTAACATGAACAACAGAGCAACACAAGAATGAAAGATCGGCGAATAAGGGTTAAGGTAAGGGACCCCGTCATTGAGAAATTATTTCAGCCAAAAAGTGCTCCCTCTATCGTAGCGCGCCTTGTTCGTGCTGTCGGTTAGCAGAACAATATCGAAACCGAGCGAAAAAACTCCATTTTCTGAAGGACACTACAGTCTCTCCAACTCGGGGAGCAAATGCCCGCTGGGGTTGACAGGCACGCAGACACTCTGCCGAGGCATGCTGCAGGGGGGGGGGGGGGGGCGTACTCATTTGTTGCTTGCCTTAGTCATTTGACCATTGACCACGCATCCCTTTCGAGACGGAGCACCGTTCCTACTCCTAATAGAGACACCTCCAACACTTGGGCGCTCATTACGTTGTTTCCATATATTACAAAGAAACTTTTTGCTAATCTTATCCCCATCCTGTTTCGCCGCCTGTGGCCACCATCTATCTCCTAAGATAGCGATCGTTTTCTCGCTACTATTTAGTGTACCAAACTGCTCTATGTCACACTCGTCTTTTTTCCTCATCTCCTCCTCTAGCACATCCCTTTCCTCCTTATACCTTTCACATTTTCCCACTATGTGAATTCTACTCTCTATGGCTTTGCCACATGGGCACATCTGTGCATCTACTTCCTCCTTCTCCCGGCTACTGGTATACCTCCTCCTTCTTTCTGGCAGGTCCAGGTCCCCTACACGAAATCGCAATTTCAGCTTTTTCGCGAAGTCCATTGGGCCATGCAGATACCTTTTCATCCCTATTCCTTCTCTCAACCCCCCGTATATCTCTAAGTGTTCTTCCCTTTCTATCTTCTTTCTCAGCGCTAGCCTTTCCCTGCTTTCTATCCTTTCTTTTACTTCTGTCTTGTATCCGCTAAATTTTTCTTGGCCAGCATCTCTTTTTGGTTTCCTATATCCTTCATACTTTCTCGACTACGCTATCCCACCTTATTCCAGCTCGCCCTTTGGTTACTTTCTCCCATACAGCTTTATCAGCTATGGCTGGCAACCTCTTAATTGGCATGTTCTTTACTTTATATTGCCATTTCAACTTACGCACGTCTCTATTTGTCTTAAGTGGGTACATTCCTAGTTCTGCTCTCAATACTGTTACTCGTCGAGGCGGGGGGGGGGGGGTCACAATATTGCGCGAAACGTGTCGTCACTGTTGGAGCTCCTCAGTCAAAGAGCTAGACAAATGACGTTGAATCCGATGCGTATATACTGACGTATATAAGCAGCGTCAACTTGACAGACAACGTATAGCCCATGGGGTTTGGTTGTCGGGCCTGCACAGCTTGCCGTGTTTATAAAAATCGTACGTGCCTCGCCAAAGGGACCTATAGGACAATATACGGGTGGCGCCCCTCTCACAGCACGGGTCGGAGTAAGGCCATGGCATATAGGAGTGGCGGCATATTATCTGCGCTCCTTACTGGGGGAGCTTCATACATCACTCGAAAAGAGATGATTTCCAAGACGTTTGTTTGCGTAGCCTGTCCATGATACATACTCACTGCTGTAGCCTTAGAACAACGATACTACGGTCAACATATGTGTCGTGTTTAACCGGTAGGGGCCCATTGTTTAGGAGGTCAACCAGCCCGAAATGTAGATTTGAGAAAGGATGCGACCCCTACAGTAGTTTAGGAGGAGTCGTTTGCCATACGACAATATCGGTCTTGGGGCATGCAAGTAACCGCATTAACGTATAATATCTTGTTGCAGTTGTTGCAGTTGTTGCTGTTGTTGCTGTTGTTGTTGTTGTTCAAGTTGAAGTTGTTTATGTTGTTGTTGTTGTAGTTGTTGTTGTTGTTGTTGTTTTGTGTTGTTGTTCTCGCCTTAACTGATCGCGAAAACGATAGCCCGTGCTCACAGGACATGCTCCAAAACCAAAAGCTCTGCAGTGGAAGAATACCCCAGGGCGAAACAAAATACACAGCATAGGAATATGTACCTGGACGTCATGGAGGCCTTGGTCATACAAAGCAACTACCTTCCTCACCTTCAACGCAGTGTCGTCCCCTTCAACGCCGCTCCCAACGTAAACACAAGCGCTGGAACCCGTCCCCAAAGGATTGTCCTCGTCGAACGAGAACGAACTAGCTAGCACATCCCGGGGCGCTGAAGTTCGCGTGACCTGGGTCGACGATGTGTAGCTCAAGGTTTCGCCGTCGATCCGCTCCCTAGGGGTGTCGCACTTGTTGCTTGAATCAAGAATGTGTACGGTACCGCGGCAAACAGGTGCGATGTATTTGATTGTCGTCAGATTGAAGATGCGGGCAAAGGAGGCATGTACCCCAGTGGGAACACTACTAGAGAACGATGCCTGCATGGGTATATTCGTTCAAGCGGAGGTGTACATTATTACGGCTTGGTGGTCTCGCCGCTACGACCCGGATCCAAGTTGACGGCTTTCGAGTCTGCATGAAAACCATCCCGTGCCTACTACTCGATTGCACCCCACCTCGAAACAACGCGGCCCCAGGTACAAAGGGAAAATAACACCCGACGCCTGGTACGATGGAGGTAGCACAAGCCAAACTTTTCACGAACTACCAGGCTCCGTGCTGGCGGTGTTCGAGTCTAAGAATTCGCTGCATGCAAACCATCCGGTGCGTACTACTGGATCGAACCCCACCCAGTAACGGCGCGGTTCCAGGTACGTGGGGAAAAGAACACCCGACGCGTGGTATGATAGAGGTAGCACTGTTTGGCCAAACTATTTACGAATTACCAGGCTCCGTACGTAGCTGGAGAGGCACCGAAGCTGATCCTTGTTTGTATCGGCATCATGTGTCACACACCTTGACCATGGGGTTGTTGTTCAGGCTAACCGTATACGTATCATACATCTTCTCTTTGGGGTTGTTCTTCAGGTTACGCGCACGTATATATGTCCTAACGTTTGGTCTTTTGGTGAGGTAAACAGCTCTTCAAACCAGGAGCCCCAGAAACTTCAGGTGCTACCCGTATCGGAGCTTGCATGACGCATGACCCACCTGCCCTTTTCCGGCGATGCAACAGGGCTGCCTTTGATTCCGCAGTGCCAACCGTCGATGTGTTGCGCCTTATCTTTGTACGCCTTGGTGACTACTCGCCATTTGCTGCACACACAGCAGAGGATCGAGTCATCGATGTCCTCGCCCTCAACGAGGGGCATCGAGTCAGAGTCGGGGACAAGATGGACGACCTGGGACAGGGCCTCCCCGGCTGCTTTCATGACATGGGCGTACTTGGCATTGTTGTCCGGAAACCCAACCTGAAGGCGAGCAGGCGCATTCAAAATAGAAACCGGGTCAAATAGTGTATCTGATCACACGTGTCCACAAGGCAAGCACCTATATGTTACTCCACACAGGTACGTCGACCCCACTTGAACGCTGTAGGCCAACGGTTGAGGCATGAGGCATTCCTATCGAACTCCGGGTTAAACGTACACGGGAGAAGCCTCTGCAGCAGCAGCAGCAGCAGCAGCGTGTCGCGTTGTCTTGGACATACCTTGGTGGGGTTTGGATGGAACATTTGCTTGTCTGCCGGTCCGCGAAACGTAACAATAGCGAGGTACCCTTCCTCTTCGGGAGGCACGGCGAGCGGTAGGCCTGCACCGCTCCCTCGAGAGTAGGAGTCCACCAAGCAGTTCTCGAAGTACACCATGATGCCGCTGAGCCCCTGGTCGCGATGCCAGCTGTCGATGACCACCTGCATCACGGCGGTTCGGCAACAGGGCCAAACCCGTTCCACGTATACAACGTCTAGGCTAGTAAGCAGATGGCAACGCCCTACTTCCAATACGCAATGTGGCATGCTATATTACGCAAACATGGTTTGATACAGTATATAAGAAGACACTTTTCTGTCGGTGAACGGGCATACCTGATTATATACGAGGTATATATAGTACCGCTTCTGCTTCCCTGAGCCACGACACGGTGGGTATCCCAAATTTCCATTGCCAGGTTTAAGCCGTTTTCGCGAGCGGCTTCGCGCTTCACTCCCAATACTGTTTGGATTAGTTGTTGGCGCAGCGAAACAACCCAATCCATGCACGTCAATATCGCGAAATAGAAACTGATCTTTAACAATATAAGGGTGGTCACTCACGTATATGGCCGCTGAGGTACAAGTTTGTAAACATTCTCCGCGCTTGGTCCTGGTAGTCGTAATGGCGCGAGAGTCTATGGTGCTACGACTACGACCATGTACGGCAACGCAAACACCCTCTACCGTAACCTTGGTCTGCTCTTCCCTAATATAGTTAAACAGGAGGCATCTTGATTGACAGCATGCCTCCTTACTTGTTGCAGCTTGCTGCGAACAACGAGATCTACGAGTCTGCTGCGAAACTCCCGCACCCGTGTTGGGGGCGACATCGCACTCAATCTGTGCAGCGCATCTTGTCAGATATGCCCCCGGTCCCAACCACCAAGCCCAAACTAGACGCATCAGGCATCGCAGGTACAACACGATTGCAGCGTTAGTACACTTGTTCCAGACGCACTATACGGTAGACGAGCACCGAATTGTTTTTGGAGGCATGTAAAGGTGCTATCCGACGAACAACCCTATGGCCGAAGCATTAAAACGAAAACCATTGAGCACGACAAGAACGAAACCCCGACAAGTTTGGGTGAAGAAGCCTTTAATAGGTCGTTCCGAAATTGTTTCAGACAAAACGTGCTCTACTACCTCTATCGGAGCACGTGTCTGCACGACGCATGCTACGGTAGCCTGCATACAGGTGCACCAACCATGTTTTGTTTCTGAGGGTGTTCACTCGAGGGTCGCTATAGTCTCATCCATAAACTGATTTTGGCGGCATATAAAAGTGCTATCCGATGAACAACCCCGCGGCCGAAGCATAAAAACGAAACAAATATATAGCATCACAGTAATGAAATCCCGACAATTGTTTGGTGAAGGAGCCTTTAATAGGTCGTTCCCAAAAGGTTTCAGCCAAAACGTGCTATATTACCTCTATCGGAGCACGTGTCTGCAGTTTCTTGTTTTCTCGAGGTCAGTGTCTGGGCGACTTACGAATAGTGTATAGCCCCCCAAGCGAAGAGTCCCAGAAAACGGTAGATTCGCTACTATCGCGCGACGGGGTCTTCGATCGAGTACCCGAACGTCAAATCAAGCCGTCCCACGGCACGTGCATCGCATGGTACTACTGTACTTCTACGGCTCGTTCACACCACAGAAGACGCCGTTGAAAATGCCATACTTGTTGACGCCTGGTTTGGGGAGAGCCTGTTTGGTAACCAGCAGGTTGCACACAACAAAGTTTTGACACAACGCTGAAATGGCTGAACTCATCAGAGATCTGTGGGGAACGCTCGGGCACAACTGTGTCCAAACCTTTGCCCCAACACCACGCGCTCGAATAGTTCAAGAGGTCACCATGGTTTTGCGGGTCGAAAAAAATACGTCAGCTGGGAGTTCGGCCGATTGAGTGGCTGATGCTCAACTTTGCAATCTTCAGCTATACTGTATGCGGTTATCTGAGAATATGGCTGGGGGATGGCGGTAGGAGTAGGCACATAGTCTCTAGAGGGAGTGGGCCTATAGTCGGTAGAGGTAGTGTATGAGGTTAGGGTCAGGGTAAGGGGGTGCCTCTCGGCTCGTTCAGCTAGGGGTAAACACTAGCCGCGTGAAATCTGTGGGTTACAAGTAGACGCTGCCTGAAGTGCTTGCCCCTCCTATCCGGGAGAGAAAGGGGTCAAGGGTGGGAAACCGCAAGGCTTAATGCTGCCGTAGTGTGAAGGGCTCCTTGTATTATAGTAAGCCGCGCATGATGGCTCGTCACTACAACATGTATAAACAGCCGATTTTCCTAATTGAGAAATTCCTTTCCGATGAGAGTGAAAATCGTCTTTAGTACTTTGTTATTGTTTAAGAGTTGTATTTCGCTCACGATCAAAATTGTTTAAGAGTTGTATTTCGCTCACGATCAAAATTTGACCTAGAACATATGTTCCTTGGTGGTAGGTATCGATCCACGAAAAACAAAAATGAAATCGGCCTTGAAAGGCACGAAAAATCAAGGATTGAAGGGAATTTGAATTTATTAGCGAGGTCCCTCGCCCATAGATACAGATTTTCTGGGATCCTCGATATCTTGAGACTGCCGATGCCGATTTCGTTTTTTTTTTTTTGTCATCGACGGGTGTCACAACTAACAGTAGTGTACAGTAGAAAAAAAATACTAGAAGGGCAGTGCATCTCTTACAATTCAAAAACCAATATTTTCGATTTTCATTCTCATCGGAAAGGCAATTCTCAATTAGGAAAATCGGCTGTATTTATAGATGGCACTATCGAAACGTGGGACGATTCAAGCAGGGGAGCCCGTGTTCTGTGGGCGTGGTACAACCTTCTCACGTTAACTGTGATGTTGTAGGGTAGAGGCCGATGGATTCTGCTGAATTCCAGGTCGTCCCGGTTGAGTAAGCGGTCGATGTTAACTTCATATTCCTTCATGTTGCAGGGGGGAGACAGCAGGCCGCGGGCCCGCACTTCAGACCCCTGCACGTAAATCTTCATCCTGGGGTCCAGGAACATTTGCTCACAAAAGCTTCCTTCAGTTGCGACAAAAAAAACATTGGGGCGGTACGAGGGGCCGAAGTCTAAGCTATCAAGGCCATACAGAACGCCCAAGGAATTTTATCAGACAAAAACGACGGCGGAGCGCGAACGAGTGAATCCTAGGCTCAATGCATATCTTGCTCCATCCAACAGGCAATTCATGTAACTGTGTACTGGTCTTTTAGCACGGGTGGGTCCGACGCCCTGTGTTTGACATCCTGAAGGAATCAGCCCCAAACACAGGCAGTGTACAGTAAGCACCGTTCGGAATGTACACGATCACGCAAACGGCTGTGAATGTTGGCCACTTCAGATGCGAGGCATTCTACGCACCGTTCGGAGCGTTATCGATGACGCGAAGGCCACACAGCGCGGAGAGAAAACCACACCCTGGGCGATGTTTCACGCTCCACAGGTGGATAGACTCTTGTACGTTGGCTGCCGTCCTTTAGGGGTTATGTAAATGGGCGGTCGCGTCCACCGGTGATGTAGTGCTAACTATTTCGTATTGCAGATGAAGCGAGTAATTCACTCCTAGCTAGGTGCCTACTCCCACGATACAGTACAAGGGTTTCTGCCTGAAGAGCAACAACCACGGTATATCACTCACGAAGAGAGATAGTACCAACTGTTTCGTGTTCCAGAGGAGGCGAGTAATTCATTCCCAGCTAGGTACCTACTCCCACGATATAGCACAATGGTTTCTGCCTGAAGGGCAACCATCGTGACATATTACTCACGAAGAGAGTAGTCCATCGGTGGCCGCATTTTCCCCTCCTCGTTGGCGGATGCTGGCCGACAAGGGAGACGAAATCTTTCCCCTTCATGATCTTCAAGCCGGATGTCCGACATCTCGCTATCTCTGATGAGCTCGAGCTTGTGAGGGCTGTCGTAACACGCCCGGCTTGCGCGGAGACGAGATACGAATATCGAGGTGGAGGATTTGACGCCGCAAACATCCCACGCTCTTCCCTCGGCGTGCACGACAAATCGTCCGGCGTAGGCCACGAGATACTCTCGTGTGAAGTACGGCACCAGGGTGCGGATGCAATCCATCACCCTGTCGTACGTCTCGGGTGTGTTGTACCGGACGTCCGCCTGCATGGTCGAAAGGTTAAGCGTTGCGTACTGGGCTACAACCGGTTGACGCTCCTCGTGTGAGGCACTCTTGCGATAAGCGTCGATACTCAGGATTCCGAAAGAAGCCGTCGGGGCGTCCACTTGCGGAAGGTCAGTCGCTGGCGTTTTCCCTTCAAGCGTTCAAGAGACACCCAAACAAGGGCAACGCGGTAGCCAATACGCTGTTCAGATGAGGATATTCAGCCGGCTATAGGACGGAGCACGATACGAAATGTGAAATCCCCCTAGCCGGCGAGGTACACAAAATACAGCGACTCGAATGCTACATATGGCACGAGTGTGAATGTTGTCTTCGATACATCCGCTTGGACGCCCGTAGGCCCGTCTCCATACATTGATTCATGAGTCGGTGACTGCACAAGGCGATATGGGGCGCATCGGCAAATGTCTGTGAAAAAAACACTCAGACGAGTAACACGGCCCCAATTCTCTGCCGCCAACAGGCCCACACTAAGAAGCCGCCACCCGGCGGTTGAAAACACGCGTACACGCCAATGATAGACCATGCGGGCAGAAAAACAGGCCTGAATCCGACACACTCGAATAGAGTCAGTTGATCACAACAGCCAGCGGTAGGATAAGACTACCAAGGTACCGATGGCATTTGCATGCAGTGTAGCCAAAAACCTCGTGTCAGCCGAGGCGAAACTGTGACCTTCCCAAACGGCACACGACCCTGCTCACCGCGAACGGAAATCACCGTTACTGTGTTCCCCAGACGTAGCACCCCCTGCTGGAATCCAAGGCCATTGCACCCGATGCGCTCGCCGTGGGATGCCGTAGAGCTGCTGCTATGGTTTCCGCCAATGGTGAACAGCTGCGCCATTTCCGAGTGATTCATGCCAGTGCCGTTGTCGATGACAACGAAATTGGTGTCGCGTTCAGGGCCAAGGTCGTCGAGGCTCACGCGCACGTCCTTGGCGTCGGCGTCGGAGCCGTTGTGAATGAGCTCGGCCACTGCGCCGAACGCCCACGTATGCGTCTTGTCCGCGAGGTTGAGGAGGAGTGAGGGGTCTGAGCGAAGGCCATACCTCGCAGCCGTATTGTCCCTGGTCGAAGTTCGTTTAGTTTCTGAAGGCGAGGCGCATACGGCTGCAGGTAACGGGGCGCGTACGACTTCGGAGGTAGAGACTCGTACATCTTCTGGGGGGGAGACGCGTGCGGTGTCGGACGACGAGGATCGTACGGCGGCAGGAGGGGAGGCGCGTACGGTGTCGGCTGACGAGGCGCGTAGGGCTTCAGGGGGTGAGGCGCGCACGGGCGAACTTGCCCCTGGCAAACCAGTGGGGATGTGGCTGTCCGTGATTGCTGGTTTGTGCAGGATGACGATGCCTGGCTCATTGGGTAACGCGCGGTAGTTGTATGTCTCCTCGCTCAGAGCGAGAACCTGATAAGTGCACGGCAAACGAATAAACACAAAACGCGTACGTACGCGCGAAGGTGTCCGTCGGCTTGTGTTGCATCTTGCTTGACGAAACAGTTTACGGGTTTCCCAAACGGAAGCTTGTTGCTGGTTTCAATATTGGCTACATAAACGACAACACAGCGAAACCAGCCCTGCCCGGCGGAGCGTCAAGCCCAACGCTTGAACACCAGGGTGTTTTGTGCAGCGGCTTCCTAGGCGGACGTTCGTCGGGGAAGATACGTGTTCTTGTGCAAACGCAACATGTCCAGACATGTGTTGACACTGACACGAAACTTCAAATTCAGAAACAAAACAAGTGTCTGACGGGAAGAAAACAAACACCGACCGTTCACAGATCGGTAGGGTTTCATAAAACATGTGTGCAATATTTGAGGACCTATCTCCCAACAACGGTGCGAACTTCCGACTCTGACTACATTTGGGGGGTTCACCTTGAACCATGCGAATAGTCCCCATTGAAATATCATTGTACTGTCTTCGATTCCTCGACTTGTTTATCGAATTGTCGAGCATGTTTTGGTTCGAAAATATACTATAACTGTCGAACGATACGCCAAAACGTTCGAGACGATACTCAACTTTGATGACGATGCTACTGTAGTCGACAGTAATCTAATCGAGCACGATTTGAAACTGACGGGCTTACCGGCTTACGGGCGGCATGGAGGGCTATGGGTCGCTGGGTGTAACCAAGGCAATCGTGACAAGGGGTTAGAGGGATCAAGGGGATAACTGGCATCATGTACGCCACCATGTTCGATTCTGCCAGTCATAACGCACCGAGTGTGACTCCCCAACTCCGTACATCCTGGCCGGGTGCACCCCGCTACCTCATTAGCTGTACCACGCGCGCGGAGGGAACCGTCACGGGCGGAAGGAAGGCGGAGTAGTGCCGCAACAGCAACCAATATATGATTGGGGTTGGATTGGATTCGAGGTGGAGATTGACACAGCCGTCAGAACACCCACGTCGAGGATCACCCAAGGTTCATCGTCCGGAGTCGCCAAATGACCAGCGCGATGTTCCGTAGGATAAAAGGTGGCAGGGGTCGCTGGAGCAACATAATCTGGGGTCGACGTAGCAGAACGTCTGGATATCACTGGGGTGACGCTTAAACACGTCTGCTACCGAGCCTCTAGTGCAGAGAAGTAACGGCAGCAACGCTCTCACCCTATCGTAGTCCATGAAGGCGCACAGGCCCTGCTCATGAAGGCTCGCTAGGAAACGGCGGACGCCCTTCAACATAGCTTTGTGATGGGCTTCCTCGCTGGCGTCCTGGAATGTGTCCTTGCGCTTCACAAACATCCTCAGTTTCCGCGGAAACGCTTTCATCGTGCTTTCCTGGAATTTGGCATAGCGCTGTGCATGACGGAGACCGTACAAGGGACGACACGGTGGTGGAAAAACCACGTGCCAATACGTGCCAAGATGCGGGAAAGCAAGAGGTGGGGATAGGGCATGTATTCGCGTGGTTCGATTGCAGGCTTTCCTGGCGGCATTTGATTGAAAAACTCCATGCTCTACCGTAAAGCATCGGAACAAGGTTATTGACCGTTTCTGACTTTTGACAACGAGCGAGTTCAGTGTAGCGCTTATATTCTAAGAGTAGCATACCAGTAGTAGCGTTCCTCACACGTTATCATTTCTCGATCTTCGGACGGTATTGTGGTTTGTGGCCTGATTGTTCGCGACCTCAGTTGTTCAGAAACGCCAGTTGTATGTTTTGTGTGTGTTTTCCGTGTTCATCTTTGCCACGCACTGACCTCGACGCATATTCAACTGAAAATGGCACTGACCCGCGTGTTTACAACCAAGCTCCTCAGGCGGAGGAAACAACATATCATGTAGCAGTTGTTTCTCTTCGCCAGCCGGCGAAGCCGACTGGCCTCGGGGCGCTCACCCCCCTTGTTTCGCTCATATACACTGGACACAGCGGTAGTCAAGGGCGGGGCGATTTCGTTTCTTCTCCGTCCCCGTTGTTTTGCATTTTTCACGATTAAAAACAAAACAAAAAAAGTTGTTTCGGGTATATACAAAATAAAATTTCATGCTGCCAGCAGCCGGGGCGAAAGAAGGCTGGTTTGTTTCATGTTTGCCTAATTTTAGCTAAACCTTGCATAGGTTGCACACGGGTCGCAGACGTGAATTGATAGCAGGCAGGGGGGCCCAAGGTAGTCTTGCACCACGGGACTATGGCAGCAGTGGAAAGCATGAGCGTGATTGGCACCGTCGTGTATGGCTGCTGTGAAAGTTTGCTGAATTTATTGGTGTGTGTGAACCGTTTTGGCCATCGGTCCCAATGGGTTTTGACGGAGCGTTTTGCCTTCTCCAGCGTCCAAAATGCACAGTAGTTTGGAAACGCCGGTGCGTTCGACAGGTCACGCAAATTGTTATAGGGCAATTGCGTGGGCTCAGTGTTTTCATTGAGATCACGCGGTTCGCTAGCTAGCCCGAATGGGTACGTGCCGCACAAGTTTATTGCCTGTTGAGAAATACCTCACACGAAGACAAAACAAAACGGACGGAAATTTTGAGAATAAAACATGTCAGTATGACTTGATATGGTACGGCAGCGGCAACATCATGGAACTCAGGCTGCAGCTCGACACGACACAGTCCGCGCCCACGTGTATGGCGTGTGGGAAGAGGTGCTGAAATCGGCGCCGTGTAGTGTATCTAGAAGCTGATCTCGTTGGTTGGGGGTGAGACCAGGGAGTCAGTTGTTCCCCTCGTTAGCTCGCATCGATGCGTCCGGAGTTTGCGACTTCTTTGGTAGGACATACACGATCGAGGCGAAAAGACTGGCCGGTGTCTGATAAACTACGTTGAGTAGAATATTTTGTATCACTTGGCGAGCGCACCGACTTTTTCAGCCTCCCGCGCACTCGATGCACCGGAGAAATGACTGAAAACGCTCCATTTACCGTGTTCGTTACGTTATATGAAGTCCTCTTACTCGGACGTACCAAGGCATTAAAGTCTCGTAGTTTTGATTTCGTGCGTTGTTGGTCTGCTCACTTGTTTTTATATACAAATGTACTTTCGCAACAAAATTAGCGTAGTTTTTTCACGAACGAAAACTAAACATAAGCGTGCCTCTAAGATGCAAAGCCCCTTACTTACCAATACGCCCTGCAATTGAAAACATTTTTGTTTTGGGTAAGGCTTGGGCGTGGGTTACCTCCTGTTCGAAGCATACTTCGTAAAATTATCTACTACATACAGCAAGTCCAGGTTCTTGCTGGTATTATGCGAAAGGAGGCAGAAATTAAATATCCCAACAACTAAGTTAACGCCGGTATTCTGCAAAGTTGTGCACAATGCGATACTTGCAGTCTTTGCCTGAGACCGAGAATATGGGTGCAGTTGTGGCGCGGGTAAGCCACGCGCCGCAAGGGGACATGTGCACGCTGCATCGGCGCCCTCGCATCCTCACCACACGCACGCTGTACGGTAGACTGGCATTATTTTAACACTAGCGATTGAGCCCGTCTACCGTATATACGTTGCCATTTTGCCACTACGTATTGTACTGGTGTTCACTTACATATAAGGTACTCAGTATGAGATATATGTATGCACGTCAGCACTGGGTGCTGTAAACGTTGCACGAGTCAGTACCGTTGACCCAAGTTGCGTACGACTCAAAGACGCCTAACCATTGTTGATTGCGATGTATACACAATATATGTTAATCTACAAAAAAGGGGTACCTGGTATAGGGTATTAAAAGTGTTACGGCGAACCATAGTAAATAGGTCCAAGTGATGTTAGGAACAACAACAGACAGGTAAAAAATGTCTAGGTTTTTGTCTGTACCGCAGGTACTATGAGCAGCTTGCGTCAACGCGTACGCACCTACATATGTACAAAACTGAAAAAAATGTCCCACACTAATTCCAAGTAGTTTTGGATAGGTGCTCTTAACCCATCCAAAACTGAAAAAATGTCTCACACTAGTTCCAAGTAGTTTGTCCCCAAATTCGTGGCACCAGTTCTTAATTAGGGGTTACAGTAATACCTGACTAATACCATAGGCGCTGGTGTATATCACAACGCTCCCCTCACGGGCCACACTCACTCACACACTCATGGCGGGGCTCTTCGGCACGGGTTCTGTCATGTATGGATGTATGGCATGTGGGGAACTCTATTCGCTATTCGCCCCCTTCGATCGTATTATTTCTACCCCTCCTTGTCTTACCGGATACGGTATGCCCGACAAATGCTATATTCCCCAATGTGAATTATAGTATACCGATAGAATATACTGTGATGCTCGACGGGGAAATAAGTATTCCACGTGTGATTTAGATACTCCTTACTACTGTAGTAGTCAAGACAAGAGGGACACAATATCTGAGCTCGCGCCGGCCATATTATAGACCCCCTCGTGCGTAGTTTCGTTAGCACTACGAGTGGTTTTGCCAACTTTGTCTTCTCGGCAGCAGCGGTACTCTTTGCAGTATAAAGTGGGGCCTATTAAACACGCGGTACGGCAAACGGTGTACCTCGCGAACCAGACCGTGTTCACACCTATAATTTACCTTTGAAGAAAGCTTACCTTCGCCCTCGTGTTTTCTCGTGCTGCCAGTAGATCACTACAACCAGTACGCCTTGCTAATGTGTTGGACGGCCTCGAAACTATTCCTGTTTTGTAGGCACGGTGCCGCTCCTACCACACTAAATTAATGCTGCCGCGCTCGTGCTATAATACCCAACGCGGGGCTCCGTTAGAGCTTTGAGTCGTCGGGGATACGACTTCTTGACATTATCGCCGAAGTTCAATGCTAAACAACATCAATCAGTAGCGCGATAACTCCTACGAGCATGTTTTCCAAGTTGGCGAATATATGGGGGATTTATGTAGGTAGCAGCGTTTTTTTCTGAGACGTTGTTCGGGGGTTGAAGAATGCTTGGAACTGATCCGGCAGTTGTTGGTGCCGACTTTCCTGCCGTGAATGTAGACGTTATTTTAAGATCGACTGCAATAACTACCGTAGAGTAGTGCTACGGTAGAGGTAGCACTTTTTGGCTGAATCGTTTTCTGAACGATCGGGCTCCTTAACCCAAATTCGTCGGACTTTCATTTTTGTGACGAAATATGTTTCAGACTATACTTCGGTCATGAGATTTCTCATCCGGCAGCACTTTTATTTTCCTTCAAAATCAATTTTTCGGTGAGGCGTGACGCTCCTTAAGTGATGAGCTCAGAAAAAAACATCGTGCACCTCTATCGTAGCATGCCTCCGTACCGAGGATCGGTTCGGGAGTTGACGCATGGTACGGATGGTAGAAGTTGCACCATCGTTTTTGTGGGGTACCTCCCACCTGCGGGGGTCTCTACTATTACGGAGGACCATCATAGTAAATACTAGTAATACTAGTAAATACGACCTGCGCTAGACACAAAATCCACTATATTTACCTATTTGTACTATAAATATTACGGGGGGTGCACCGTGTTATTTCTGAGCTCTTCACTTAAGGAGCGTCATACCTCACCGAAAAAATAATTTTGGAGGGAAAAAAAAGTGCTGCCGGATGATGAATCTCATGACCGAAGTATACTCTGAAACATTATTCGTAAAAAAAAATGGGAGTCCGACGAATTTGGGTTAAGGAGCCCGATCGTTCACAAAACGATTCAGCCAAAAAGTGCTACCTCTACCGTAGCACGCGCCATTTGTGCTATTACAGGGGGGGGCATAGTAAACACTAGTAAATAGGACAAAATCGTGTTATTGGTAGTAGAAATACGTATATAAATAAAGAGGTTTTTGTGTGTACCGCAGGTGGTCCTATTTACTAGTATTTACAATGCCCCCTCCGTATTAACAATATACGGTTCTATTGATTATGGTCCTCCGTGAGGATACAAAGTCACTCAAAAAGTGTTTTTGGAGGAGAATGCAAAAAGGGCCATCCGACGAACAATCGATGGCCGAAGTTTAATACACTCGTAACGATAACTATTGGATGACAAGCATGAAATTCGGACGATTTTGGGTTAACCCATATTCAGAACAGAAAAAACGCCCCACACTAATTCCAAGCATTTTGTCCCTCAAATTGGTGGGACCAGTTCTTAAGGGGTTAAGGAGCCTTCAATATGTCATTCCGAAAACGCCTTATAGGACTGGAGTCCCGTTTTGGGGACAAGTTACTTAGAATTTGAGTGGTTTGTCCCCAAAACGGGACTGCAGTCCTAAAAGGGTTAATAACCCATTCAGAACTGAAACAAATGTCCGACACTAATTCCAAGTATTTTGTCCCCCAAATTCGTGGGACCAGTTCTTAACCCATTCATAACTGAAAAAAATGTTCCACACTAATTCTAAGTAGTTTGTCCCCAAGTTCGTGGGACCAATTGTTAAGGGGTTAAGTCATTCCGAAAACGTTTACGCCGAAAAATTCGACCTCTATCGTAGCATAATGCTGCTGTTTTCTGTAAGGCGTGTTTCGTACAGCGAAATTATAAACCGTGTCCTTCCAAGGTGAAAGGTAAAATTCATAATTACTTGAATTAGGGTCGTTCTTATTGAGCAACTTTATTTTTCCAAAAATTCCAATATTTGTTTCCAAAAAAAAAAAGGAAAATCAAGAAAAAACGAGGATTTATTTGGACATTTGGGATTTTAACAGAGGGCAAAATAGTCGGAAGGCTTCGCATTCCCATATTTGGAAATTATTTTTGGAAAATGTGGAAGTCCTACGAACAAATTGCGCGAAAACTTTAATTGGGAGTTTTGGAAAACAAATGCTCGATAAGAACGACCCTGAAGATGAGAACGACCCTGAAGATGAGAACGACCCTTAGTATTAAAAAAAAACAGTGGCACAATTCGCCGAAAGTTGACGAGGGGAAAAAGTGCTGAAATCTTCTCGCGATAAAAATGCAAGGCAAGGACCGTATATAGTGGGGGAGGAGGGAGAGGAGCCTACTTTGTGACCCCGGATCTGATTTGCGACTAGGGAGAGAAAAAGACGGAAGTGCGAAGATAATAAAAGGGATGGGAAAAAAAAAAGAAGAAAAAAAAAGTGGCATTGCATCGTAGGCTTTCGTGAATATTGCCAAACGGGGGCCGGGTCTCGTACCTAGCATTATATGTACAATAAACTCATTTCCTGAAGGAAATCCTATGAGTTCGAGGTAAACGGTTGCAAAAAAGCCATGCGCGTACTTTTACTGCCGGCCGGGTTGCGTGATTGGCAAGATGTTATTGATATACTCGCAACATCAGTACTATTGCTTCTTCTGCTGGGAAAATTCAATAGTCAATCAAAGTTCTTTTTGCTCGAATAACCGACAAAAACAAAACCAGGAACAAAGAAATGCCCGGCGTGACATTCAAGTGCGGAAAATAAAGAAATACCACGTAGGAAACTGACAACCGACAGGAATGTTATCCAACATCCGACGCACGGTATGTAGCACATAAATGCAGTAGACATTTATAAGTGCGTAAATGTATCGAGAAATAGTAGTGTATAATCTTTCAGCCTAACACTCAAAATTACCCGCGCGCGTGTTCAACACACTACGCCCGTCAAATTATGCGCAAAAACCGAAAATAGGCATACCTAGGCATTTCAAACCACATATAGGTACAAGTATACTGATGTTTTCACCCAGAAAACTATAGTTCCTGTCCTTCAACCAGCGCTCGATCGGACCTATTGCTGACTGAAAGGTTGCCAGTATACCTCTCTGTGTCCCCTCCAGCTGGGCTTCGTTCGCCTATTTTTGGCGTCAATTATACCCAAAAGAGGCTCGACATGCATCTGTTATGGGGGACTTTATCCAAGCCAGAAAACACTTCTCTTACCCAACAGTCGAGTTTCTTACTGGGTTCTTACGGAGTATGCGGTACTCCGTGAAACAATACACCCGCCCCCCTCTTGTGTGCACGACTACGGCCGTGCACGACATGGGTACACCCCCCCCCCCTCATGTGAAATCTCTGAGGTAGCAGCCTGTTCGTGCATTTTTCGTTGACAGCTCGCGTCACCTCTAACATTGCCGTTGTCCAGTTTTTTTTTTCCATTTATAGATAAGACTAAAGACGCGTGCTACGATAGAAGAGGTGTACAGGTAGCAGCCTGTTCGTGCATTTTTCGTTGACAGCTCGCGTCACCTGTAACATTGCCGTTGTCCAGTTTTTTTTTTTTTTCCATTTATTTTATAGATAAGACTAAAGACGCGTGCTACGATAGAAGAGGTGTACAGTAGTACTGTAGGTATACCGTTATCTGGCTAAAATGTTTTCTGAATGACGGTGTGCTCCTTAACCAAAACTCGGTCAGAATGACATTTTCGTTTTTGCGAATATGCTTTCGCGTGTACTCGGGTCATGGGATTGTTCATCGAGTTGCGCTTTTTATATCATCTGAAAAACCGTTTTTTGCGCGAGGTAGAGAGCTCCTTAAGAGACCAAAAGCTCAGAAAAAAATGAATACACGTCTACCGATGCGTGCTACGATACACATAGCATTTTTTGGGTGCAATCGTTTCTGAATGGTCGAGCTCCTTAAGCCAAAATCAACGTTCTTGCCATTATTTTGTTGCAATATTGTTTCTTGTTTGCTTCGGCCATGGGATTTTCAATCGGATATCATATTATTATAGCACTTTTACTTCCTCCCTTAATGCCCTTAATGATCACTTTGGGGTGAGGTGTAGAACTCTTCAAGTAACCACCCTTAGAAGGCAAAAACATGGTGCACCTCTATCGTAGCATGCGTCCACCGTAGCACGTGTAGGTTGCGCCCAAATTGAGTAGCCTCAGAGAGGTGTACCTTGAACCTTTCAGCCAACAATACGTATGGTATGCGATCGGGTATTGGCCAATCAGAGGGAGGGCCAGGAATCATGTTCCTGTGTGAAACGTTTAATGTACCTAAAATTTGATCAAAATACCTAGGTGTACCTATGTTTGGATTTGGGCATGGAATTGTCTCAGAATACAGCAACACAATGACGTGCAGGACTCAGGAGACTGGTGACTGACAGGGTTTTTCCCCAGCCCGTAATCCGACAGTAGCAGCCAAGGAAAATGTAGTACTGTCCGACGTTCGGGGGTTGGCCATACACCATCTACATGTACAAATAAAAGGCCTCACGAATCAACTATTTTCGGGTAAATCTGAAACACGGACTTTGGTCACAGGGCAGTCGGGAAGGTAAGGCCAGGCGACGCCGTGATCTGACAGCTGCAAAAAACACAATAATTATATTGTGATTAACCGTTTGGGGCGGGATGTGTATTGTTACCGGACGCATGCTACGATAGAGGTGCGCCATGATTTTTCTGAGCTCCTCACTTAAGGAGCGTCATACCTCACCGAAAAAATGATTTTGGAGGAAAATAAAAGTGCTGCCGGATGACAAATCTCATGACCGAAGTATACCCTGAAACATTATTCGTCACAAAAAGGAAAGTCCGGCGAAATTGGGTTAAGGAGCCCGATCGTTCAGAAAACGATTCAGCCAAAAAGTGCTACCTCTACCGTAGCACACGTCTACGCATTCTGTCGTGCCTAGGGAATAACCCCGTCAGAGACTGGGCTGCTGGCCAGGATAGTGCCTGGTGTTTCTTAGTGTGGAAAGAGTCCCATACCGGCAGGGAGGTACAGGAACACGGGTGTACGGTGGCATAATTGACAGGTACATTGGAAGACAAAAGTATACATGTATGTTATACGCGATAATCAGGGCTGGAGAGAAGCTTTCGGGTGGTGGTCTACGCAGTGCACCACGAGCTAGCTAGAGGCCGAAGGCGAGGTACGGCCCCCACAGGGTCCCTCGGAGGGCTCCCGCAGGACCGCCGACAGCATTTTTGTTTTTGGAGATGTATACGTGCGTCAACAAACTAAATCCTCTTGTAAGTGTGGGTCTGGCTGACACCGAATGTGATTTATTTTGCGAAGAAACAAGGAGAAAATCACGACCAAGAGTGAACTTCAAAAGAGGAAAAGTGCGTTCTGCCGCAAGTTGATTCTCGCTGGGAATGTGTAGAGAAGCCTTTTCACGTGTGGTGAAAAAACCCTAGTAACGGGCAAATATTATTGCCGCCTGCGACGACCATCAAGCCCAGACATGTTTCGCCTGCGGCGCAACAGACCCAACACGTTGGTTTCGCGTATTATGCATGAGTTAATGACCGGATGCACTTGTATAAAATATAACACCGGCTGTGTACCATGTCTGTTAGCTTGGGAAGACCCACGCCAAACGAGTAACGTTCGTCGCTGGGCTTGGGAATGCCTACCCCGGCATGATATACATGTGCCAGGTTTGACTCCTTTGGTCGCTCTTTGTGTGGGGTATTTTCGGTTTTACTTCTACTGTACAACGGTATTTATCTCGCGAAATATCTATGGGGGGCACTCAAGCTGATTCGTGGATTAAGTGCCCGAAAGGCCGTGAAGACCTCGGCAGGCGATGTGTGTGGCGAGTCGGACGTTGCTGCAGCCGGTTTCGCAGTACGACGCCATTAACATGTTTTGCTGGCGTGGCCGCCGCTGCAGTAGTCGCACCGTGGGTTAGGAGACATAATCGATACCTGCTTGCGGAGGTACAGGGCTCGGCATCGGCCACGCACGATCATGTGTCCTGCCCACTGCGATGGACCTAACATGCAAAATACCTCTGGAACGCCCTGTTCTTCGTGGGTTTCATGCATTGTGGTACTGGCGCAACTGCATGCTGCGTGCCCCAGTCTTGTGTACCGGTACCAGACGGCGTGATAGTGAGATAATTCGTGGATTTGCTGAAGTATCGAATTGCAAAAGTAGACTTCAAGGGGGCATGCAATCGAAGTGGATTGCCAGGCAGCCTATAGGGTGGATGTAATCGGAGGTGTACCGGAGGACCCGAATTGTTGGGTGTACCCTTGTAAAATCAAAAGGGTAATAGACGACCTACCGCAGATAGGCTGACTACCCGGGGTGGTATTGCGCAGGGGGGTGGTACGTATCACATCGAGAGTGTACCGTGAGTATTGGGCGTCACCCACGGCGCCACTGGTTCCCTATAGGAGGATAGCAAGAACCATACGGCTGTTGCCGGCGTGCGTAAATTCCAACACTACTAATCAACAGCGTGTTCACCAATATAAAAATTATACTGTCGTGCAGGGACACGGGGACAAACACTCCCAAGGGTGCCATCAACCCCATATACTACAGCAGTGCGACAATGCTGTGCGAGTGCAAACCACTCCCAAGTCATTCGCACCCAAAACGTAGACATACTACTGGTCAAAGGAGCAGCTTACTCCTTTTGTAAAGTACAGGCGTACATACAGTAGTCTCCCACTCACCCAGCCCTTTCGTTAGGGTGGGCATGTCATGTTTCTTCTCTAGAGCAACAACGCGCACCTGAATGGTGAGCTCTATTTCAAGCCCAGTTCCAGCATCTTCGATATCGCTGTTCCAAGCGCAGAGAGGACCCAAGAAGCGCCTGTTTTTGTGAAAAATGTGCACTTTTGTGTGGCCCCTTGCTTCATCTGCGCGCATGCTAAACAGGGGTACGCTCTAGGCACACGCGGTGGCCAACTCGTGCTTACGTCGGGGTTCGAGCGAGACGTGCTGACGTGGTCCTCCAAACCTCCTCTTCTGCTTGACTACTGTGGTACTTGCAGTCCAACTCTGGCGGTCCACATGTACTGTATATACCTAAACAAGATGGGTATATACGATAGACGTTACTGTGCTCTGGATTGTATTGCAATTTTGGATTATCGACAGGAGAAACATTTACACACATTCATATATATATATATGTACTGCTGCTGTCAGCTGCTGGACCTATTCATGTTATTCTACATTTTGAAAGTTGCGCACATACAAACTTCACGGAACCCGACGGAAATGGAGAACTTTCTGCATATGCATAGAACACAATGTGGCCGACCTGTTGGTCCATTCAAACCCACGTGATTAATATTTGTAATATTACGAGCTGGGTTCAGGTTGACTACTGAATCTTCACCTTCGTTTCCTCGCACAATGGATGAGTCAGAATACTCGATAGTGACCGTAGCAAGGAGTAGTGAACATCTACACCGCATCAACAAGACGCTGTTAGCATATGGACGTTGATATCCATCCGTATCTATATTGTGATGTGCATTCACTACGCACTGATACACGTATACGAGTATCTTAGTCTAGATATTCTGGTAATTGCAATATGCGGATATATTACGAGTTTGTCTTACTCGTAGTGCGCCGCATTGTATGTCCAAAGCATCTTCATCAGGAACGATGCTGAGAACGTTGCTAGAACGTTACTATAACGTTGTAGAGAACATTACAGGGAACGGTACGCACTACCGTAGAATGTAACTGTCCGTAGCATGGGCATTTCACCGAGATGATGAGGTGCAGGCACCGCCCACCTCGATCACTCTGCTCCACTGTACTCTACTCTACTCCTCTCCTCTCCTCTACTCCTCTTCTCTCTTCTCCTCTTCTCTTCTCTTCTTCCATTTCCATTGACCCCCGAGATCAATCTTTTTTCCACTATGGCCACATAAGCGCCTTTTCAAACCATGACTTTTCTTCTTCTTCTCAAGTGATCTTCACAGACACTTCGGTGCCACCCCTGTCATCTCTCTCCGCAGAGACAGAGCCTCGACACACGCGTCGTTCTTTCAGACGCGTCGGGGAAGAGTTTCCCAGATGCTCCCGGTATGCATTCGGGCATACTAAACAGTGTAGGTACCGACAGTACGAGCAACACTGAAGGCCAAAGTACAGTTTGAGCGGCACAAAAAACCCGAGTACAAGCGGTACCCGCAGTAAAATAAGTCCCTAACACGTGCTGTGCTCAGATTATCCAGAGTATGTAACACGGATGCTGCGAGTACTCGCAGTATATGTACTCTCAAAATACTCCTGTCAGTTCTCGACATGCATACTGCATCCCCTCCGAAAGTAACTTGCTCCAACCCACTCGTTCGTGCGATCAACCACGAATGTGCACGTGGCGGGATGTGTACGACTGTTTGATCATCTAAACGAGCAGATGACTCGATTTGAGACGGTGGAGAAACAAAATAATAAACAATTTCATAATATACAACTTACAGTAGTTGCCGTTTTGCTGATCATGCATATATATGACGGTATGTATTTATCGCTTGACGGCCTTCGGTGGCATCCGATGTGGTTCAGGGGAAAAACGAGCATTTCGGTATTTTCAATTAGCAACGCAAGGCTTTATTTCTACTACTATTGTGTGGGGCCTGTATTCTGTTCATTTTGTTAAGGCATGCGTCCAATAGGCTACGGCTCAAAGGTTTACCAGCCACCTACTACTGTACCCAACCTAAGTCCTATGAAGCTCTTTCCTCACACAGAACAGGGCGGTCCTGAGTCTTCGTATGGGGCCGCACGTACCTTCCAAGTTATTACCCCATTCAGAACTGGAAAACACATCCCACACTAATTCCAAGTAGTTTGTCCCCAATTACCTGGGACCAGTAGTTCTTAACCCTTTTAGAATTGGAGTCCCGTTTTGGGGACAAATTACTTAGAATTAGAGTGGTTTGTCCCCAAAACGGGACTGCAGTCCTAAAAGGGTTAAGGAACTGGAAAATATATCCCACACTACTTCCAAGGGGATAACAAACTCCGGGGACCCACGAAGAGCATTTCATCGGAATGTTGACATTAGGAAATTCGCTTGATTGTTTTTTTCAGCGTGTTCTCGTATTCACGGTGAAGCACGAGATTCGAACTCGCGACCACTACCACCCACATTCTGACGTGTGCTACGGTATCATAGAGGTAGCACTTTTTGGCTGAATCGTTTTCTGAACGATCGGGCTTCTCAGCCCAGATTCGTCGGACTTTCATTCTTGTGACGAATACTGTTGCAGCGTATACATCGGTCATGAGATTTCGCATCCGGCAGCACACTTATTTTCTTCCAAAATATGTTTTTCGGTGAGGCATGTGACGCTCCTTAAGTGAAGAGCTCAGAAAAAAACATGGTGCACCTCTATCGTAGCATGCGTCTTCTACCGACAACGACATTTGATAAGGCGTTATTATAGTCCGTTGGGCTACTCGTACCGGTAAAAGGTTCCCACGTCAGATCCCGTATGACACTGAACGTACCAATTCAATATTTGTGTCAGCGGAGTTTGTTTTTACCATTGCGTCATTACTACTACTACTACCACCGCAGGTTACCTCTGGCTTCTGTATGCAATGGTACGGGCTAGGAAGACCGGTAATTACCTCTGTATAGGTAATTGGTCCGTTTACATCTGGCTCGGGGATTACTATAAAGCTGCTCTTTCTTCTACGCTTGACTCTACGGAAAGTGAGTAACACATGAGACAATACGGCTCCGGAGAACTTGCACGTACGTGCGAGTCAAACTAATCTAATCTGCACGTACATTCAATACGGTTATATGTAGAGCAGGAGTTGTTGTAGATATGTATGGCATACATGGGTACCAAATGGGATCGAGGTGCCAGGTGGGCCCCCGGCGGCTCCTGCGGAGGGCTGATTATATTTCTGCACCTACCTTGTGGGTGGGAGCAGGGTGCCAAATGGGATCAGATCCGGGTGGGATCAGGTCCGGGTGGGAGCAAGGGTAAATATGGTGCAAAAGTGCGTGCAGTTTCAACAGCCCACAGCACATACGTGCAATTATACAGCTGGTGCCAAGGATGCTTCATAGACAAACCTTCAAGGGGATACTCTGTGTCTCACCCAGTCTTATCACATATAGGTATTGTGGTAACATAGTGTTAGTACGTTACGATATTGCCGGGCGATTGCGTAACACATTACAACCGTGTTAGCTAGATTCCGTACTGACAACAGTACAGAGTTACTTTTAATATGGTATGTTGCTCATTGCGAGTAACACAACGTTAACCTTGGGAGGTTGAGCACAATGCGAATTGCATCGTAACACACGTTAGGGTAGATAACGGACATCATCTATAAAACACAAAAGTACGTGAATGTGTCAGCTCGTACCAGGTATGCAATTATGTAGTAACACGAAAAGCTGGCCTGTAAGAAATATCCCCAATCAAACATCGACAATATGTTACTGCTGTGTTAGCTCGAACGTGCGAGTATGAATGCAGATTGAGTTGTAACACGTTAAAGACGGAAAACGTACTGGCGTTATAGAAGGATAACGTCCTGATGGGGTTTCCAAAACACATGGAGGCGATTTGTATTTTTATTGATATCCACGAAAACTCATGTGTTCTACGTGGTAGGGTTTAAGGCCATATATTGTACGGTGAATCAGTTTAAAAACCTGAAAATGGAGGTTTCAGCACCTTCACGGGCGTGTTCGACCCGGGGAACGCGGGAATCGGGCCCACTTTTATTTAATTCCCCCCAGCCTTTTACGGGAGGCATCCAACGCTGGTTGCCATTTCTTCACGCTATCAGTTTGAAATATTGTGGACATACTCCAGTTTTGTCCAAATCAGTTTCGGATGCGATTCATCTGAAAAACAAGCCACATTTTCGAATGGAACATCGATGTACACAGTTGGAAAGCTCTTCCTGATTATTTCCTCGGACAGTGGTAACACCGTAAACAATTCGAACATCCCCCCTGGAGAAAAGGAAATGACGGTGCTAGATACCTCTCACCAAAACACCGCACGTGTTATGAGAAGGGTAATCCCAATTAGGATCGGCGCCGGGTGTCAAACACGTCAAAGCGCGCACAAAACAGATATTCGAGTTTGTTTCTCCCGATTTTCCCAACCCTTCCGTACGAGATGGCCTAAACAATATGGAGGTGTTGTTCTACCAGGGACGAGTCATCCCACGGTAGGGGCGCAGCAGAATTTTCTGAGCTCCTCACATCAGGAGCTCAATATCCCACCCGAACCATAACTTCGGAAACATCCGCTCGCGCAACCCGACCAAGCCTTCCAATGCGGATGTCCAAAATGAAATATACCAGTAAAATATTAATAGTATCCGGTGGTTACTCACGTGAGGAGCTCAACCGCGGTCATAAAATATTGAGCTAAGAATGGTACCCTTACCGTGCGATTGCTCGGACGCCATGTTGTCCTCCACTCCCGGGAGATATTACTGTAGGCGTCCCCGCGCGCGAGAGGGTAATGCGTATGTTGGCATCCAGAAGAAAAGGGACTTTGCGTTACTCGTCCACCCCGCTTTAAATACCAAACTTCTACTGTTGTAGAAGCGTGCTTACGATAGAGATTGCACTTTTTGTTTTTTCTAACTGACCGAGAATCGTCCGAAATTAAATATTTTGTTGCAGGAGTTTCATTTCGTAGTTAGGACCATGGGAGCATTCATCGGAGGATGGGATCTTCATTTTCTCCAAAAACCAGGTTTCGGGTGAAGGATAGAGCTCCTCAATGACGGAGCCACAGACAATACAAGTGCACCTATACTGTAGCATGCGTCTGTACCTTTACGTACATGATATGTCCCCAAGAGGCCGAGACGGTAACACAGCAACTTTATGTTAAAGAAAAGACAGGTCCAACTGTCATGTAATGGTAACGCGGTGTTGCGTCCAGTTTTCATCGATGGCAACGTGCTAACGTAATTTTACAGTCAGATCGTCGATGCGAGTAACATGCTAAAGTAATGTTACCACCGGTCTCCCCGGTGGTCTAGCGGTTAACCACGAAGAAGGCTATGTGTGGTTGAAGTCAGGGGTTCAAGTCTCCGCATGGAGACTTTCATTATCAAGTTACACCAACTGCTGTCGAGAGCGCCTATATTATAAAATCCAGTTTTCTGAGTTTTTTTTTCATAATACCTTTTGTAGTCGATAAAACCAACACACCGAAATCATTTGATACACGAGCAACATCTAATAAAGAAAGATAAATACGATCACGTGGGCGAGAAATAATAACAAGCCGAGTACAAATTGGAGTTATAGCGTGTGGGTAGGCCCATTTTGACGAGAGTCGACGAGGCAAGAAAGTGCTGAAATATTCTCGCGATAAACATCAAAGCAAGAACCGTAGTGGGGGGGGGGGAGAAGAGCCTACTTGGTGACCCCGGATCTGAGTTACGACGAAATATGGAGAGATAAAAGAAGCGCGAAGATAATAAATGGGATGAAAAAAAAACAACAAAAAACTCGGTATTTAAGTGGCATCCCGACATAGTGTTACATCGCGACCAGCTCCGAAGGTCCCTTACCTAACTTACGTTAAATGTTACGCTATCCAATCTGTCACGGCGAGCAGGAGACATTGTTCCATATTTTAGTAAGTGACCCGGAGTTATAGGACCTCGGAGGGATAGCAAAGGAGGGGATCGACCAAACGTGCGTGGGCTTGGATGAAGCTTGGGGTATGTCGATCACTTGGAAAGCACGAAAGACTCTGAAACTGTGAACCTGTGAACTTGAGCACTGTGAACCTGTGAAATGAGCGCTGATACTGAATCACTGGCACGAAACGCTTGCATATCCGACACATGGAACGCTACTGCATGCTCGTGACCTGTCCTGCTGGCCAAATCCGTCCGCTCGTTGGATCAAGAGACAACCAGGTCAGACACAATATACTTGAATATGGTTTGCTTTGGAAGCCAACCAAATCGCGGAGCACAAGGGGCTGCTCCCCGTAACAAATCTCAAGGAGGAGTGAGGGGGGCTCGAACGCCTTTCGAATTACATACTGCTAGTGTTGTGGGAAAGACGACACTCGCTATTGATATTATGTTAGAGCGTTATGGCTAACACTTCTTCCCTGAACCGTAACACAGTGTTAGGATGTTGTATCTACAGTAGAGCCTCCTACATCGTAACAGTATGAAAGGGAGTAAGCGAACTGGCGGATTGTCATCACAGTGCTTGTAAGGCTGATAACGTACGAATCTGGAACAATCCTACCCTTGTGTTACGATGTAAGTACGCACGTACCGATTGCCGTGTAAATATATGTTACCGTACCGGAGACGGCGAGATCAAGAGAAAAAGCAAGCCATACCGTTATTACGTCATAACATTCGCTGATACGCATCTAACACTATGTTACCGCGTTAGGCGATTACTCCTCCGTAGCTGCTAAAGCTATCTTACCACGTGGCCTTGCCGCTGTCGTAAGTGTTATAACGTATGCTGAGGGTAAATGTACCCCATGTTTCTGACGCTTGAGGGTGGTAACTTATCCCTTGAGGAGCTCTATACCTCGCCCAAACACTGCGATTTTGGACGAAACTAAAAGTGCCTCGTGTACGCCCGGTGAACAATATCATCCCCCAAGTAAACAATGAACAATATTGCTAAAGGAAGAGAGCAATCCCACGGTAGGGGTACCACTTTTTGGCTCAATATGTTCTGACCGGCTGAGCTCATCACGTGAGTAACCACCGGATACTATTATGTTTATGTTGGTACGTTTGTTTCTGGACTACCGCATTGGAAGTGTTGGTCGAGTTGCGCGAACGAATGTCTCCGAGGTCATGTGTTCGGGTGAGATATTCAGCTCCTCATGTGAGGAGTTCAGACAATTCTGCTACGCCCCTACCGTGGGACCAGTCAAGAGTGGACGTCCGACGAGTTTTGTTAGGAAGCTCGATTCTTCACTAACCATTTCAGCCAAACAGTGCTACCTCTCTCCGACTGTTACGTTATCCGAGGTATATGTCGGTTTTTCCGTGGGTAGGTGGCAGCAGCGAGGTCATGTTTTGCGGCGAGTTTTCGTGTTAGTGGGGCAGCCAAAATAGTAAACTCTATAACTAATTACAAAACAACGTTTGCCGGTCAATTACGTCAATCAATAGTCTTGGGAATCGCTTTCGTTTCAGCGATGCGCCCTCAGGCGCGGAAACCATGTATATTGTAGCTTACGTACTTTGGGCTATCTCTTCAAATGCAGCACGTGTCAATGACGGGCATTTTTTGTTGTATGATGCGCTCACCATATCTAGTACCATGGCATAGCGTTGCATTAAATACTCCCCTTTCTGTGTTTACTCGTAAATGTAGTACTGTACGTAGCTCTGTGCTTTAGGTTTGTGACCACGACGGGCGATCGTCCAGCCGGGTGAAGTTCGAAACGATGACCAATGGAGATGGTCGGAGACCGGGCGGACAATCGAACAATTGGCATAAACATACCTGGTCAGGCCTAGTCGGCGTCTTCAATGTTTCGAGGTCACCAAGGGGTCTACAGAGCATCGCCTGTTGGCGTTTGGAGTTGAGACCGCGAGTTGGCCTGTTGAAGCAAATAGGGTGGGCAAGTGGTGTCAAAGAGGGTCCTCGAAGCAGACGAATGGTTCATGGTCATGTGGCATGATTAGGAGGATTACTTGAGCTCGAAGCGCCGCGCATCCGTTATGGGTGGTGCCCGAAGGAAGGACAAGGGTGGGGCCAAGCCTCGCAGGGAAACCGCGCAGTTGACGAAATAGTTGAGGAGATGGCGTGCAGGAATGTTTCATGTGATTAGGGTATACCTGGTATTAGGCAACCACGACATGGAATTTGCCCCAAAACAATTATCGTTTTAATGCATATATGCATACCCAGTCCAAATGGTCATTATCGTACCGGACAGAGTGCTACTGTATCGTGTTTCTGTGGGTCCATGGTTGTATTCTGGTGTGGCCGAATGGTGACTGCAAGAAGCAGGTATTACTTTAGTTTTTGCTTTCGCATTTGGTTGTAAATGTAATCCTGGTATCGGCACCGTTGACATCTGCCTAGTTCCCTCCCTCCCTCCCTCCCTCCCCCCCTCCCCCCTCCCCTCCCTCCTCCCTTCCCTCCCCCCCTCCCTCCGTCCAGTAACACATTCCGGCATGTTGACGGCATGGGGTTGGAGCCAGCCGGTGACCACCTTAGTCTCTCCGACGACAACCGGCGCGCGGTTGCTGTCAGGAAGCGCTTCTGGCAGGGACAGGTAGAACGTGGCGGTATACCTCAAGTTCCACTCGGGGAAAGGCTAGCTGTACGTCTCTGTCTGTAACCCGACGTGGTGGGGAAAATAGTACGACACGCGAGTTTTTCTGCAACGAGACTGCTGAGTGGATGGGCGCAGCCGGTATGGCCTGCAATGCGCGCAGCGTTCGTGACCATGACAGCGGTGATTCGACCTGGATTGACGACCAGGACAGCAAACAATCGGGCTTTGCGCAGTACCCGGACTGCTACAGCTCAGCCCTTCCCTCTGTCGACGGCAAGGTATCGGGGACTGAAGGAAACGCCCTAGGTGGTGGTTTTCTAGTGCCATTTCCTCGCTACGTAGCTCAACCAACGCCAGCGACAAGTTTTGCCATTGTCAAGCGTGACGTGACTTGTAGTGGACATATACCTAACCGCCGGATGGATTTTGGGTATGGCGTGAACTGGGAACCCATGGTTCGTGTATACCCCCTTTCACCTTGTCAGGAAACGTGTTTATCAAGCGCGCTGCGCCAGCTAGAATGGCGGCGGTTTATTTGAATGGAATCAGGCTGCACAGCCGGTCAAGCTGCACAGCCTGTCAAGCTGCACAGCTCTCCTGGTTCTTCCCGCCCGCCGTGATAAATCGTCGCACGGAGATGGGCCGAGAAGACGTTACATTGCAATCGGCAAATTATACATGTCTAGTCCAAGCGCAAGTGGCACCCGTGGATCATAGGCTTCGCCAAGCCGCCAGCAAGACGACGTAACGGTCTCGAGAGGTATCCGCTGTCATCATGGGGGATCTTGGACAACTGCCGGTGGTTGTCTGGAGGCGCCTTGACGCCCTGGACCTGAAGACTCAGGCTGGGGGAGCCGGTCTCAACACCATGCTTTTCGAACTCCTGTCTAGAGCTACAGATAGGGTATGTTGACAAGGATGGCAGGCAGCTGATCCTGAAGGTTGCCTCTGCTCTACACACCGCGGGCACACAGGATATATGTGTTACACGGTGCGGGGGCTAAGCAGTCCGCTTGGCGTGGAGACGATACTTGTAAAACATGCAGCCATCGGGTTCCAGTCGAGTGAAAGGCCTGACCTACACCAATACATATTATCGGGAAATTTAGATACGAGTGAGCTTCCGAAAAACACGACGACTTCGTCGACACAAAAAAAAACAGCCTTGTGAGTTGGGCAGCTCAGTAATGAGCAGCAAAAACAATTGTATTCATATTAATGTCGAGACATCGCGAGAAGTATGCCAATGCTCGCCCAGGGGGAGTCTCTTGACCTCTCTGAGGGCGTCGGTAACCGCGATATTCATCCCTTATATACTCCGCCCAGACCACCCGTGCGATTATCCACACCGTTGCGCTACACTGAAACATCTTGCGCCTGTGTCCAGCACGAGGCGAACATAGCGCTATCACCGTACCAAGCGTCCGGCTACGAGTATTCTAATCGCACGTTCTGCAACGACCATACCATCTGAGCTCAATATGCGCAACGTGTATCACCCGTCTCCAGCGTGGAAGTGGACCTTGAAGAAGTGGCACTCCATCCATGTTCTGAGTTAAACCAGGCACGTCTGCTACCCCACGACAGCTTGCATACGTGCGTGCGTCTACGGCGATCGAATCTGCAGCAGCTTTTATCTCCATTTCTTCCATCCCGTTGTTCACCTCTACGACCGAATCAGGACTACCGGCGTAGCACCACACCCATCTATAACACATGGAACTGTGCTGTCTTCTGACACCCAAATGCACGACAGAGCGCGAAGAATACAGGCACGATACCATCGTCGAAAACGGCTAAATACACCACAGCTTATAGACCACGGTACACAACGTCGACACATCCTTCTGTGGATAGCCAGCGCCCTCTTCTTGACTAAACCCCACTATCTCGGCTGTTTAACGCGCCTTATCCTAGCTGGAAGGCTATCTTACCCATACCGTTAGTCTACAGGCGATATGCATACGACCTAATTCGGTGGATAGATCCAGACGGTGAGATAGGCAACCCCGGCAGCTGAAAGGGCTAGGCTGAGAAATTAGAAGACAGGCCAGAGCTGATACAGATAAGCCCCACCGAGTAGTGTACGGTAAAAGCATGACGGCATCCCAACGGTCAAACGCCTGGAGGGATGACCGAGCCACAACAACAAAACAATCAAAGTCAGCCATTTTTGTTCCAAGTACAAAACAGAAAAGGGGAGGTTAGCTGGCACGGTACGACACTCTAGGTGGAAGGCTTTAGCTGCGGGCCGTTCCCGAAGTGATCGTGCAAACTAGTCCGCGCTTACGAGGACCATGATCAAGGCAGTGGCTAGGCTGCTTCCCTTCGAGTCCCCACTTCGACACTTTCCTGCAGCGCACCACCTTACAAGGAGTTGTGAAGTTGACAACCGGACCGCCCGAGACGTCGCTTGTATGGAGGCTGCATACGGTGGCGACACCATTGCCCAGCAAACCCCACGTTGGCCGCCTCACACAGGAATCTTTAGAGCAACACTTGCTACGGACGTTCACCATGCCCTTCTTGGCATGGTTGTAGCAGTACAGACCTTTCTCGCTGCCTTCGACATTGAAGCTCGGCCCCTTCCTGCAGCGGCCATGGGCGCAGCTCCTGTTGCGGACGTCCACCATGCCTTTTTTGGCGTGTTGCCTGCAGAACGCCGCTTTCTTGCTGCTTTTGGTGTTGAAGCTCGGTATCTTCTTACAGGCGTCTTTCGAGCAAAGTTTGTTAGAGACGTCCACCATGCCATCAGCAGCATGCTTCTTGCAGTACTTTCCTGTGTTGCAGACCTCAAGATTGAAAATCGGTTTCGCCCTGCAGGACTCATGTGCGCAGCGCTTGCTGCGGACATCCACCATGCCGTCTCCAGCATGCTGCTTGCAGTACAACGCTTTCTTGCTGCCCTCGACATTGAAGCTCGGTACCGTGCCGCAGGAGTCATGCGCGCAACGTTTCTTCAGGACGTTCACCATGCCGTCCTCAGCATGTTGATCGCAGTGCGTCGCCTTCTTGCTGCCTGCGATGTTAAAGGTCGGTCGTTTCGTGCAGGAGTCGTGTAAGCAACGCCTGCTAAGGACGTCGACCATCGAGTCTTCCGCATGCTGCTTGCAGTACTCCGCCGTCTTGGAACCCTCGATATTGAAGCTCGGCTGCTTCGTGCACGATTCAAACAAGCAGCAACGCCTGTTGCGGACGCTCACCATGCCCTCCAGTGCATGTTCTTTGCAGTACGCCCCCTTTTTGCTCCCTTCGACATTGAACAGAGGCCCCTTTGGGCAAGAATCATGCAAGCAACGACGGCTGCGGACATCCACCATGTCGACGTGAGCATGCTCCTTGCAGTACAATGCAGCCTTGCTATCTTCGAAATTGAAGCTCGGACCCCTCGTGCAGTGGTCATGCAAGCAACGCTTGCTGCGGACGTCCACCATGCCGTCTTGAGCATGCTGCTTGCAGTAATCTGCCACTTTGCAGCCCTCGACGTTGTAGGTCGCATACTTCGTGCAGGGGCCATGCACGCAGCACCTGTGCCGGACGTTCACCATGCCGTCCTCAGCATGCTGCTTGCAGAACACCGCTTTTTTGCTGCCCTTGGTACTGAAGCTCCGTTCCCTAGTGCACGAGTCGTGCGAGCAACGCCCCATTCTCGCCTACGATTGGAGGGTTGAAAAAAAACTGTGGCAGTTCGAAAGGGGAGATGGACACAACGAGGGGGAAGTTTAAGCTGAGCTGTGTAACCTGTCGTTTGTGGAACACACGTTAAACAGTGACGGCTTCAAATATTTCGTAAAATGGGGAAATTCGCCATGTGCTAGGACGAACAATTGCTCGGCATATATCCACCATACGACGTATTACTGGAACATTACCAGCACACTGTCTGGATGACACAATGCCCCGGCCGAATGCATAAACACGTCGACTATGGTTGTTTGTAAACTGCCATTGCTATGTTGCTAGTCGAAAACGTATATCGAAACAATTTCGCCGAGGACGGAAATCAATTGTAGATGAAAGGCCATGGAATCGAAACGGCGGGTGGCAGAAAGGTTGAGGACGGTCGTACACGGGCGTGACGTTTGTCACTACCGATCGTTACTGGAACAGAAAACACAGGTTGGACGATATGTAAGCGCAAACACACCACGACCTCCAAATACTGCAGCAAGACAGCGCCAAGGACAACGTTAGGGTTGAGTCGGGTCCGATCGATCCGAGCCCATATATCGGTACTTGCGACGACGCATGCTACGATAGAGGGCAACCATCATTAATATTGGCTCCTCACTTGAGGAGCTCCACACCTCACAGACAAAAACTTTTTGGAGGAAACTAAAAGTGAAAACTCCGATGCATGAAGTGTACTGTAAAACATAGTGCCATACAACGAGTTTGGGTTAAGAAGCACCACTATTCAGAAACCGGTTCAGCCAAAAAGTGCTACCTCGCTATCGCAGCACGCGTCCGACATAGTATATGAAAACACGAGCCAATTGTCATGCCGGCAGCTTTACAACGGCTTCCACCGGCTGTATATACAATCAATATACCGCTCAGCCTGCACCAAGGCTCTCGTGCTTCAAGGAACAACATTAAACACACTCTCCTAAAACGAAACGCGTCGCCACGACGGCTGCATCATAATATGCCTTACCGTGGGCGAGCGGGGACGAGGTGCCCCCTGCTGCTCCTGCTGCAAACTCAAAGTGAGTTTGTTTGGTGCTGGTATAACCGCCGCAATAGTTTACACGCAAAATACGCCCAGATCGCAGTTTTGGTCGACACGTCCATAACCGAACATGGCTGTCAGGTGTACGGGCCATAATGCAGGTTGCGACAGCACCGCCATTCTATCGTTGAGCGTCGAAAACCGCGGCAGTGTGGAGTTAAGGTTCACTCGAAACTGTCCGCAACAAATCTAGAGAGAGTACGACGCACTGACGGGTTCGGATAGTACGACACTTTTACCTAGTTTTTAGGCGGGGTGGCTCCCGGACTCCAATAGAAACGGCGGAGGTGAGTGGGCTAACTGCACATCGTAAATCCGATATTCCCCTATTTGCATAACTCCTGGCATACCGGGTCTTGCTCTGTTGGTGTTAGGAAAGACGCAGCGGCCAACCGTAGTCTACCACGCCATTAGTCCACGGGAAACATACACTATAGCAGGTGCGCTTTCTGCGCACCAAATGTGGCCAGTAAGCCGAAATATAGAATAATATTTAGGCATATCGGGGTATGTGCGCAAAATGGCAACACTCAGTATACCTACTTGCCGGCTCTGCAGTTGGCAGTTTGACATTCGACATGCGGAGTGCCTACTTGACCAGAACGTACGGATCGATACGTAGGCAAGCACCACGCAGAGGCACGTCACTACTAATAGAGCCTTCGTCGGGACGTTGACAACAGCGCACAGTTCGTGGTTTCCGACGAACAATAGTAAAATACAGCAGGTAAGCATCAAGGAACATCGCTCTGCGTGTGCCAGTACAAGAACTTCAAGGCTATGGAACAAAACAACGTGTGGACCTGGCCGAGTGGAACCACGCTGGTTACGTACACATGCGCAGTTGCTATACCAATTTCTGTGGTTCGCCTCAACCCTGGCCAAGACAGCAGTGGCATGCTTCCGTTTTATAATACGTCGACTGGGCCAAGGTCGAGAGCGCGCTTTATACATCAGCGCACGCCATGGCCCTGGACTGCTTACATTCGCTACCAATGCACACGCGGGCATCACCACTAATTTGTTCCAAACGTCTGAACATCGTGCTCATTTTCGTCTACCCTAGCCTTCGTCGCAAGCCTGCCAGAACACAACGGCGTAACTACGGCTATATAAGCCACCTCCTAAGCATGCACGCGGCTTAGAGGGTAGAAACCGTGGCTTTGGCTGACAGTAAATGCACACTCCGAGAACCGGGCGGGGGTTTGGTGATGGATTGTTGGCTTTTCGCTGCCGTAGCCGAAGAGCTTTTTCCCTGAGCAGTAGATTACCCTCGAAGAAGAGCGAAATGGGTAGTTCTGTTGATTTCTGCTGGTGGAAAAAAGCAACATGCAGAATACAGCAGTGGTAGCGCTGTACCACCAAGAAGGTCCTTCGCCACTACGATAGCGTGTCATCGTGAAAAAAAAGAGGTATTACTGTATACCACGGTACTGGTACCAGGCACCAATACGTTTCGGTTGCCAATCGACAAGTACTGCACGTTGCGCATATTCCAACCCATATTTAGGCGGATAGACAAAGTGTCAATTATCAGGTCCGATTGATAGCACCTTCCATGTTTAAGGAAATTGGATTCTAGTTACAGTACATTTTCATGTGTGGGTCGTATGCCTAACAATACGTCCGCTTCACATTGTTCGATGGAAAGCTGGTGTAAAGTCATCAGTTTAGACTATCAACAGTACGTTTTGTGGGTCAAGATCACGATAAAGGTTACCGACAGAAAAGGGTGAAATGTTTGGTTTCATGTGTACTGATAGAGCAAGTGTTTTGGCGGGGAAGAAAACAGCTCGCAGATCACGATGTCGATTCTCGATCTTTGCTCTCGATCTAGACCGAACTATTCCTGTAACATAAAGACGATCTGTATCTGGGTGAAAATGACAAACTCGCGACATTCAATCGAGATCGCCATCACGATGTCCAACACTGTTTTAAAATACAGGGCACGTATTGGCAATGCCCACGGGCAAAGTCTTAGGCTGGCTTCGTTGAGCGGGCGGTGCCGGGAGTTTTCCGCTGACGTCGCCCGCTTGATTAATTTTCTTCTGCCACATTACGTGGCAGCACGAAGCTAACACAGGGTATTACCAAGACGGCTTCATACTTGCAGCATGCCGTGTGTGTTCGAAGAAGAAGAAACGAAATTAAAATGTATATATACATACATGGTACATTTATGATATCATCTATTTCATCTCTGCAATGCGAGTATGCAGCTGTACTATGAAGGCATCCCTCCTTTTAGTGACTCAGACCCGGCGTCGCATAGCAGGCACTGGTCCCCCCTCCCCACTAAGGTGCATGCAGTAATTGTTATGGCGTGAAGAGTGCAGTACTTTCTTCCCAAGCACCCCCTCCCTACTCCGGTCCGCCTACTCTAGCGGGCAATGGGATTGACTTTTTTGGCGACAGCTTTCGGGCATGTTCTTGCCCCGTCGACTCGCCTACAGTTTTGCGTACTACACACGTTCTCGCGGACTGTGACTTGCCGGCTACACTAGTCCACATGTTGCTGTTGTGTTGTTGTACTGTGCGTACGTGCGGAATTTGCTACATTGCTCTTGACGCTGGGCAAACAATGAATTCATTGGTTAACCTGGTTCGACCGAGCTACGCGAGTTACGGGTGAATCGTCTGGTATTTGATTTTACGAGTGCCTCGTTTTCTAAGCGTGCTTTAAGGGACATCCGGCGAAATCGCTGAGACCTGTAACTACGTACGGCCGCCAAACGTTTCGAATATATACACATATGAAGCACAGTCCACTATTTAACATCAAGAGGAGTCCGCGGACCATCAGCAGCAGTTGATCAGTATCGCATCAGCGCAGGCAGAGAGCAAACTGGGCCCACCCACACAGCACCACGCGGAAGGATCACCGCCACCAAGGGCGTGCGCATTCATTGTCTCGGGCCGAAATGGCTTGCTGGGCTTTACCTGACGTGCTGGCCTGTGCTCCCTGTTGTGCTATCCCTTCCACAGTACACGGATCACAAGCACCAGCAGTTGATCGTTATTGGCCTCAGCACAAACAGAGAGCACAGCAGGCCCACCCACACAGCACCGCACCGCAGTGTAGCCGCCGCCGAAACCAGGCGCACTCAGTGTCTCGGGTGGGAACGGCTGGTTCATCTATACCTGTTGTGCTTTGCTAATCTCTCGGGTGCTTCTTGTTGTGCGATCTCTTCTACATCATAACTCTTCATCCGAACTAGCTTGAGTGCTCAAGAGGAGCGGCACTACTGCTGTAGAAGTATAGCAGAGGAGGGTTTTGGAGGTGTAGAGGGCCGGGAACGGTACAGTTGTACGCCGAAGTGCAGAACGGCTAGGATAGTGAGGGTGCGTGTTCGGCGTCGGACAGATCATGGGTGGCTGATGGGGTGGGGTGTCGTCGGCGTACTCGTGTAGTTGTTGCGTGTTCTGTTTTTCGTGCCCAGTACGTTTGACACGTTTGTTGAGTAATATGCAGCAGTACCTTTTTGTTTTTAATCAACACGACGAACGCACACAATATGAAGACATTCGTAAACTTATACCTGCGCGAGTTCTTAGCGATACGTACGCATTCTACCTACTACAACAAGCCGAACGAGCGCGAAGAGCGAGCCTTCCCCCCCCTGATTTGCCAAGGAGAGGTAAAAAAGCATTTACATCGAATCGCGTGCGAGGGAAGGGTGGCAAATTTGAGTTTTTCAGTGTGTGTGAGATGTGTATACTTTAAGTTTTTTTTCGACCACGTTTGTACACCGTACTCAACGTAAATGTCATCAAAGCCAGTACCGCCGGGCTCTGTGCACGTACACATACCAACAAACCCCTCTCGTGCTGGTATCGCTGTAACTCGTTCATAGTTGGTCGAACTAGGTTCGGCACCGTATGCTCTCTGGGGCATGGCTGGGTCCTTTATTTGGTTCATGTTCGGCACTAAAACTATCATAGCAACGGCTTTTTACTTGTTGAATTCTACCGAACCAAATCCAACTCTACGAGCAGGTAGAATGTTTTTGACCACAGCAACGTTTGGGCCGTGTCACTAAGACACGGTGCGTGCAGGTGGTACTGTTAGCCCGACCCTCCAACTGATGAGGGGACGGAGAAGTTCTGCTGTAGTTGTCGTGAAGCAGTTGTAAAGTGGTGGCACCTGACTGCGAGAAGATCTGCTGTTGGACACGCACAAACCAGGCAGGTGCAGATGTTTCGTCTTCAAGTTATGCCGAATATCAATATCGCGTTGGGGAACCAGGACACACAGCAACTTGAGCACGCGTACAGAGGGTTCAAGGGTTAGGCCGACAATTCGAGCGTACAGCGGCGCTGACCATGGCCTCGTGTGTCCTACTGCTGCTGCTGCTGCTGCCGCTATTCTGCTGCTGTTGTTGCTGCCATCCTGTTGCTGCTGTATCATATATATATATACAAGAGGGTTCGCCGGCGGCCTGAACGGCCGCCGGTCGCAGCCTTGCGTGATGACGGAATGTTAGCAGCGTTATAGCAAAGGACGGGGGTCAGATGTAATGCCAAGAGTTATACACGTTGTTAGTTAGCAGCAGCGTTCTGTCGAAGGATGGAAATCAGACGTACTGCCAAGAGTTGAGAGCGCTCTGCACACTGCCCACGGAGAGTGGCAACCGTACTCGTAATACATGTGAGACTGCTGCTGCTGTACTCATATACGTGTGTGCTCGTATGTATCTTGGTCACACCTGACACATGCGCATTGTATGCTGTACACGGTGTGGGCCTACACACCTCCTACACATCTTCGAATTTCGAAACAGGCGAATAATGGCGACCACACCCTGGACAATAGGTTCGAGGTCAATAGGCAATCGGTAGGATCCTATTCCAATAGGAGGCCTATTGTTGCTTGTGATAGGTATCGATTGGCACTTTGTGAAGCCTATTGTTTCCGGCAATGGGTATCGACGGGTACGCTCACTGATCTACTGTTCGGTCAATAGCCTATGGTACGTATTGATGTTAAAAGTATTGGTGAAATAAGTAGGTATCTATACACATTTCGAGGATGGTACTGTTCGGGCAATAGGATATCGGCACTGAGGAACGTAACATATTGGAATGTCCGATAGGTATCGATAGTCGTGTCACGAAACATATTGTTTGTGCCGATAGGTATCGATAGATATTTTGATAATCCTATCGGTTTGCACGATAGGTATCGATAGCTGTTTCACGAAATATATTGCTTCTACCGATAGGTATCGATAGACATTCCGCTAATGTATTGGTTCGGGTAATTGGCATCAATAGACACCCCGCTGTTTTACTGGTTCGGACGATAGGCATCGATAGATCTTGCACCGTTCTATTGGTTCGAACGATAGGCATCGATAGATCTTGCACCATGCCATTGGTTCGGACCATGGGTATCGATATACTTGCACCATTCTATTGGTTCGGACCATGGGTGTCGATAGACCTTCACCCTTCTACTGGTTCGTGCGAGGGGTATCGATATTATGTCCACGCCGCATGCCCGTTCAGCCTAGCGGAACATGCTCGGATCCGGCGTTGTCTGTCGCTGTTGTGCCCCAAGAAGCTACAGGTGGATGGCTTGAACAACAAGGGTAGGGGGTTAGTACTATCTTTGCAAGGCCTCGTGCTTCTTATACCCTGGATAATACCCTATCGAATAGGCTATTGGGCTAACAATAGGTCGGGAATTATGGCTATCGATACCTACTGCGGGTCACAATTCGTTGGGTTCGGGGTATATCGATAGGTATTGTAAAGAACAATAGGATTAGTGCAGTGGCCACAATAGCCTATTGTGAGACAAATATGCTTGTGAATGTGCCTATCGATAGGTATCTTGGGTACCAACAGAGTTTGGAGTATTTCCCCAATAGGCTATCGTCCGAGCAATATCTTCCTATTACTATCGATCAATACCCACTGATTGTATCGATAGGTGTGCGATAGGATCGATCGATACCTATTGCGCAGTCCAATAGGTTCGAGCTTTAGTTGATCGATACCTATTGCCCAATTCAATAGGTTTGCTATGTTATCGATCGATATCTATTGATTGTATCAATAGCTGTGCAATGGTATCGATCGATACCTATTGGGCGATTCAATAGGCTCGAACTTTAGTTGATCGATACCTATTGCCCAATTAAATAGGTTTGCTCTGGTATGGATCGATATCTATTGATTGTATCGATGGGTGTGCAATGGTATCGATCGATACCTATTGGGCGATTCAACAGGTTCGAACTTTAGTTGATCGATATATATTGCCCAATTCAATAGGTTTGCAATTTTATCGATTGGTACATACTGCTCAATTCAGTTTGTTCGTAGGGGTGTCGAGCAATGCCTGCTGCTCAACATAATGATCTTGCGACGATGCGATCGATACCTACAGGCTACTGCCCAAATCTAATAGACCCTATTGATCAAAGCAATAGGTATCGATAGACAATATGAAACACCTATCGGAAGTACAATAGGCTACTGCCCAAATATATCCGGACCTATTGGCCAAAGCCATAGGTATCGATAGACAATTTCCAATACCTATTGGCCAAAGCAATAGGTATCAATAGACAATTTCAAATACCTATTGGCCAAGGCAATAGGTATCGATAGACAATTTCAAATACCTATTGGCCAAGGCAATAGGTATCGATAGACAATTTCAAATACCTATCGAACGTACAATAGGTTATTGCACAAATCAGTGTGAACCTATTGGTCAAAGCAATAGGTATCGATAGACAATTTCCAATACCTATCCCAAGTACAATAGGCTATTGCACAGATCAGTGTGAACCTATTGGACAAATACATAGGTATCGATAGGCAACTTCAAATACCTATTGCAGGTGCCAATAGGTATCGATAGGCAATATCCCAACCTATTGAAATACCAATAGGCCTATCCAATATGCTATTGTCCAGGGTGTGATGGCGACAACAGCAACTGATACATGCGTGTTTCTTTGATAGTGGTCATACATATCCAACCCACATACTTTGAACTGCTCACAGCTCGGGGTAGGTACTGCTGTAGTACAGCAGTAGTAGTACTGATACGTACACGTTTTCGATATATACCCGATGCACGTATACATCTACGCGCCTCCTATACGCCAGAGAACAAAAAACAAAAACGGTAAAAAACGACAAAAAAATCGTGTTTCCCCATCCCCGTTTGCCAATGCCATTTTTTTACGTTGAAGCCCTCAACAGCATGCAGCGCGTACCCCGCTCAAAAGGTGCGACCACAGCTGCTGCTGTACAAATCATAGGAGCTCCGCAACAACATTGACAGTGCATGAGCTGCTACTCTCCATATCACACGTGCTACTCGTACTTGCTGTGGACTACATACATACATACGTGCACGTATACGTACAGCAGCAGGAGCTGTCTCTCGACGAAAAAAATACTGATGGCAGTTCTCGACAAAGCCTGGGTGGCATGTATGTGTTCTCGGGGCGTCTCAGATCTGAGCACACAGCCTCCCGCGCAGGCCTCCACCATGTTGACTGCGGCCGGGAAGCCGAACCCCCCCACGGGTCGGAGGTCAGAGAACACGCACGTGAAAAAACCACGCGAAGACATAGGCGTTGTCGGTGGGCAATGTGCCCAAACGCTCACAGGGCACGATTTTTCGGAGATCTCGTCGTAGATCTCGATGTCGAGGCCTCGCGCGCGCGCTACGGCGCCGAGCGGGCGGATCAGCTAAGCGGGCGGTTGCGGGCGAGGCGGGGGCACGCCTCAGCGAAGAAACCGCGGGGAGAGGCGGTCAGAGGCGGGAGATATCCGCAGACCTAAGGATGTGCATATGTGATAAGCGAACTAACATATACCTGGTATAGATTTATGCTGACGATATGTTTTCCATAAGAATAAAGAACCCAAATCGCACGTATACGTACGTAGATGTCCGTTAGTGTTGGTTCAGCGCAGTCAGTACTCCCCCAGCGTGATGCATCGCGGATTTGACTACTGCAGGCACAGAGGTCGCGCCTAACTACCACCGATTACAACAGTGGTATCTGGTGCACAATGAGTCCTTTCAAAGGTCAGAGGCTCTATTTGTTGAGCGGGTGGCTTCAGCCTCATAAACCTTGTAGGTATATATACCCGATACCTGTGGTATTTATACTGGTACAACTAACACTGCTCTTACGCGCTGCTGTGTAGGTGCAGCTCAGACAAGACCAGCTGGCGTAGTGACCTATTACCACAAGTTGCATGATACGGTGCGCGACGGATATGTACAGCCAAAGAAAGGTGCCAATCGAGTATCCTGCCCACGATCCATGTCAGTCACTGAATGGGAATACTGGTAGAAAGGCTCTCATCACATTTGTACAACGCGCAGCGGGAACGTCATTGCATGAGTCCAAACGCTGCCGCACTGCGAAGTTTGATCCATCGGCGATGGGCAAGGCCCATACCACGTACAAACTGGCAGCCCTAGGCGTCTGTCTCTCTCTCTGAGAAAACGCGAAATGCGCCAGAAAAATGAAAAGTGTAACGATGATACTTGATACCCAAGGGTATGAGTCTCACCTCAATTCAGAAGGGGGGCCTCGAAACAAAGTCTGAACTCCTGGTCTTCGTTCTCGAGCAGGCTGGCCGAAAGGGGGGAAAACCCAAACTTCGGGTGTCAGATGCGTCCTGTCGTGCAGGTTGTTGTGTACGGAGTGCTTGTCGTTGCCGTGGGACACCAGAGCAAGAAGGAGAGAGAGAGGAGGGGACCCGCAGGGTACTCTTCCACTCTGCTTTGCTTCAGACGCGTACGAGTATCTCTCGTTTCAATTTCTGGGGTTTATACCGAAACTGTTGGCGGATTATTTCGGGGATGGGGGACATTGAAAGCAAGACGTACGTGTACGCTTGTTCTACCTGACCCCGAGGGGCTACCGTGAGCCGGATCTGCGGGCCTGCAAGAGGACGGCACAATATTTTAAGCTGTGAGTGCTGGCGTGGGTCGTACAACAGCGCGAGTTGTAGTGCATGCCTCTTGTCACGGAGCAGACTGGTAGGTGTGTTGCATTTTATTCCCTCACTCAGTGACAGCAATAATATATACCCACGGGGCTCGCGCTCCTCTTGTATAGAGTGGCCTGCTCTACCCTACTCCCCGGCGGTATATCATGTCGTTCATATCTGCCACGTGATACAGTATATATGGTTGTAACTTCCCACCCCAACAGTCCTGTGCGTACTTGCTATATACTCACGGAACCTTTGAGCCGTAGGTCCCGCAAGTACAGCACAAAACATACTCGCATGTGACTCGTACGTTCAAGGTTTCTACGGCTTGCGCAGTGCTTGCGCCATCATACTCACCAACGAAGAAATCCCCGAGACTTACGCCAAACACATCTAAAGGTGTACGTACCAAGTATAGGGCGATAGTTACCTTTGTACCAGCAGGGCCCCGCCTCGCCGGCTGACCAGTACCTGAAGCTCTTCTTATTCCCGAAAACCCCGAGAATGTATGTATATGCAACCCGAGGACATATCATACATGCGACATCACTGCCAACGGGATAAAAACCATTACTGGTACGAATCACGCTTGCGTCAGGAGAAATGGACGAACAACAATGTTTTGACACTCGGCACATTATCCAGCCCAATCAGTTCCCAAGGTGAACAGAGTTGCCCACTCTGCAGTTACTACGTACACATATCTTGAAAGGCAAGACGAACGTTTTGAACAGTACCTTCAGCTATCGCTTCCTTTGCCGTTTCCAATCTTAGGCCCACGTGAAGGCGCCGTTCGTACAGCAACAACAGCAGCAGCAGCAGCAGCAGCAGCAGCAGCAGCAGCAGCAGCAGCAGCAGCAGCAGCAGCAGCAGCAGCAGCAGAGCAGCAGCGACTGTAGCAACTGTGCTTCTATCAGTGCTCCCCCGCTTACCTTGCTCATGTGTAACATACGATATGATCAAACAACAGCAGCAGCAGCTAGCGGCAGCAATAGGCACTCGACATATGTTTTCAAGTGAACACGAGTTTCTCATTTTGACGTCCAAACAAATACAGTTCAGGACACCTAACTAAGTAATAGAAAACGTGGTCCAGGCTGGATTTATTATTTTTAGAGAGGGTGCTTTCTACACTAATTTCAAGATAACGACTCCCGAATTTATTATTTTCATCTAATTATCAGCCCGGCTTTCTTATTAGCCTGTCTCTTATTCGGTGTCCTCTACTATTAATAGTAACTACTGTAACCTATTTCGAGATGGATGCAGCCTTTTTTTCTCCATTTACACGTTGATTTTTATATATTTAGCCTTTGTTGACCCCTTCGGTCATAAAAAAGGAGTACTTGAGTGTTGAAAAAAACGTACATTTTCCGTCTTTACAGCAGCAATACTATTTCTACAGTAGTGTAACAACACCGTAACAGTACTGCTTACGCAACACGGCATAGCTCCAGTTCTCATGCTCAGACCGCCAACCGACCAACGTATAGATTGCTCGTTATAGTCTCTAAGAGGTGGTGTTGGGGCCCTTGGATCTGCAATGGAGCGTAGGCATTGCTGTGTTTGCATCACGAAAGGAAAGCGCTCCGCAGCAAAACGTTTCACACCCCGGACAGCTCATGAGCTAGCTCATCTGTCGTGTATAGCTCAAGCTTTGAAAACATGTGCAGATGAGCTACCGATTACAGCTCAAGCTTTGAAAACATGCGCAGATGAGCTACCGATAATAGCTCAAGCTTTGAAAACATGCGCAGATGAGCTACCGATTATAGCTCAAGCCTTCGAAACATGTGCAGATGAGCTACCAATTATAGCTCAAGCTTTGAAAACATGCGTAGCTCATGTAGCTCCTATAGCTCATTTTGGGCCAAATGAGCTAGCTCAGGCAGATCATATAGCTCACTCCGGACATATGTGTGCAGATGAGCTACCGATTATAGCTCAAGCTTTGAAAACATGTGCAGATGAGCTATCGCCTATAGCTCAAGCGAAGGAAAACATGTGTAGCTCATGTAGCTCACGTAGCTCACCGGTGAGCTAGCTCTTTAAAGAGCTAGCTCGAGCTACGGTGAGCTGATCTGTCCGGGGTGTGAAACCCTTGGCATTCCTTTCAATTTACATTTTTTTTTGTTTATGTCGGATGGGATAATTCCAACTCCTTCCCTGCCCTACCCGAACAACACCAAAACATGATCATAGCTCATGTACGCAGCTCATTGTAGCTCTTTCCCGGCGAACATGCATATAACACCCTCACTTTGGCCTACATTCACTCCACTTTGAATAAAATCTAGAAAATTCCATTTATTCCACCTTGTGCAAAAAATGTTCAGCTTTCGGTTTCTTAACTCAAGTTTTTTCGTCCTATACTAAAATCAAGTAAGTCGTATTTATTTTTGTTCATCCTGGTCAACTTTATTTTCGATGTTCTTTTCGTACTTTGGTTTTCAAACTCACACTGATACTGAAATCAAGTAAATACAAGTATTGTCTTCGTTGAGAGATTTTTCAGCCAAGACTTTTTGTTATCAATAGAGATTTGGTATATACGGCAATAAAAATATCGTCTTGGTCAAGACGAGGCTTTCACCACATCCCGGACGAGACTTACATCACACCCCGGGTATATTCTAAAAGGTCTCGGTTTTAGAAGTCCGCGCGCACGCGAGCTTCGATCCAGATTTGTTATATATAATGACATCTCGTGAGCTTGGTCATCTGTCCCCTATAGCTCAAGCCTTGCAAACATGTGCAGATGAGCTACCGCCTGTAGCTCAAGCCTCCAAAACAAGTGCAGATGAGCTACCGCCTATAATAGCTCAAGCCTCTAAAACATGTGCAGAGGAGCTACCGATTATAGCTCAAGCTTTGAAAACATGCGCAGATGAGCTACCGATTATAGCTCAAGCTTTGAAAACATGCGCAGATGAGCTACCGATTATAGCTCAAGCCTTCGAAACATGTGCAGATGAGCTACCAATTATAGCTCAAGCTTTGAAAACATGCGTAGCTCATGTAGCTCCTATAGCTCATTTTGGGCCAAATGAGCTAGCTCAGGCAGATCATATAGCTCACTCCGGACATATGTGTGCAGATGAGCTACCGATTATAGCTCAAGCTTTGAAAACATGTGCAGATGAGCTATCGCCTATAGCTCAAGCGAAGGAAACATGTGTAGCTCATGTAGCTCACGTAGCTCACCGGTGAGCTAGCTCTTTAAAGAGCTAGCTCGAGCTACGGTGAGCTGATCTGTCCGGGGTGTGAAACGTTTGATCGTTTCGGAGCTCCCGTTTGGTATCTACACTCTGCTGTGGCCACGTAGGACCCTCGGGACGGTCGAACTAGAGGTCAAGGTAGGTTCGCCTACTAATGCTCGGCGTCCCCGTCGAAAATCTGAGTTAAAACAGTATCAGCAGCCGGAGAAACTGCCATTATACAACTTCGCCTTTGGGTACCAGGAGTATGGCGAGTCATTTTTGAGTAAGAGGTACTTTTCTTGATGCAAAATACGTCTGATCGATACGCCTCCTGAGACAAAAATATTGACCATTACCTACGCTTTGTTAAACTACTCATCGGTTAGCAGCCTGAGCATTAGAACTGGAGAAATGAAGTTTTCAGTAGGGAGTCATGAAAAGGTAGAGATTATACCAGAAATAGGATGGCAACTGAAAAAAGGGGTTGTTTTTTATTTGCTCAAATGTTTTTTGCCCGAAGGGGCCCCTTAAGTACCTAATACATCATGAATCCCACACGAACACCACAAATTAACACCACAAATGACAACATACGTAGAACAAACATTCTACGCAGCTGGCAAAGTTGAGTCAACTATTCAATCGGTTGAACTCACAGCTGACGTATTTATAATAATATCATTTAATTAAGGGACCCCTTCGCGGGCAAAAATATTTGAGCAAATAAAAAACGAATGCCTTTTTTTCTGTTGCCATCCTATTTCTGGCATAATTTCTACCTTTTCATGACTCCCTACCGAAAACTACATTTCTCCAGTTTTAATGCTCGGGCTGCTAACCGATGAGTAGTTTAACAAAGCGTAGTTAATGGTCAACATTTTCGTCTCAGGAGGCGTGTCGATAAGACGCCGTCGTCATCACGAAAAGTGCGTCTTACTCGAAAACGACTCGCCACACCCCTGGTACCCCAAGGTGAATTCGAAAAATAGCAGTTTCTCCTGCTGCTCATACCGTTTTACTCAGATTTACGACGAAGACGCCGAGCATTTGTGGGTGAACCTACCTGGGCCTCTAGTTCGGCTGTCCGTAGCATCCCACGCGGCCACAGCAGAGTGTAGATACCAAACAGGAACTCCGAAACGATCAAAAGTCTTGCTGCGGAGCACTTTTGTTTCGTAATGCAAACACAGAGTTCCTACGCCCTCTTGTAGACCCAAGAGCCCCAACACCTTCTAGAGACTACAACGAACAAGCTATACGTTGCTCGGGCGGAGGCTTGAGCATTAGAACTGTAGCTATGCGGTGTTCTGTAAGGAGTGCTGATATGGTGTTTTTTTACCAGAAATAGTATTGTTGCTGTATAAAAGACGGAAACTGTATGTTCTTTTCAACACTCAAGTGCTCCTTTTTTATAACCGAAGGGGCTGCGTAACATACGATGTTACTTTATGCGGCGTAACTTCGAAAAACATGCTACGACGTACGGAGCACGAACACCACCAAACCAACAACAGACGCATCACGGACCGGCACAGTACAGCCCTAGCGCTGATCAGCACCAAGAGGGTTCATCCTAACACCGTTGCGCAAAAAGGTTACTGCAGGGGTGACCGCTGCTGCTGCTGCTGCTGCATTGCTGCTGCATTGCTGCTGCGTTTGCTACTGCGCTGCTCCTGTTGGATGCTTTGGCTTTCCAATGGGACTCGGATCGAGCTGGCTGAAACCTATTTGTACAGACTCCACCAAACCCTCGCAGATGCCAAACGAACATAGACAACTAAACAAACGCACAGTTGCAGTGCTTAGAAGTACCAAGAGCGCCTAGCTGTGCCCCGTTGTACCCCGTTGCACACGAAGACTAAGGGTGACAGCTACTGCTGCTATGTTCCTGTTTGTGCCACTGTTTTTGCGCTTGCTGCTGCTGTTGCTGCTGCTGCTGCTGTGCTGCTGGCTGTTGTGTGTATGCTTTTTATTGGGAGGCAAACGATCCCGACTACTCGCAAGTTCTGGATGTTCCGCCCCGTGATCTATTCGGGCGGTTGGGCGGTGACGTGGATACGTACACTTTGGTCGTTTTTGAGGCTGCCACAAGTAGTCAAAAATGGGGTATGGTTTCGGTCAAACGGGGTGAACAAAATGGTCAATGGGGGGGATTATATACATTTAGTAGATACATGGGGTTATCCCCCCCCAAGACGTGGTCAAAGGGGCGGCTTCGTTTGCCCCCTCATTCGTCGCTGTCCCGTTAGACCCAAAAACGTGCCCGAAAAAAAACAGAAGTTGTGTGCGTGTTTGGCATGGGCTTCAGGCATCTCGCCAGGGCTTCTGAAATGGGTTTGAGGCCTGTTTGGGCCGGCGGGAGCACGTTCCGCGGGCGTGTTTTGCCTATACCCCCAAATGGCCGGATATACATGGGATATACCCCTAAATGACTGTTTCCCTTTATTAATTTCCGATGAAACCATTGCATATGTGTTCTTTGTGCTGTACAACATTCAATCCGCGATCTTTGCTGTATATGGTAAATGCCACCTTTCGGAGTTCGGGCCTGTTTGACCAGCAGTCAGTCAGTATGATAAGGCATTGGGTGCGACGGCGAACGCTCGTCGTTTCCCTCGTGAAGCTACTGTAGACCCTACTGCTGTATGCACCAAGCTCAATCGAAACGAGCATAATGTCATGGTGAAAACGACATGCGAAGATTTTTAATGTCTTGACTAAAGGATAGCTAGAAATATATTGAAAATCCACACAACCAGAGCCGATTCGTTCCGGCTTTTGCTTTAACTCAAGCTCGCCTTAACAAGCCGATAACGTAAGGTCTCCCCAAAATCGACTATTCGCCTTCTTGGGAACCAACGATGGACACTGAAAATTGCCGTATTTGTAATTATAACCGCCAAATGACAGTGCGAGTTTTACACAGTGCTCGTTGTTTCAGGCAGCACCCGTGTCCTATTGCCCGTTGCATTTGCCTGTGCTAACGTTGCTGAATACATCGCCCCGCAAGCTAAAGGGCGTGGCCGATACTATTTTCGTCGCCTCTGTCCTTATAACTTCGCTATCTGAACCCTGCCGACTAAAACTGTTGCCACCGATCAGTATGTACTGAAGCTGGGCGTACCGGACGCTATCAATTATTCGTCGCTCACGTAATACTTTGCACAAGGTGTAAGGCTGGATTGCCCCCTCCACTTGAGGACGTTTGCCGTTCCGTCTCGATGTTATCCTGCGTTGAGTACTGTCATCATGCCTATGCGTCTCAACGACGCTTGTGTGTCTAGGGTTGACATCGTTAAACGCTCGGTACAAAACCTTCCACCGTAGTTGCGGACAATAGTACACATAACATGCGAGCGCACGATCGTTATGCGTCATATAATGATCGCCGAATTATTAAAGTGGGCACGCTTCTTTCTATACACGAGGTGACTCGCGCTAAGACATACGTACCTTACCACCTCCCCGGCGAATCTTATTTTGACTCTGATGGTGTATTTCTCAACTGAGAAACGACCCTGTGTCGTTCATTTGACAGCATGTACCTAGACTGTGGGCTTGCTCACCGTCGTAGGTGTATAAGTTTTCTTACAGACAGTATTCTGTGTCACTTACTGAAGTAGAAATAAACCGCTCCACAAGCGAAGAGCCTAAGAGTTTATCAGGTGCAACCCTACAGCACGATGCTTCAAGTCTCCCGTCACCATCAAAGTTTTCGGAGGCGGTCATTCCGCATGAGCAATGCATCAAGCAGGCATACACAGCCGTGTTGTGTATGCTTACAGGCCGGGCCATCGCATTGAGAATGTCATCTATATCTGTACTAGGTGTATGTGTACCAGGTTTGTGTGTATATGGAGTAGGTGATATCACTGAACCGTTTGAAGTCCTTGTTCCCGAAGCCGTCGGTTCCGCTACATATGGGTTTAAATCACTTCCAGGAGTATTCCCTCGCTGTGTGCCGCTTCCCTTGTGAACTGCCTCAGGCACAACCCTCCGCGAGAATGAAGCCTTGCTCACATCCCTCTTGCACGAGAAGACCGTCCTTTAATTTTATGGGCAGGAAACCGGCGGCGTACTGCAAGCCGCATGCTCAGGACGGCATGGTGGATGTCATTAGCAAGCGTTGCTCTCGTGACACCTGCACGAGCCGACCAAGCTACAATGTTGAGGGTAGCAAAACGCCGGAGTACTGCAAGCAGCATGCTGAAGACGGCATGGTAAACATTCGCAGCAGGCGTTGTTCGCATGACTCTTGTACTAGAGGGCCGAGCTACAATGTGGAGGGTAGCAAAAGGGCGGTGTACTGTAAACAGCATGCCGAGGACCATATGGTAGACGTGCGCAGCAGGCGTTGCTCACATGACTCTTGCCTGACGATACCGAGCTTCAATGTTCAAGGCAGCAAGACGGCGGTATACTGCAAGCAGCACGCAGTTGATGGCATGGTGGACGTTCTTAACAGGCGTTGCTCGCACGTCTCGTGCATCAAACAGCCGAGTTTTAACTTTGCGGGGAGTAAGAAAGCAGTGTACTGCGAGCAACATGCAGATAATGGCATGGTAAATGTCGTCCACAGGCGTTGCTCACATGACTCGTGCGTCAAGCGACCAAGCTTTAATGTCGAGGGTTGCAAGACGGCGGCGTACTGCAAGCAGCATGCGGATGACACAATGGTGGATGTTTGCAGCAGGCGTTGCGTGTATACATCCTGCACAAGACGGCCGAACTACGATGTCCTTAGTGGAAAAACCGCGGCGTACTGCAAGCAACATTCCGAGGACGGTTTGACGAACCTCTTCACTTGCTCCCACGACTTCTGCACGAGACGACCAAGCTTCAATGTTGAGGGTAGCAAGACGGCGGCGTACTGCAAGCTTCATTCTGGACAAGGCATGGTAAACGTCCGCACCAGGTGCTGCTCATATGAGGGCTGCACAAGGCGACCGAGCTACCATTGGCAGGGCGAAATGCTCGGGGTGTACTGCAAAGAGCATGCCGACGAGAACATGGTAGATGTCCGCAGCAAGCGCTGCTTGCACCAGTCTTGCCCGACGACACCGAGCTTCAACGTGGAAGGTAGCAAGATGCCGGCATACTGCGAGAATCATGCTGATGATGGTATGGTGAATGTTCTGCGCAGTCGTTGCTCGCAAGACTCCTGCCTCAAGCGACCGAGGTTTAACGTCGACGGCCGAACGACCGGGGCGTTCTGCAAGGGGCATGCGCTCGACGGTATGGTTGATGTCTTCTATAAGCGTTGATCATGGGAATCCAACTTTAGGCAGAGAGCGACGGGGTGCATGGCGATTCTATGGTGGAGCCACTGTATCCGCCCGCCATAAGAGCCACATAATGGGCGTTATTGCTATTATTTTCATCTTCACAGGGTACGGCAGTGCGTTGTGGGAACATGTCGCGTCGGGATAGACTACCCACTTCACTAGTTACGGTCCCCTCGGGAAGGATAAGTCAAAACACGTCGGAGCTGGACTGGTAACAGTTCTGTAGTCCAGTTCTACTTTGCAATAAAGCGTCCCTTGTTGCCGAGAATGTATCTTCATTTGCTGGGTTTCTTTATACTACACGGTCTTCGAAGATGGTTGGTTGGTTACAACTGAATTTTTCCTGAATGCGCGTGAAGCCGGGGGCAGATATGTACCTCTGTGATGGTGTTTTTAGGGAGTTCGAAGGCCTTGTCTTTGCCCTTTATTGAGAACGTTTTTCGCGAACGGTTGCCCATTATACGGTTGGGGGTCGTACATATTTGGTTAACGGCGAAACAGAAAGTACCTAACATGCTACGTAGCCCACAATTGGAGATAGGCGCCTTTCTTCGCCGATGAAGAGGCCAGGAGTGGGTGAATCTCCCTACAAATGCAATTTTCGGCGATGTTTCGAAACTGAATTCCCGCCGTGGTCTTGCCTTTAGTAGTGTCGCTGTTGGTGCATATTAGCACGGCATCGGGAATCGTAAGGTCTGGTGTACCCTCTTTAATAACATACAAATACGTGTTGAGAAGCAAACCGTACTATACGATCTGATGTTAATGCCTGCCACGTTGTTTCAAAATCTTAGCGCCCCTGTAGCTGCACACGAGATACCCGCTACTTCAGTGTAAGCTTTGGGATGATACATGGTATAGTTTATTTCCGTGGCCCATGAGGCGAATCGTATCTAGTAGACACACGTCAAAAGTATGCGGCAGGCCTGACAAACATGTCTGCTGCCTGGACTAGGTTTCCATTGGTGTTGCAGGTAATCACAATGTGGAGGAAGAACGCCAACATGTCAGTTGTCGGACATATTGGTATCACTCGGTTGAACACACCACGAGAGGGGTCAACGTGTCGGTGGTATATCGTGTTCCAGGAACAAGCGCGCCCGTATTCAAACCCGATGCGACCGGGTTCGACGCAAGGGGTGTCGCAAGACTCGACCTAACTAAGTACTACCCTACGACGGGGTCCCTGCAAGATTTAGAACGGGACCGCCAGTTGACGACTTCTTCTACGTTGTGCTTGATGCTGGGAAATGCACATGGTGGCATCATCAAACCGAAAACATCGGGGAAGAGTTATAGCCCCGGAAATGTATACCGCGAGTTATAGTAGACGGGGAAACCATACATCAAAGCGGACTTATGTACCCGAGGGAATAAAAACACAAGAAACACTGCTTCGGAATCGGATCAGTTATTGTTTTACCGTTTTCATGTCCGTATGTCATCCATACCACATTCTTGGCTCCGGGAGACCAACGAATCGTCGCACTTGCCAGCAGTAGTGTGCAGTATTCGATCGCGACCGGCCTCTATAAGTAGAAACATCACCTCCAACAGTCAATTTTGGCGATTATCAAGCCATTTGTTTGGGATAGGCGTTTCTGCCAACTACGGACAAAGGTGAAGGTTTCAATGTTTCTACGAATTGTTCAGCGAAGTAAAACCCGACGTTGTGCGCTTGTGTGTTAGATGTTGAAACTATAGGTATTTCCGGGTTGCTCTTTGTGAAAACATATCGCCGAATATGAAGAGCCATTACCCACGAGCGAGCAACCAAATGGAGAATCTAGACCCGTGTCAAAGTTGCCAAACGTGTCACACGAAATACTTAAAAAACTTAACTCTTCGGTGTAACAACGGTATACAATATCAAATGGTGGTCACAACTTGATATTCTTGTTTTTGCCTTGAAAGTATACGCTGCGTGCGCCCACGAGCATAGGTCATTTGTACTGTCCGAGCAATGAAGGTTACATGCTGTAGGAGGATTCCATACACCGTCGTAGCCGCTGAATTAATAACTGGCTCGAGGTTGAAGCATCAAGGCTACACTTTCCTCTTTCTGCCCTCTAATGCATCTGTTATAGATTAATTGTGTTTGTATCGCAATCGAATGAGTATCATTCGCGTTGCTACAGTAGTCTCCAGTCTTGAAAAAAAGGCAAGTACTCGTATCTGTCCGGCGTTTTTTCTGCGGGGTCAGGGGTAGTTCCTCGTTGTGTTCAATGTTGCACAGATGCTCCGAGTACCTTGAAGTAAAGTAAGGAGTATATTGGAGATAAAATATCTCAGGTGCTTCGTGTACTCGGAGTATTTCGGGGTTCGATACTCCGGGATACTGCTCGTACTCGGAGTATTTCGGGTATGAGCACTCTCGATATTTGGTGTCCTTGGAGTATGTCGGGTTCTTGGGGCTTCAGTACTGCTCATACTCCAAGTACTCCGAGTATTCAGGCCGCCAGTACTCTAACTCGGAGTACGAAATGTACTCGGACTCGGAGTATACTCGGAGTGTGAAGTACACGTTAGGTCCTAAGGAGCATCTTTGCATAATTAACAAGACTCGGCCGTCATTGCTCCCAGGTTCTGGGGGCATGTGACTGGCGTTTATAGCATTTCAAAATTCACAGATGCTCCCATTACCTCGGAGTATAATTAGAGTTTTCTCGAGCAACAATAAATCAGGTACTTTGTGTACTCGCAGTATTTCGGTGTCCAACCCTCTCGATACTCGGAGTACTCCGAGCAATTTACATGTTATTACTCCGAGTACTACTCGCTGTATTCGAGTATAAGTACTGCTCATCCTCCCAGTATACCCGGAGTATTTGGGCCTTCAGTACTGCTTATACTCCAAGTACTCCCGAGCATTTAGGCCACCAGTACTCTAATACTCTCAGTACTCGGAGTACAAAAAATACTCGATACTCCGAGTATACTAAGAGTATCGAGTATACAGCAGTATAGAAACAGCCGTAAAATAATAAGGCTGCTGCTGCTGTAAAGTCTGTGAGTATATATGGAGAGGCCAAAATCTGACGACTTGGGCCATCTGATTATCAAATCGAAAAAATTCCGGTCAGATTTTGCACAATCGGACTGCATAGATAGGACGGTGCTTTCGTTTTTTACATCGAAAAATACAAATCTGAAGCTCGATATCGAACCGCATAGGAACCGGCCTTTTGAGAATCTGATTTTTAAATCGAAAAATGGAATGGTGTCAACATTCAAGATGTTATCCCTGCTGCTGCTGCTGCTGCTGCTGCTGTACCGATTTAGAGTAGTCATGGTTGGTTGCTGTTGCGAAGTATCGAGTATACAGCAGTATACAAACAGTCGTCAAAAAATAAGGCTGTGCTGCTGCTGCTGTTACGTCTATGAGTATACGGAGAGGTCAACATCTGACGACTTGGGCCATCTGATTCTCAAATCCGGTCAGATTTTGCACAATCGGACTGCTTTTGAGAATCCGATTTTCAAATCGAAAAATGGAATGGTCTCAACATTCAATATTGTATCCCTGCTGCTGCTGCTGCTGTACCGATTCAGAGTCATGGTTGCTGTTGCGAAGTATCGAGTATACAGCAGTCAGTATAGAAACAGCCGTAAAGTAATAAGGCTGTGCTGCTGCTGGTGCTGTTACGTCTATGAGTATACCGAGAGGCCAAAATCTGACGACTTGGGCCATGCAGTCCGATTATTATGCAAAATCTGACCGGAAATTTTTCGATTTGAGAATCCGATGACCCAAGTCGTCAGATTTTGGCGACGACTTGGGTCATCAGATTTTAGATTTTCAAATCGAAAATTGGCATGGTCTCTAAATTCAAGATGTTATCCATGCAGCAAGCAGGCAGCAGCAGCAGCAGCACGATCGATGAGTTGGATGGTGACACAGCGACGTTGCTTCGCGCCCGGCGCGCAGCCGACGATCGGTGGGCCTCTCCGTCGCCAAACTACAGTCGGCTGGCGCGGGCTCGAGCCTAGAGACGAAGGGAATCAGCGCACTCGGCGCGCGCCTCTCCGTACTCGTAGTCTTTACAGCAGCAGCAAGCAGCAGCAGCAATAGTACAACATTGTACAGTACAGCTCCGTTGTGTTCAAATACAAAATACCAAGACAGGTCGACTCGAGCGCACTCGGCGCGTCGCCGCCAGACCAGAGGCAGCCAGCGTGGCTTCGGACTCTTGGGTTCTACGCCCAGTACAGCGCACTCGGCACGTCTCTTCGCGGCGCCAGACCCCAACAACAGCAGTTGGTCTTGCCGTTTGCTCAAATATCTGCACGTATGATACAACAGATCCGTGTTTTCTCGCATAAGAAGACTGTTTCGATTTTCGAACTAGGTCGCTGAAAAATCGATCGGACCATAATCTGAAGCTCAAAAATCGAACCGCATAGGACGGCCATTTTGAGAAGCTGCTGTTGCTGCTGCTGCTGTACCGATTCAGAGTCACAGTTGCTGTTACGAGCTGACGAGGCGGTCTATAGTGCGGCGTGGTATGTGCTGAGACTCATCACAACCCCCCTTCCCCTTGTTCAAATAAAATATCAATCATAAATGTGGAACTCCCAAAGGTCAGACAGTGCTCGGCGTGTTTGCGTGTTGGTCTGCTCGGTGTTGCTGCTGTCCGCGGTGTGTCGCACACACCCCACCTCTGATGCTGATACTCCGCAGAGGCGCATGGTTTGTGCTACGCTGTCGAGGCGCGCAAAAACTAGCGCGACGCTGCTGCTGCTGTATGCCAAGAACGGACTTTGAGGGTCGAGCGGATGAGGGGGTACCCGGGGTGTGATCTATGAGTGTCCCTTATTCACTTGATTATCTCGGTCACTTTTTGGGGGTCACTTATTCACTCGATTATCTCGGTCACTTTTTTCACGGGAAATCTGTCACGCTTTTTGAATTTCCAAATGACCCCTCCAGCCACAGGCTGGAGAATAGAGGCTGAAGGTCAATTTCATAATGTCTACTGTATGTAGGGCCTTTGATGAGGAGGGTTGCAAAATCTATCATCAGGAGATAGAGCATGACACAAAGGTCAATCTTAGACCTGATGATGATCCGCCGAGGTCGTCGCGAGAATGCGCTCGTACGACTCCTTGAGGCGGAGCAGGCGTCTGGTGAGCAGGGGATGGTGTATCCCATCAACGTAGATATATATGACAAACGCATTGCTTGTTCTCGAGTCGTGACCATGACGGAGAGCACGAGAGTACACGAGAGCGCAGAGCGCTTCGAAGCGACTCTACGGGAAGGGAGGCGACGAAAAGTAAGCGGCTCCTATCATACGAAACGCCTTTTTCGTTGAAGCTAGTGGAACGGTTCCTAAACCGTAACACATCTATATTTCTAAATAGATGCTGATATTCTGACCGTCTGTCCGTCTGTCTGTCTGTCTGTCTGTCTGTAAGTCTGTCTGTATTTGGGTGGCTTTATCCAGAGCGGTTCAGTCCTACCTTGATCCATGGGTAGGCAGGCTGGGTGCCACAACCCGCAAAACACTGGGTCCCATGCCGTGCGATGAGCTGTGACCGTGGCACAATTCCTACGTAGTTCTGACAGCCATCTGGCCAGCGTAGCTGCTGACGTACACATTTTGAATTACTATTATGGCAGCTGATTGGTTGCCCCAAATACATGCCAGTGACTACTACTGGCGCTTTCCGGAAGGTCAGTGCTGAAAAGAGCCATCGAGGTTCCACGACACCCGGGGACGATAGGGTCCCATCCCCAGATCAGAAATCCCTCCATACATCTACAACTTCAACAACCCAGGCATGAGCAAGGTGATTTCCCGGATCGACACTGCACCGCACGGTATAAAAGCATCAACCCCACCGGTCGATCACTGATTGGCTGAGGCTCTCAGCGAACCAGCAGCGCCTTGGGGATGATAACGTCCTATACCCGGATCAGATATCCTTCCATACATCTACAAATCGAAAAATACTGGGAGCAAAATGTACACCCCCCGGGTCTATACCGCCCCGCAAGGTGTGGAAACCCCGACCTGACTGGCTGATTGCTGATTTGGCTGGGCCTTAGAGCCAGTGCGCGGTGACACTTGCCCCTCGGGGCAACGGCGAGGTCCCGCTGCACCCGGGGATGGTAACGTTTCACCCCCGGATCATAAATCCTTCCATACACCTACAACTCCAACAACCCGGGGACGAAAACGGACCCCCGCCACGCGAGGTGGGTAAACCCCAATCCCACTGGCTGATTGCTGATTTGGCTGGGGCTCATAGAGGCAACAGCGCGGTGAGAGTTCCCCCTCGGGGCAACGATGAGCTCCCCCTGCATCCGGGGATGAAAACATCCCGTCCCCGGATCATAAACTATTCCATACATCTACAACTCCAACAACCCGGGGACGAAAACGGGCACCCCCCGGGTCGATACCGCCCCGCAAGGGGTAAAAACCCCAACCCCACTGGCTGATTGCTGATTTTGCTGGGGCTCATATAGCCAGCGCGCGGTGAGAGTTGCCCCTCGGGAAAACGGCGAAGTCCGGCCGCACCCGGGATGATACAGTCCCGTCCCCGGATCAGAACGGATCAGAACGCCTTCCACGCATCTACAATTCCAACAACCCCGGGACGAAAACGCACACCCTCCCGGTCGATACCCCACCTCCTAACGTGTGCAAACCCTAACCCCACTGGCTGATGGATGGTTCGAATGCGGCTCATACAGTCAGCGTGAGGCGAAAGTGGCTCCTCGGGCAAAGGGAAACATCCCGGCGCATCGGCGGGGGCGATAATATCCCCTCCCCGGATCATAGATCCTTCCATACACCCACAAATCCAACAACCCGGGGACGACAACGGACATGCCCCGGGTCGATACCGCCCCGTATGGTGGTTCTAAGTTTTCGGTTCAAGGTTAGTACATCACAGCACACTGTTAATGCGAGTACTATGTACCATACCACGAACCACGAACTTACAGACCCCGCCCCACGGGACGACCCGTGGCTGTACCGCTAGTCTTTCAAAATAATGGATAGTGCTCAAATGTCTCTTGACGAAGCACACAGATTCCGAGTCCTCTGTACGCTTCGAGACCTTTTCTTTGACGTTAGGTTTTGTTTACTTCGTTGGCTACAGTGCCAGCCTTCCCCGACATTATCGTGGTAAGGCCTGTCCGATGGCCTGCTCAACAGCGCGCGCGGCCGCCGAAAGCGAGCAAGTGGGTCAACACGCCAAGTCGTGGGCATAGTATGCCCGCTTGTTACTTCAGTTTTATAATGTTCAATTTTCCTGCATCATTGGCAAACAATATGATGGCAAAATGTCGGCAGGGTTGTGTTATTCGTTGGTCGTATCCTCGTATGTGTAGTACTACAACACAGTAGTCGGGGGTTTTGAATCCAAGGCACCGGCTGTGCTGTTTCGTCAACAGTATCTTGGGTGAAATGAGGCCGGCGCGATATTTTACACACTGCCAGCGTATCCGGGGCTTTGACGAATCCCAGGGGGGTATTGGCGTTGACTGATAACCCTCTTGGGTCTTCTCGAGCAAAGCATATTGACGTGTGCACCCTTTCCGTTAGAGAGCTACTGTACTTGGTGCGAAGAATAATAGTATTTGTTCCCATAATTTGGAAATAACAACATGCCGATTGTCTTATATAATCCTTCGCAGCGACCCCGTAAACATTCCACTGTATGTAGCTCCTTCCTGAGTCTGCAGTAGAAGGTAAGCAAGGATTGTCAAAAGGGCACTACGCGATGAGTACCATGTTTAAGTGATACGACCGAGAAATAATTTGTGCGGCCACCACCTCGCGCTCGTTCGAAAGCATGAGCGAGTAGTGCACCACCGGCAACTTTAGTTCATAGCCGTCGCCATCGTTTGTATTGCGGCCGTTGTTTCAATTGTAGTAATGTCGAAGATATGTGTTTGACAGCGGGTTTTGACCTGCTGGCCGGGTTTCACGCAGTGTTATGTCACTGAAGGTACTGTAACACACACGCTCGGACGTCCTGCTTCCCATAGGTGCTTTGTCAAAAGCAAGGAGGAGGCACACGCTGTTAAGGTGACCCCTGGAGGGGTACTCTGGGTCGGGGAAGGATGTAGAGGCTCCACGTGATGTATATATGTTACCGTCGTAGACACGAGAAAGGGGGAGAAAACATAGAGAAACATGTTGGTACATAAAGAGTGAGGCGATGGGAATCGCTCCAAACCGCCAAGTGCTCCACAGAGAAACACGCATATTTCCTCTGTGGAACTCCCAAATACCGTTACATAACTATCCCTGCACCAAGTACGTTAGCACTCTGAACACACGCGACGACCATGGTGGCTAAGAAAGAGGCCACGTTGAGATTTTTCGATAGGCACCTCGCTCGGTAGTTGCATCCTCGTGTGATTTCCTGATTCCCCCCAGGTTAGGCCTGGCTTATTCGTTTACTTCTGATTTGCTGCTTATTTTTACTCCAAATTATTGCAGCTAGTGTTCTGACTAGAGATGGACACCGGGTAGCATTGTCGGAAATTCGAACACCGGATAGGATGTGTTTTTGTCAAAAAAAAAAAACCGGTCTAACCGATTTCTGTTAGGCAGGTATTGAAGCCCCGCCCAAAACATTAAACCCATTGGTGGAGGTGGCCCACAACGTATTATATAATACACTATGTTATTATGCAGCTGGTGCTCACGCCGGGTAGTCTACGGCCTAAACATTGACGCCGAGACCAGCTGAATGCAGAACACGCCCAACCCGACGAGCGTGCTCAATGTAAATGTCTGTGGTCCTCTCTCTATATCCAGAAACGTGGCAACAGGGTCGATACCACTACACAAGTTAGATGTGCGTAAATCGACGTGCACTTCAACGTTCGAAAGCCGCGATTTACACTACCACCACAGTGTTACGCTTAGATCTGTTTTCGTGGGCATGCCATGTGCAGTAAACAACTTCGACAAAATATCTCCGCTTCCGCCGGACTACAGTGGTTTCCTCTCCACCCGTGTCGATATATATGTGAAACTATCCACCCAACCGGAACTGCTGAGCGCAGCCATCTCCAATGCAGCAGTGGAATGCGACGTTGGCGAGGTTCGGTGAGCCGACTTGGCGGTCGCTTGATACTATAACAGATCGACCACAGCAGCAAAGTGCTCTTTGCAGGGTACGTGATCAGTGGTTAGTTGGAAAAAAAAAGGGAAATTCGATAATCGCCAATAACATCGCCTAAAACAAAAGCGGCCAGACAAGGGCAACCAACGGTAGGAGACCGTGCTTGTCGTAGATCACGCCCCCGCAGTCGGTGCGCAGTTTGGATTGTTACTTCTGGTGTCATCCTCGGAAAAAGAAAACCGCAGTGTCGTCGTCTTCGACACTTTGAAGTCACCTCTTACTCACATTGTCATGCGCGGCATCAGGCCTGCGAGACACCAAACATAACTATACCTGACTCTGATCCGATTAGGGAACCAAACGTAAAAAAAGCTATAGGCGCAACCCGAAAGCAAAATCGGTACACCCTACAGCAACACGTGTCGAAACGTCAGGATGTGTCATTAGCCTGAGTGGCTTACAAACGACACACTAACTGCAACCAAAAGGCATTGCGTCTCGCCTCGATCCGTCTCAGAACGCGCATTCGGGTTTAACCTGACTTGAGGCGACTGCCATGGCGCGGTTAGATGGGCCTAATACACTACTACTCCTACTCTTACGGTTGCCAGCTGGCTTGATAGTGCAGACGAGCCCGTCTACAAGAGGCCCGTGATCGGGGCAGTGCGTAGGCTGTTTTCCAGCAGGTCCCCATTTCGCATGTTTCGAACAACCAGCGGCCCGGCAATGGGCTCCGAAGTTGATCACCGAGCCGCTTGCGTCAACGGCGGTATGGTGAGAGCATGCAGTAGCCACGCCATCGGCAAGCATACCCCACAGTGGCGTCCTGCCACAAGAACCCCGTATGCACCCCGCCCCAGCGGTGTATTCCATGCCGTTCTCAGCATGTTCCTGGCAGTACAACGACGGCTTCATCCGCTTGGAAGTCAAACGTGGACGTTGCTGGCAGTTGTCGTGGGAGCAACGCCAAACACAAACCATGCCGATTTCAGCATGTTGCTTGCAGTACACTGCCTCCATGCTGCCTTCGGTGTAGTACCTCGCGAATCTTGCGCAGGAGACCCGTGAGCAGGTCCTGCTGCGGACGTCCACCATACCGTCCTCAGCATGCTCGTTGCAGTACCTCGTAGTCTTGCTCATCTCGAAGTTGAAGCTCGCTCTCTTCCGGCAGAATGGATGCGAGCAACGCCATATTTTGACGTTGACCATTCCGTTCTTAGCGTGCTGCAGGCAGTACGCTCCCGATTTCCTGCCCTCGACATTGAAACTCGGCTGCGTCCTGCACTCTTTGTGCAAGCAACGCCGTGCAGAAACATTCACCATGTCGTCTTTAGCATGTTTCCGGCAATACACCGCCGGCTTGATACCCTCGAAGTTGTAGGTCGGCTGTTTGGCGCATCTGCTGTGTAGGCAAAGTGGCGCCATTGTCACCAAGCAAGATCGCCGAGCAAGGCCCTAATACAGTTCAGGAGGGGAGGAACGGAGGGCACAGAATAATGAGCTGATCTGTGGACAACTCCGGTTTGTGGAATCGACAGGCTATACGTGCGGGTTTGGAGGGGGTGGCAGACAGGAATCTTCATATGTTGGGGAGAGACAAGGTGGCAATACAAGGTGTAGTAGTCAAACCCACGCGCCATTAGCTTGATGCAAAAGACAAATAATCAGAGGCAAACAACACAGGACACACGCATGTACTCAAACTCGACAGGACAAAGTGCAGCCGAAAGTTGGCTGTTGATATGTGCCGGACTAGCCGTCTAGCGGAATGTTGATGTGCCACTCTCACACTGCATGACACCCGCCTTTCAGCGAACGAGGGGTGGGGGTGGCCGGTCGACGAGTTACATAAACCAGAGCATAAGAATGCTCTAATGGTGTAAATGCTTGCACATCATCGGCCGGTCAGCGAAAACAATGAGGTTGGTGCTTTTGTTTCAACAAAACACAGTTGACGTGGAGTTCCAGACATTGTGATGTTGGCATGGGCAATTCGATGGCGATCCACAGTTTAATCAGTGCGTAACAAGAATGGCATTCCGACGATTGGGTTGAGGAGCCAGGTCACTCAGAAAGCGTATTAGCCAAACAAAGCTAGCCCTATGAAGGCACTCATAATCTGGTGCATCACAGGAACCCACCCACCTACCGCCCCCGGTGGCATACTCATGCCAACTCTGTTCATGCGGTATAGTATTGATCGTTAGTTGAACTCAGCACTTGCTTTACTCGTCAAAAATACGTTTACTTCTGACTGCTCTGCTGTACGCCAATATACACTAACAGCTGGACATTTTCTAAAAAACGACGGGCGAGGGACAGGCTGCCGTGCGATGGCCTCCACACAAGTACTCTTCGATGTGCACGAATGCCCGAAGAACCCTTAAAAAAATGCAGGCTAAAGTAGAGTGGAGCCGTCTCTTGCTTGCCATGCGTGTTGCAGACACACACGGTTGGTGTAACAAACAAACATGTTTTCGAACTTACGAGCGTTCGACAGTAGTGGTAGCACTTGAGGCCAAACACCTTTCTGCCTGGCCAGGCTCTCCTACACCGGAAAACCCTTCCGATATCGATGGAGACGCGTGCTACGATAAAGGTACCTCATTTTGGATGAAAATATTTATGAATGGCGGAGCTCCTTAGGGCCCGTTTTAACGAAGAAGAAAAAACTTCAAATTGGAAAAAAAAAAAATCCACCTTTCGTTGGTCAACACACGCACCAGCACCAAAGATTAGGATCTTGGGGCATAATATTTGGTGCTGGTGCGTGTGTTGACCAATGAGAAGCGAATTTGAATTTTATTTTTTCCATATTGCATTTATTTTATACTCGTTAATAGTATGGGCCCTTAACCCCAAATCGTCGGAATTTCGTTTCTTGCGTTCCACTAATATTCGTATTACACTTAAGGCCCCGGGATTTGTTCATCGGGTAGCGCTTTTGGTTTCCTCCAAAAACAGTTTTCGACTTGCTATTAGTATAGAACCCCTCAAGTGACCACCCTCAGAAAATGGCCTGTATGCAGGTGCATGCAGGCTACCGTAGCGTGCGTCTGAAACCCCAGCCATTTACTACAACACGATTCGTGGAACACCTAGGTAAGGGGGTTGTTCATCCAAAAATGTTTTTAGTGCGTGTTTGGATGATGTAGAGGTCCACTCCAGGGACGAACCTGAACACCTCAAGCAGCCAAGCCTACCGTAGACAGGGCCGCGACGCAGAAAGCGGGAGCAACTTTCAGAAGGTACACTCCCTCGCCTGACGAGTGAACAGCTTTTCACACCAGCCCCCACTCCCAACATACTTCACACTCCCGCCTATTTGGTGAGCATATGCCTTACTGTAAAGACGGCGGCCCTATCAGTGAAGCGAGGTGCTAACGGTCCACAATTTGACGAGAGTTGACGAGGGAAGAAAGTGCTGAAATCTTCTCGCGATAAAAAAGGCAAGGCAAGAACCGCAGTGGGGGAGGAGGCAGAAGAGCCTGCTTGGTGACCCCGGATCTGAGTTACGGCCAGGAAGGAGAGAGAAAGAAAGGGCGAAGATAATAAAAGGGATGGAAAATAAAATAACATTTACATGTATACCTCTTGCGCAGGAAGGAGAGATAAAGGAAGGGCGAAGATACTTAATGGGACGGAAAATGAAATGATATATATATATATACCTCTTGCTCTGGTAGTTTAAGTGTTCAGAACCCCAAACCGTGGGTAGGACCGGAAGCGCCTGTAGTGAAAAAGCTCCTAAGTAGGTAAGGGACGGGTGCTACGATAGAGGTGTCACTTTTTTGGCTGCATTATATTCTGGATAACCGTGGAAAACCGTGCTCCTTACGTAGCCCAAACCCGTCGGCCTTCCATTCTTGTGTTGACTTTTGTTTCATACTGTGGTTAGGCAATGGGGGTTTTTCATCGGGTAGTACTCTTATTATTCTCTCAACCCAGTCTTTGACTACTGCAGGTATAGAGGTCCTCGAGTGCCCACCCCCAGAGAACAGACAGTGTACCTGGTAGTGCACAGTGCACCTCTACCGTGGCATGTGTCAAGGTACAGACGGTACCTGCAGTACCCAACCTCACAATAGTGCGAATACTCGCACCATGACGGGTATCGAACGCCGGTCAGTTGTATATATGTCCTCCCAGTACCTCCAGCTCTTTCCGGCCAAAGGCAACGATGCACTTCAACTCCCACTGCTTGGAGCACCTGTCATCATTTCCAGCCTAAATTTGCAGTTGAACGCATCGATGCGGTGCGCATATGCTACTGATATGACCACATAAGCTGGTAGTGGGAACCGCCTGGCTGAATAATATGTCTGGACACAAGGACCGCGGGAAGGGAGAGCCTCCCTTAAAAAAGAACACTTCAGCAGTATATATCATGCCTGTCTGAGGGCGAATCGGTGGTCACGGGTATATTTTCGATCAACAACTCCAGGAAATAGCACTCGCGGGAAAATACGCATCGACCGCCCCTGTTGTTGTCGTTTATAGCGGGTGCCAAACTGTACTGTACAGTGCTGAACGCATTCGGGCTAAATTATATTGGTGAAATATGGGATTCGGTTGTCAGCGAACAAGACTATATTAAGACCCTGACCCGTAGTGCACGTTTGAGACGGCAGGCCATTTACTGCTCGGTGTGCTGCATCTGTCAACGCATCACACGGAACACTTGCTTGAGTTCTACCACAAAACGACTCGTGCTACGGTAGGGAGGTTGCTTCCAGGTCTTGGATTTTCAGCTGATGAGAATCATTCAGCCAAGCGACTAACTTATTCCTTGGCATTTGTATGTATTTTTCCTTTAAACATTTCGCGATCGGCACCGTCATAGGATTGTTTCCTACTCTTGCGACAACAACATATGCCTTTGTCCAATTTTGAGTGACGTATGCCCGAATGGCGCCAGCACAGCACGGCAGTGAAAAGAGGGGTACCCTCGCTACCGTAGCAGCGCGCACGCCGCCAGTTTCCGATTTCATGTGGGTACACCCAATAAAATGGCAAGTGCTATAATTGCCACCACCACCACTTCTACTACCACTGCGGTACGGCTACAACTACGTCTACTACTTTTCCTAGTACACTTGCCCCTACTATGCCTACCACCATTTCGGTGCCAATACCACGGCAAATGCTACTACGTCTGTGACTAGGCCTGGCTTTGACACATCATGCGTGTTAATAAACCCGCCATACGCCAGAATAAAAGGCTACGATATGCCAGCGGCAAGCGAGCTATCATAAAGTCGAAAGCCAAGCGAGAAGGTGCCGGGCACAAAATGAAATTTACAAGTTTAAGTTATGTAGGGCTTCTGGATTTAGGGTACGGGTACGAAAGTGTTACGGAGCTCACATTAATTCCGGGTATTGTGACACAGGCGCCTCGGACTCACAGAAGTTTCATGTGGGTATCAAATAGTTGCACCCTTACTCCGGGCATTGTAGCACGGGGCGTACATAATTTACAGAAGTTCCGGGTACGGGTATGGATGCCGTACATAACTTAAAAATGTACGGGTGTGTAAGAGTGTTATAGAACTCACAGAACTTCCGGGTATTGTGGCACGAGCGTAAAAAACTCACAGAAGTTCCATACCCCGTTGTCCCCGTACCCCGGGTATTGTGGTACGGGCGTACAGAACTTACAGAAGTTCCGGGTACGGGTATGAGTGTCGCACAGAAGTCACCGAAGTTGTTTGTAGGGTAACAATACCCTGGAATAGCCCCGGGTGTGGTTATCTACGTACCCTACAGAAACAATATTTCATAGTTTGCATAACAATACAGCTGTAGTACAGGACACCTTATGAGAAACAAGAAAGCCGGCCAAGGCAGCATTTCGTACTTGAGAGAGGGTGCTTTCAAAGCTTCAAGTTCAATATATAACGACTCTCGAATTAATGTTTTCCTCGAAATATCAGACTGCATGTTTAACTTTTAATAGCCTGTTTTAAGTTGTGTGTTCTGTGCTGTTCTAGTAAAAGGGCTGGTGAACCGACAAACAATGACTTACCAAGAACAGCTTCAGGTTTAAAATTACATCACAACACACCAAGCCATCACCAGGGCATCCGCGCTCGTTCACTACACGGTGGCGAACCGAATCTTTGTCAAGGGCACGCATGGTAAGCAGAGGAGCCGTTGGCACGAGTACTTGGTAGATGCAGGCTCCGTCACCGCTGTCGGAATTTGACGGGCCTGGTACGACGGCAGAAAACACATATCATATGATATGAGTATACTTCGAAGTATATTAACATGTAATACGTGTAGCGTGTACTACCGAGTACGATACGTATACTGTGATGTATACGCACGACGTGAACGTACCTGTGGTACGATATACGATTGCGATACGTACAATACGTATACCTGGTAGTACATAAGGATAATGGGTAGTTTTGTACGTAGACGACGTAACGGCCTCCGCAACGGAATAACGAACAAAACAGGATTTATTGGTAGAGAGAATGAGGCATGTCTGTACCGGGGACTGGGATAGAGTATGGTGGGTTTTGGTGATTTGTTGTGACCCGCAGGTAGCCACTCCTTTCGAGAAAGGCATCAAGTGCAGGTCAGCATCCCCACGTCGATCGCAAGCAAGCACGAGGTTCCTGCTGCAAGTGTGAGCACACGTGGGGTAGTCGCTGGTTTGGGCAGCCGAGCCAGGAATTTGTGCCCCCTTCTCCTTTCGAGAAAGGCATCAAGTGCAGGTCAGCATCCCCACGTCGATCGCAAGCAAGCACGAGGTTCCTGCTGCAAGTGTGAGCACACGTGGGGTAATCGCTGGTTTAGGCAGCCGAGCCAGGAATTTGCGCCCCCTTTTTCTTCTGGGCAGCCAAGCCAGGTGTTCCCGCGATGATGGTGGATGATGCTGACTCCGATATCGTATATAGATTTTGTTTTCATACGAACCTGTTACACCAGTCTTACAATATCATGCATATCTTTGGCCGGAGAAATACGCAAGTATCAGCAAGAAAAACAAACAAAAGAGCCATAGAGAGTACTATGAGGCCGTATGGGTAAAGGATGGTGTAAACCCGAATAGGTACCGGCATCCAAGGTATTGTAACAAACTTATACCCTTACCCCGGGTGTTGTGGCACGGGGCGTACATAACTTACAGAAGCTCCAGGTACGGGTATGGATGTCGTATATATCCCACAGAAGTTCCGGGTACGGGTATGAAAGTGTTACAGAATTCACAGAAGTTCCGGGTATTGTGGCACGGGCGTACACATCTCACAGAAGTTCCGTGAGGGTATAAAATACCTGTGCTCGTACCCCGGGTATTGTGGCACGGGGCGAACAGAACATGCGGAAATTCCGGGTACGGGTATAGATGTCGTACATAACTCACAGAAGTTCCTGTTACGGGTATAAATGTTGTTACAGAACTTACAGAAGTTCTTCGTAGGGTAATACTCGGGTAAATACCACGGGTTTGGTTTGGTAGGTAACCCACAGGGCACTACCTTGGAAAATTTCAAGACGGCAACGGAAAGGAAAATGAAGACGAGAAACAACGCACGCTGTGATGCATCACAGCGAGGTCCTGATCTCGGAACTAAAAGGCCTACCCAGCGTGGGCTATTAATCTGGCCCAGGGAGAAACAATGATGCCGGTCGAAAGAAGGCGCAAAGGCGCCAGTGGAAACCCGAACGCTCGAGGCGGTACGGAAGTTAGACGAGCACTGCGAAGCTTGAGAGCGGGGAGGGAGGGGGAGGGGGGGGGGTGTACTCATGTCGTGCACGGCCGTAGTCATATGACCATAGACCCTCGCATCCCTACAATGCCGGGACGGAGCACGTTGGGTTTTCACCAACCAGGCAGACATTGCTTGCACCAAGCGCGAAGCGCCGTGAGGTATTGGGCGAGTGTCATGGAGGCTGAGCTGCATCCTGCTAAGAACCGCCTCTGAGGCGGACTTGCATATGGACGACAGCTTCAATGAGTTAATTTAATTTATGGTGTGGTCACTTCCGGAGACAGCAATGTGTTTTACTATGTAACTGCCTCGCGGATGCCTTACCATATTAACACTACGTGATACGACCATTCCCCTTGTGCGGAGCAAAGGGCTCCACCCCGCACAAATGATCTACTCGACCGCCAGCTTTGGTGACCGCCAAAAAAAAAAAAAAAAAAGGCACCCTGGTTGTCTAGCTCACGCAGCGAGTGGCGTGTTTTACAGCGTCGTTGCCAACCGACGCCAACCCAACCTATAAATATATAATATATTTATGGGGGGGGGGGGGGGGGGGGGGGGGGGGACCAAGGACACAGAGGCCGGCAACAACGTCAGGACTCTGGTCTATGAGTATCGGATCCGGAAAGGGTATGTTCTTGATAAACACACTGCAAGCGCAAGCTGAAACGCAACGAGATCAATGGTCCAAAACAAGGTAGGCCAAGAAAAGAGAGGCCAAACGGGAGTGCCTCGTATACTACAAATTCAAGAGAAAAACGCCCTTGTCCTAACTTTTTGTGGGGACTGAAGCTATGCGAAGGAATCAGAGGAACTAGAGTGCCTGCGAACGCCCCCAGGCACACTGCCCTTTCACCCCCGCTCCTGAACTCTCGCCAGTTCATCGTTACAAACCTTACCTGGCTAAAGAGCGCCACCTACTATGACACCATCATACGTACATACACCATCATCAGTGCAGCCCGGACTGTCTACTCGCAGGTTCGCGCGCCAGCCTCTAAAGACCGTCATCGGCCAGCGTGAGACCAGTCTTTGTCGAACGACTTGAGGACAGTCATCATCACCAGACGATCGGAATTCTAAGAGTCTTACATACTGGCTAGAGCTTACAAAACAGTGTTGATTCCGTACGAAGTACAGCAGTAGACAACAGGTAAATCCTGGGTTCAGGGATATGCGTGTACGATATACTACTATTAATAGTAGTACGAAGAGAAAAGGGTGTCTGCGCAGAAAAAAATAACTATGAAATGAGCTTATCTATTCTCCCGCTACCGATGACTGATCACAAAGTCTAAGCAAGTAGGCACAAAATATGACCAACTCGTTGATAATTAAAGCAAGTAGGCACAACATATTTATGGTAGAGCCGTATCTGGGTAATACGGGGTTCGACCGGTGCATTCGATTCGCCGAAAACTCTCCGGATGTTTTGGATTGGCCAAGCTTGCCCCGAGAGGGTCTCGGACCGTCTGGGAAGGTTGAGGGGTGTACATTATTTTGCTTTTTCGTGGCACGCGGCACGTGTCGCGGCGTGCCGCGGCAGCGTCCGTGGCGTGTCGCGACGCGTGCCACGAAAACCTCCAATAACGTAGATCCGTGTGCCGCGGCATGTCGCGAAATGCCGCGGCACGTGTCGCGGCGTGCCGCAGTAGGGTTCGTGGCGTGTCGCGGCATGTCGCGGCATGTCGCGACACGTGTCGCGACACGAGCCACGAAAAAGTAAAAAAAATGTAGATCCGTGGGAAGGTTGCAAGAAGAACTACCAGGTACGACACACTACATACAGAGTTGCTGCAGTTGTTGATGATGCTGCTGTTGCATGCTTCGGTTGCCTGCTGCTGCACTGCAGCGGATACGGGTGCTACAAGTAAGTAGTGTGCATCTGCAGTGTTGTTGCTGCAGTGATGTTGCTGCAAGCGCCGCGGCAAGCAAGGTATGCGGTAGCGCAAGAGCTGCTGCTGCTGCAGGCAAGCGCTGCTATATACAAGCAAACGCGCTGCTGCTTGCTGCAAGCGAGAGCTGCTTCAAGCAAGAGCTGCTGCAAGCAAGAGCTGCTGCAAGCAAGCGCTGCTGCAATCAAGCGCTGTTGCAAGCAGCTTGCTGGTGCTTGCTGGTGCTTGCTGGTGCTTGCTGCAGCTTACTGTGTCTGCATGCTTCTGTTTCAGCTGCTACATGCTTCTGCTGCTGCTGCTGCTGCTGCTGCTGCTGCTGCTGCTGCTGCTGCTGCAGGTACGAAGTCCTCCTGCTGCCAGCACGACGACTGCTGCTCCTCCCGCAAGTGTTTTCTTTTTCCAGCCTAATAATACAATATTCAGCATTTTTCGTTGCCGATTACGCGCATAGCAAATCTCCCTTCTTCCCCTCGCTGCCTCGGCAAGGTTTTTGCTTTGGCATGGCCCATAGCGAGGGGGGGGGGTCTTTCTAGCGAGCAAAGCTAAACTCACCCTCAAGCGGACCGATACCTTCTTGCCGCTGCGCGCCCGCCGCGAAGCGTGCGCAGCGGTGGAGTTGGGTCGGCACTGGTGCGTCAGGAGCAAACGTTCAGATGCACGGGCCTTTTTGGCCGTCGTTGTAGACAGCAATGTCCATCTCACTTTTGTGCGCGGAGGCAGACGCCATTAGAAAGGTGGACGGACAGTACGTACACGGCCCTAGGTGTGTTTGCTAGAGGGAGCTGTACTGTCTNGGTCACCAAAGCTGGCGGTCGAGTAGATCATTTGTGCGGGGTGGAGCCCTTTGCTCCGCACAAGGGGAATGGTCGTATCACGTAGTGTTAATATGGTAAGGCATCCGCGAGGCAGTTACATAGTAAAACACATTGCTGTCTCCGGAAGTGGCCACACCATAAATTAAATTAACTCATTGAAGCTGTCGTCCATATGCAAGTCCGCCTCAGAGGCGGTTCTTAGCAGGATGCAGCTCAGCCTCCATGACACTCGCCCAATACCTCACGGCGCTTCGCGCTTGGTGCAAGCAATGTCTGCCTGGTTGGTGAAAACCCAACGTGCTCCGTCCCGGCATTGTAGGGATGCGAGGGTCTATGGTCATATGACTACGGCCGTGCACGACATGAGTACACCCCCCCTTGTGGCACGGGCGTACACATCTCACAGAAGTTCCGTGAGGGTGTAAAATACCTGTGCTCGTACCCCGGGTATTGTGGCACGGGGCGAACAGAACATACGGAAATTCCGGGTACGGGTATAGATGTCGTACATAACTCACAAAAGTTCCAGGTACGGGTATAAATGTCGTACAGAACTCACAGAAGTTCTTTGTAGGGTAATACTCGGGTAAATACCCCAGGTATGGTTTTGTAGGTACCCACAGGACACAACCTTGGATAATTTTGAGACGAAAACGGAAAGGAAAATGAAGACGAGAAACAACGCACGCTGTGATGCATTGAAGCGAGGTCCTGATCTCGGAACTAAAAGTCCTACCCAGCGTGGGCTATTGATCTGGCCCAAGGAGAAACAACCGATGCCGGTCGAAAGAAGGCGCAAAGGCGCCAGTGGAAACCCGAACGCGCAAGGCGGTACGGAAGTGAGACGAGCACTGCGAAGCTTGAGATCGGGGGGACCAAGGACACAGAGGCCGGCAACAACGTCAGGACTCTGGTCTATGAGTATCGGATCCGGAAAGGGTATGTTCTTGATAAACACACTGCAAGCGCAAGCTGAAACGCAACGAGATCAATGGTCCAAAACAAGGTAGGCCAAGAAAAGAGAGGCCAAACGGGAGTGCCTCGTATACTACAAATTCAAGAGAAAAACGCCCTTGTCCTAACTTTTTGTGGGGACTGAAGCTATGCGAAGGAATCAGAGGAACTAGAGTGCCTGCGAACGCCCCCAGGCACACTGCCCTTTCACCCCCGCTCCTGAACTCTCGCCAGTTCATCGTTACAAACCTTACCTGGCTAAAGAGCGCCACCTACTATGACACCATCATACGTACATACACCATCATCAGTGCAGCCCGGACTGTCTACTCGCAGGTTCGCGCGCCAGCCTCTAAAGACCGTCATCGGCCAGCGTGAGACCAGTCTTTGTCGAACGACTTGAGGACAGTCATCATCACCAGACGATCGGAATTCTAAGAGTCTTACATACTGGCTAGAGCTTACAAAACAGTGTTGATTCCGTACGAAGTACAGCAGTAGACAACAGGTAAATCCTGGGTTCAGGGATATGCGTGTACGATATACTACTATTAATAGTAGTACGAAGAGAAAAGGGTGTCTGCGCAGAAAAAAATAACTATGAAATGAGCTTATCTATTCTCCCGCTACCGATGACTGATCACAAAGTCTAAGCAAGTAGGCACAAAATATGACCAACTCGTTGATAATTAAAGCAAGTAGGCACAACATATTTATGGTAGAGCCGTATCTGGGTAATACGGGGTTCGACCGGTGCATTCGATTCGCCGAAAACTCTCCGGATGTTTTGGATTGGCCAAGCTTGCCCCGAGAGGGTCTCGGACCGTCTGGGAAGGTTGAGGGGTGTACATTATTTTGCTTTTTCGTGGCACGCGGCACGTGTCGCGGCGTGCCGCGGCAGCGTCCGTGGCGTGTCGCGACGCGTGCCACGAAAACCTCCAATAACGTAGATCCGTGTGCCGCGGCATGTCGCGAAATGCCGCGGCACGTGTCGCGGCGTGCCGCAGCAGGGTCCGTGGCGTGTCGCGGCATGTCGCGGCATGTCGCGACACGTGTCGCGACACGAGCCACGAAAAAGTAAAAAAAATGTAGATCCGTGGGAAGGTTGCAAGAAGAACTACCAGGTACGACACACTACATACAGAGTTGCTGCAGTTGTTGATGATGCTGCTGTTGCATGCTTCGGTTGCCTGCTGCTGCACTGCAGCGGATACGGGTGCTACAAGTAAGTAGTGTGCATCTGCAGTGTTGTTGCTGCAGTGATGTTGCTGCAAGCGCCGCGGCAAGCAAGGTATGCGGTAGCGCAAGAGCTGCTGCTGCTGCAGGCAAGCGCTGCTATATACAAGCAAACGCGCTGCTGCTTGCTGCAAGCGAGAGCTGCTTCAAGCAAGAGCTGCTGCAAGCAAGAGCTGCTGCAAGCAAGCGCTGCTGCAATCAAGCGCTGTTGCAAGCAGCTTGCTGGTGCTTGCTGGTGCTTGCTGGTGCTTGCTGCAGCTTACTGTGTCTGCATGCTTCTGTTTCAGCTGCTACATGCTTCTGCTGCTGCTGCTGCTGCTGCTGCTGCTGCAGGTACGAAGTCCTCCTGCTGCCAGCACGACGACTGCTGCTCCTCCCGCAAGTGTTTTCTTTTTCCAGCCTAATAATACAATATTCAGCATTTTTCGTTGCCGATTACGCGCATAGCAAATCTCCCTTCTTCCCCTCGCTGCCTCGGCAAGGTTTTTGCTTTGGCATGGCCCATAGCGAGGGGGGGGGGTCTTTCTAGCGAGCAAAGCTAAACTCACCCTCAAGCGGACCGATACCTTCTTGCCGCTGCGCGCCCGCCGCGAAGCGTGCGCAGCGGTGGAGTTGGGTCGGCACTGGTGCGTCAGGAGCAAACGTTCAGATGCACGGGCCTTTTTGGCCGTCGTTGTAGACAGCAATGTCCATCTCACTTTTGTGCGCGGAGGCAGACGCCATTAGAAAGGTGGACGGACAGTACGTACACGGCCCTAGGTGTGTTTGCTAGAGGGAGCTGTACTGTCTCATAAACCTGGCTTCGCCATCAAAGGAGGAGGGAGCGTGTGGCGACGAGCTGAAGACTGGGCTGGTTGACCCCTTCAGCGCGAGAATTTTTGTTTTCCAGACCAAGCACTCTGAGTGCAACGAGGGAGAAAGCGAGGAACTGACTGGGAAGGACAGCAGCGAGAGCGTGTACGGACGGAGCGGGTCGATTGTGGTCGTGCTAGGACTGGCCAGAGCGGCACCGGAGCGGCACGCCGGAGCACCAAGCAGCACAGAAGCGCGCCGGAGCACGGACGACATCGACCCGTGGCGTACGGACAAACATTATTTTTGTGACAAATATTTCGTTTTTTTTTCCCTGAATTTGGGTGTTGGGTCTGTGTGGATGACGTCACTGGTTTTGTAAAGAGATGCGGCAGAGATGGCGCGGATACCCTCGGTTCCTTAATTGTGTGCCGGATCGTGGAAGACCCCTTCAATGTGGAACGATTCCTAATCAGTGTCGATGTTTATAATGCTGTGCCTAACACAGACGTTCAGGATAGATTCGGGTATTTTTCAATTGACGTGATGGCTTTGGTTGGCTGTTCTTTTTCACTGTGTGTCCGCGGACTGTTATTCTGGCAGCACTTCAGACAGCAGCTGCGTGCTCCATCTTGTTCCCACGCCTACGGTGTGGTTTTGTACAGACAGCACTTCAGACAGTAGTTCCGCTGTAGTCGGAAAATTAATCGGTAAATAATGGGAGGGGGGGGAGGGGGGCAATGATGCTGTAGCCGAATGGAGACTGCGGGCGTGTAGTTCAGTTTTGGACACGCATAACATGCTGTAGGGATTTTAGGTGTACCTCTTCGGACTTGTGTATCCTTTCCCTGCTAAGTGTGCGTGTTCTTTAGGATTCTCTGATGGCTCTAGCACTTTTATGACCACGGGCCGTGATCTTGCTAGATCAGACAATAGGGATTAGCAACTGAAACGAGTTTAATGTGAAGACAACAACAACATAGCGGAAGGTCTTCAATTATGACTATCATTCCGACGGAAATCCCCGGGTAAAAAAAAACTCGCAAGATCAGCACCTTGCAGACAACCCCAGAAGATCTGTGGAATTACGAGTAGCAACAGCGACTCTCGTGGTTGACGGTCAAGTACGACAAAATTCATAGTCAGCGGAGACATACACTCCGGGAAAGAGAGACGAAAGACGAGATCTTGGTGGAACATCGAAAAGCGAAACCCGTCCAAACCCTTCGCCGAAGTAGATATATGTTTTCTGTGCGCGTAAGCAACATCACAGCAGGCAGTCATTTCCATGGCAACGAAGTCTCACCTCTGACTGTTGCGGTTTGCTGTCCAAGTGGGAGGGGAAGGAGAGAAGCCGAGGGGGACGTATTTACTGCCGTACGTCGCAGGCTCGCCAGACTTCAAGGAAGGGAGCGGAAACAAAGGCGAGAATTGTCACCTGAAGCAGAGCCCCCTAGTATTGAGTTGATGTCCTAGTTACGCATACGAGTAAGTACAGCAGCAAGCATTCCAGGACACCTCACTGCATTCTATCCAAAGTGGTTCCCGTTTTATTCAAAAATTGGTGGCGTTATTGTTTGGGGCGTAGGGGGCCAAAATTGTACGAGGGGTATGGTTCCAAGATTGATACGGTTAAAATATACCAAAATCCTGCCAAAATCACACACCAAGGCTGCACTGACCAAACACGGGCAAAGTCACCCAAAGTTAGCAGCACACGTCCATAGCCTATGTATATGTGTGGCTATATGACAGACAAGATCGTATTCAATAGTTTGCCCTATTTCGCACAAACGAGCTGCTGCTGGCAACTCAGAGATACGCAAAAAAAGGGATATGATAAACCCCAGCCAGAGAGGTGCGGCCGAACCTCCGCCACAACACCCGAACTTCAAGAATACGCTTAAACGCGCGCGATATACAACTGATTATAGCGAAACTCTTCGCAGCAGTCGATAATCGATAACATCATGTCAGCAGCGATGCCACCAAAACCAGCTCGTGAACAAGATATTTAGGATGATGCAAAATGTATGGCAACGCCAAGGCAACGCACGGAAAAAAGCGAAAACGAAGGTCTAACGCGCCTATTTCCTACACACAGAGCCAACTGACATACAGCAGTGTAGTACGTAGTGCTCGAGCTAGCCTGTGATCCTGTGGTTGCGTAGAACCTTGAGTTATGGAGTTCCTTCCTCTACAGGTGGTGTTACCGTCGAAGACGTGGCCAGCGTTGGTACATGTTGTACCATCCATTTCTAAGTTGCGCTGCATATTTGTCGGGAAAATGCTGTACGTATGTACAAGGGCTCCGCTGCGCGGGCGGCTATCGCCGCCCGCTACGCTCGCGGAAGGAATAATAGAACCAAATGTGAAAAGAAAGGGTAAAAGAGGAGCATATATTATTGTAGCTGCAACTGGCGACTTGATAATGCCAAGAGCTCCATATGTATGACGGCAAATACAGGACAAAAACGATTGTGGTGAACAACACGAAAAAATATCGCTAAAAGAAAGCAAAGCTTCGCTCCGAGGGCGGTTGACGCCGCCCGCTACGCTCGCGCAAGGAAAGGGGCAGAAGAAGTCCACTATGTGTAAAGACCGACTTGAAAAGGCCAAAGAGATTCATGGTGCAATGCAACGAAATACTTATTGCTGTACGCAACTGAACGTACAGTACCCGTCTACTACTGCTGTATTGTGATGCAGGAGTACTGGCATGCGGCATGTATGTGGCAAAGCAACTATCATACCTGTACGCGACAGCAGTTGTACACCACAAAACAAAGCAAAAAACACAAAGAACA
>MEHQ01000789.1:0-102425 GCA_008828725.1 Saccharina japonica | reverse complement strand
TGTTCTTTGTGTTTTTTGCTTTGTTTGTGGTGTACAACTGCTGTCGCCGTACAGGTATGATAGTTGCTTTGCCACATACATGCCGCATCCAGTACTCCTGCATCACCCGAACCATGCCAGGGCGGGGCCGGTATAACAGCGGGCACAAACAAAAATACCAAATAATAACTGGGCCACGATCCACACACTATGATATAACGCAAAATGCACTGATCAGGCAAGTTGACACACGCAGTCAACCACGTACCAACCGACCCACCGACACCCGCCCACCCACACCCACCCACTCACTCACGTACTCACCCACACCCACTATCTCACACCCACCCACCCAACCACCGACCCACCCACCCAACCGCGTACGTATGCACCAACCGATCGACACACACACGTACCAACCGATCCACCCACCCACAATAACAACTACAACAACAGCAAAGTGAAAAATCGGTATACAGCAGCAACAGTACGTACAGCAATAGTAGTAGTCCTTATATAACCCATCTACAGCAGCAATAACAACAACAGCGGTCCAGAAAGTAGTAGCACGTACTCGTGCGTACGTACAGCGGACACAAACTGAACGCCGGCATGGATGCGCAGCCCTTGTACGTACAGCAGTGGCCCTTTCTTTTTTTTCTGATTTTTTTACCTCTGGGCTTTTTATTTCGAAATTAGTGCAACAACCGTTAACTTGCGAAGTTATGGGCCGATTTCCATTCTGACCGAAGTTCTGGAGATCCATATTTTCACATCTGGGGGACTCTTTGAAAAAAAAACTTGGTTTTAGTATGACCAAAAAATTCACTTGATTTTAGTATGTAGACTTGATTTTAGTATGGATATTTTTATCTTGCAATTAGTGTGGATATTGTGGATATTGTGGATATTTGACTTGCTCTTTGTGTGGGTGTTAGACCCCGGGCCGCAAAGCCCTCCGAATACGCTGGGAATCCCTTCCCTCCCTCGGACCCGTTCCTTATTTGGGGATATCACAGCCAACATTGCGCGCTTGTGTGTTGGACGTTGAAAATAAAGGTCTCCAGGGCTGATCTTCGTGCAAACATATCGACGAATATTAAAAGCCCTTATCCAAACGAACAACCAAAAGGAGAATAGCCCGTGCGAAAGTTGCCAAACGTTTCAATCGAAATGCTTTCAAAGCTGCCTCTTCGGTGTTACAACGGTATACAATATCAAATGGTGGTCACAAGTTGATATTATTGCGTTTGCCTTCAAAACAAACGCTGCGTACGCCCACGAGCATATATCGTTTGGATCGTTCGAGCAATGATGGTTATATGCTATAGATGATCACATACATATGGTGTTAGTATCGCAATCGAATGAGTAACATTCGCGTTGTTGCTAGTCTCCGGTCTTACTAGAAAATATGTGTTGAGAAAGGGCCATTATGATCGGGCAAGTTTTGTCCAAGTGTTAGTATCGCAATCGAATGAGTATCATTCGCGTTGCTACTGTAGTCCCCAGTCCTGAAAAAAATTGCAAGGCTTTGTCCGGCGTTTTTCTCGCGGGCTCAGGGGTAGTTCCTCGTTGTCTTAATGTTGCACAGATAGATGATGCTCCGAGTACCTTGGAGTAAAGTAAGGAGTATTGGAGATATAACACTTCAGATACTTCGTGTACTCAAAGTATTTCGGGGTTCAATACTCCGGGATACTGCTCGTACTCGGATTATTTCGGGTATGAACACTGTCGATACTGCTTGTACTCGGAGTATTTCGGGGTCCGATACTGCGGGTACTCCTTGTACTCCAAGTATTTGGGGCCTCAGTACTGCTCATACTCCAAGTACTCCGAGTATTCAGGCAGCCAGTACTCTCATACTCTTAAGCACTCGGAGTACGAAATGCTCTGGATATACACGGAGTATACTGCACGATAAGACTGCATAATAGGACGGTGCTTTCGTTTTTGGGATCGAAAAATACAAATCTGAAGCTCGAAATCGAACCGCATAGGAAACGGCCTCTTGATTGTGCAAAATCTGACCGGATCGAAAAATGGCATGGTCTCTAAATTCAAGATGTTATCCACGCAGAAAGCAAGCAGCAGCATCCACAACAGCAGCAGCAGCAGCAGCAGCACGATGGATGAGTTGGATGGTGACACAGCAGCGACGTTGCTTCGCGCCCGACGACCAGCCGACGAAAGGTGCGTCTCTCCGTCGCCAAACTACAGTCGGCTGGCGAGGGCTCGGGCCTAGACACGAAGGGAAGCGCACTCGGCGCGGGCCTCTCCGTACTCGTGGACTTTACAGCAGCAGCAGCAGCAGCAGTAGTCAGTCAACGCTCGGATGCTTCGTTGTGTCAAAATACAAAATGCTAAGTCAGGTCGACTCGAGCGCACCCGGCGCGTCGCCGCCAGACCAGAGGCAGCCAGCGTGGCTTCGGACGCTTGGGTTCTACGCCCAGTACAGCGCACTCGGCGCGTCTCTTCGCGGCGCCAGACCACAACAACAGCAGTTGGTCTTGGCGTGACATGTACTCATACACGTGGTGGCGAGGCGTCGTGGCTTGCTTTCACAGTAGTGGACAAACACTGTTAGTGGATCTTCCTAAGGTAGCTAATTAGGCACTCTGATTGGCCAAGCAAGCACTGACCACTGGCATAGGGTTCGGGTTAGGGTTAGGGTTTGGTATGAGGGTCAACATACTACTACCAAGACAAAACCCCCATTCTAAAGATCCACTATCACCCTTTGTGCACCCCTCTGCTTTCATGTCACCACAGCCATCAGGAACCCCCACCCCCTATTCAAAAATAGTAGTACTAAATGTGGAACTCCCCGTGGTCGCAGTTTTTTCTCAGGGTCTGCTGGAGGGGTGCTCGGCGAGCGTGCTGCTGTGCTCGGCGTGCGCTCACCAAGATGCCGATACTCGGCCGAGGCCCATGGTGTGTGCTTGGCTGTCGAGGCGAGCAAAAACTGTCGCGACGCCGCTGCTGTGCGCCAAGAACGAGCTTTGAGGGTCGAGGGGACAAGGGGGTACCCGTGGTGTGATTCAGGGGGTCACTTTTCTGTCACGCTTATTAACTTGATTTGGGGGGTCACTTTTCTGTCACGCTGAGTAACTTGAAAACTGGGGCCACTTTTGTCACGCCTATTATCTTGAAAATCGGGCTTCACTTTTGGGATTACGCTTTTGGAGTCTCCGGTCCAAGGACCGGAGAATTCGTAGCCGTTGTCGTAAATAACTGCCTCGAGGTTGAAGCATCAAGGCGGCACTTTCCTCCTTCTGTCTTCTAATGCATCTTAAAAAACAATGTATCCATAATACTCAAAGGTCTCTCGATGAAGCACACGGATTCCGAGTCCTCTGTGCCCTCCGAGGCCCTTTTCTCGACGTTATCTGGAGTATTTTCGTTAACTTCGTTGGCTACTGTGCCAGTCTTCCCCGACATTGCCCAGGGCAATCCTGCTTGATAGCCTGCTTGATAGCTCGTGCGGCCGCCGTAAACGCACAAGTGGGTTAACGCGCTAAATCGTGGGCATAGTATAGGGTTTCCCCCGTTGCCACGAAATGTTGACCAATAATTTTGACGAACAAAAGTCTGTCGTTTTTGCTCGAAAATAAACGCCCCGCCGCTGTGGTCTGTTCGCAAGCCGCCAAAACAAACAAGCAGCGGGAGAGAAAAGCGAGCACCGAAAAGTACATACTGAACTGGATCAGAAAGCACCAAGCTGCCTAGAACACGGCACACGAGGCAACACAAGCCCTACCCGCTTGGTACATTGGCGAAAAAAGTAGTAGAAACACGACGCTGCTGTTCCTGGGCGGTGACGAGCCCGGTAGCTTCAGTAATCGCGAGTGGTGTCAGACGACCCCTCAAAAGCAGGTCTCTTTCCTGCCCCATGGCGTACCTACCGCACAGCAAAATCTTGAGCGCGAAGCAGCTTTTTCGCAACCACCAACCTCGCTAGGACACGAGACACAAGATAACACAAGTCCTGCGCGCTTGGTGCTGCTGCGACATAAGTAGTAGAAACACGACGTTGTTGTGGCTGGGCAGTGGCGAGCCTGGTAGCTTATGTAAATCGTGATGTTGCAGTAAAAACGTTGAAACAAAATAACTCCGCTTCCGCCGGACTACAGCGGTTTCCTCTCAGACCGTGTTGATATGTGGTACCTACCCAAGCGGAACCTCTGTTTTGCAGCGATCTCCGTTCCAGCAGTGGAATGCGACGTTGGTGAGGTTTGGCGAGACAACTTTACGGTCGCTTGATACGAGAACAGGTCGTCAACCACAGCACTAAAGTGCTCTTTGCGGGGTACTTACTTGGTACGTGGTTAGTTGGAAAAAAAAATGGGAAATTCGAGAATCGACAATAACATCGCAGTAAGCGAAAGCGGCCAGACAAGAGAAATCAACGGTGGGAGACCCTGCTTGTCGTCGATCATGCCCCCGCAGTCGGTGCGCAGTTTGGATTGTTACTTCTGGCGTCAGCCGCGAAAAAAAGAAAAATACAGCAGTGTCGTCGTCTTCGGTATTTTGAAGTCACCTCTAACTCCCATTGTCATGCGCGGCATCTCGCAGGCGAGACACCAAACATAACCATGCCTGACCCTACGGCGATTAGGAGGAAGCCCCTCGGGAGATTGACCACGAGCTCATGATCGGAGAGGGAACCAAACGTGAAGGCATAGATGTAGGCGCATTCCGCAAGCAAGAACAATACACCTACAGTAATACGCGTAGAAACATTAGGCTGTTTCATTCGCCCGAATGGCCTACAAACGCTTAATAAGTGCAACCACAAGGCATTGTGCCTCGCTTCGATCGCTCTCAAAAGTCACATTCGAGTTTAACCTGACTTGAGGCGACTGCCACGGGGCGGTTAGATGGACCATAGCAGCTACTACTCCTACTACTACTGTCGCCAGTATTCTTGATACTGCAGACGAGCCCGTCTACAAGAGGACCGTGATTAGGGCAGTGCGTAGGCTGTTCTTCGGCAGGTCCCCATTTCGCATATTTCTGACAACCAGCGGTCTCGCAATGAGCAAAGAAGTTAACCACCGAGCCGCTTGCGTCAACGACGGTATGGCGAGGGCATGCAGTAGGTACGCCATCGGCAAGCATACCCCACTCTGGCATTCTGCCACAATAATCCTTTATGCACCCCGCCCCACCGGTGTTTTCCATGCCGTCCTCAGCATGTTCCTGGCAGTACAACGCCGGCTCCATCCGCTTGGAAGTCAAACGTGGACGTTTCTGGCAGTTGTCGTGGGAGCAACGGTAAACACCTACCATGCCGATTTTAGCATGTCGCTGGCAGTACACTGCCTCCATGCTGCGTCCGCTGTAGTACCTCGCGAACCTTTCGCAGGAGACCCGTGAACATATCTTGCTGCCGATCTCCACCATGCCGTCCTCAGCATGCTCCTTGCAGTACCCCGTCGTCTTGCCCGTCCCGAAATTGAATATCGCTCTCTTCCGGCAGGATTCATGCAAGCAATGCCATGTTCTGACGCTGACCATTCCTTTCTTAGCGTGTTGCAGGCAGTACGCCGCCTGCTTCCTGCCCTCGACATTGAAAGTCGGCTGCGTCCCGCACTCTTTGTGCAAGCAACGCCGTGCACAAACATTCACCATTCCTTGTTCAGCGTGTTGCCTGCAATACGCCGCCGGCTTGATGCCCTCGATGTTGTAGCTCGGCTGTTTGGCGCATGCGCCGTGTAAACAATGTCGCGGCATTGTCGCCAAGCAAGGCCGCCAAGCAATGCCCTGTTACAGTTGAGGAGGGGGGAGTACGGAGAGCACAAAAAAACGAGCTGATCTGTGGACAACTCCGGTTTGTGGAATCCACAGGTGATACGTGCCAGTTTGGAGGGGGTGGCAGACAGGAATCTTCACCTCTTGGGGAGAGACAAGGTGGCAATACAAGGTGTGGTAGTCAAACCTCACACACCAACCATTAGCTTGACACGAAACACACAGAAACAGCAGCGAAGCACACAGGGCACACGCATGTGCTGAAAATCCACAGGACAAAGTGCAGCCGAACGTTGACTGTTGATATGTGCCGGACGGACCGGTCGTCTAGCGGGATGTTAATGTGTCAGCCAAACACTGCATGACACCTACCTTTCGGACAAAACGAAGGGTGCGGATAGCTGGCCGATGGGTTCCATAAACCGGGGCACAAATATGCTCTAATTTGGTGTGAACGCTTGCAAATCATCGGCCGGTCAGCGGAAACAATGAGGTTGGTGCTTTTGTTTCAAGAAAACACCAGTTGACGTGTGAAATTCCAGATATTGTGATGTTGGCTCGGGTGATTCGATAGCGATGCACAGTTCAATCATTGCTTAACAAGAATGAGATTCCGACGAATTTGTGTTTAGGAGCCTCGTCATAAGGAAAACGTATTAGCCAAATAACGGTACACCTATATCGAGGCACTCATCATCTGGTGCATCACAGCAACCCATCCACCTACCCCTCCCGGTGGCATACTCGTGCCAATTCTGTTCATGTGGTATAATTGATAGTTCGTTGAAGTCAGCACTTTCTCTACTGGTCAAAAATACGTCTTTCTTTGACTGCTCTGCTGTACGCAAATATACACTAACAGCTGGACAGTTTCTAAAAAGCGACAGGCGAGGGACAGGCTGCCATGCGATGGCCTCGACACAAGTACTCTTCGATGTGCACGAACGCATGAATAACCCTTTCAAATGCAGGCTAAAGTAGAGTGGAGCCGTCTCTTTCTGGCCATTCGTGTTGCAGACACACACGGTTGGTGTGAGATATAAACCATTTTTCGAACTTACGAGCGTTCGACGGTAGTGGTAGCACTCCAAGCCAACCACCTTTCTGCCTGCCCAGGCTCCAACACCGACAACCCCTCCCGATATCGATGGAATCCAAGCCATATCCTATAACCCGATTCGTGGAACACCTAGGTGAGGGGGTTGCCCCTCGAAATTTGTTTCGAGTGCGTGTTTGGATGCCGTACATATCTTATAAAGGTACGGGTGTAAGAGTATTACAGAACTCACAGAAGTTCCGGGTATTGTGACACGAGCGTAAATAACTCACAGAAGTTCCATACCACGTTATACTCGTACCCCAGGTATTGTGGCATGGGCGTACAGAACTTACAGAAGTTCCGGGTACGGGTACGAGTGTCGCACAGATGTCACAGAAGTTCTTTGTAGGGTAATAATACCCGCGAATAGTCCCGGGTTAAGTTATGTACGTACCCTACAGAAACAATATTTAAAGGTTTGCATACCAGTACAGCTGTAGTACAGGACACGTTATGAGAAACAAGAAAGCCGGCTAAGGCTGCATTTTGTATTTGAGAGAGGGGGCTTCCAAACGCTTTAACTTCAATATATAACGACTCTCGAATTAATGACTTCCTCGAAATATCAGACTGCATGTTTCACTATTAATAGCCTGTTTCAAGTTTTGTGTTCTGTGCTGTTCTAGTAAAAGGGCTGGTGAACCGACGAAAAACAGCTTACCAAGAACAGCTTCAGGTTTAAAATTACATCACAACACACCAAGCCATCCCCAGGGCATCCGCGCTCGTTCACTACACGGTGGCGAACCGAATACTTGTCAAGGGCACACATGGTGAGCAGAGGAGCCGTCGGCACGAGTACTTGGTAGATGCAGGCTCCGTCACCGTTGTCCGAATTTGACGGGCCTGGTACGACGGCCGAAAACACATATCATATGATATGATATGAGTATACTTCGAAGTATATTGACATGTAATACGTGTAGCTTGTACTACCGAGTACGATACGTATACTGTGATGTATGCGTACGACGTGAACGTACCTGTGGTACGATATACGATTGCGATACGTACAATACGTACACCTGGTAGTACATACGGATAATATACATTGTGTTTTTATACGAACCTGTTACACCAGTCTTACAATGTCATGCAAATCTTTGACCGGAGAAATACGCAAGTATCAGCAAGAAAAACAAACAAAAGAGCCATAGAGAGTACTATGAGGCCGTATGGGTAAAGGATGGTCTAAACCCGAATAGGTACCGGCATCCAAGGTATTGTAACAAACTTATACCCTTACCCCGGGTGTTGTGGCACGGGGCGTACATAACTTACAGAAGTTCCAGGTACGGGTATGGATGTCGTACATATCCCACAGAAGTTCCGGGTACGGGTATGAAAGTGTTACAGAACTCACAGAAGTTCCGGGTATTGTGACACGGGCGTACACAACTCACAGAAGTTCCGTGAGGGTGTAAAATACCTGTGCTCGTACCCCGGGTATTGTGGCACGGGGCGAACAGAACATACGGAAATTCCGGGTACGGGTATAGATGTCGTACATAACTCACAAAAGTTCCAGGTACGGGTATAAATGTCGTACAGAACTCACAGAAGTTCTTTGTAGGGTAATACTCGGGTAAATACCCCAGGTATGGTTTTGTAGGTACCCACAGGACACAACCTTGGATAATTTTGAGACGAAAACGGAAAGGAAAATGAAGACGAGAAACAACGCACGCTGTGATGCATTGAAGCGAGGTCCTGATCTCGGAACTAAAAGTCCTACCCAGCGTGGGCTATTGATCTGGCCCAAGGAGAAACAACCGATGCCGGTCGAAAGAAGGCGCAAAGGCGCCAGTGGAAACCCGAACGCGCAAGGCGGTACGGAAGTGAGACGAGCACTGCGAAGCTTGAGATCGGGGGGGCCAAGGACACAGAGGCCGGCAACAACGTCAGGACTCTGATCTATGAATATCGGATCCGGAAAGGGTATGTTCGTGATAAACACACTGCAAGCGCAAGCTGAAACGCAACGAGATCAATGGTCCAAAACAAAGTAGGCCAAGAAAAGAGAGGCCAAACAGGAGTGCCTCGTATACTACAAATTCAAGAGAAAAACGCCCTTGTCCTAAATTTATGTAGGACTGAAGCTTGCGTAGGGGTCAGAGGAACTACAGTAGAGTGCCTGCGAACGCCCCCAGGCACACTCCCCTTTCACTCCCGCTCCTGAACTCTCGCCAGTTCATCGTGACACACATTACTTGGCTAGAGAGCGCCACGTACTACGACACCATCATTATCAGTGCAGCCCGGACTATCTACCCAAGCTTCGCGAGCTAGTCTCTAAAGACCATCATCGGCTAGCGTCTGAGATCAGTCCTTCCTTGTCGTACGACTTGAAGACAGTAAACATCACCAGACCAGACGATCTGAATTGTAAGAGTCTTACGTAATCGCGAAAGCTTACAAAATATTGTCGATTCCGTACGAAGTATAGCAGTAGACCCCAGGTAAATCCTGGGTTCAGGGATATGCGTGTACGATATACTACTAGTAGTACAAAGAGAAAAGGGTGTCGGCGCAGAATAGAAATAACTATGAAATGAGCTTATCTATTCTCCCGCTACCGATGACTGATCACAAAGTCTAAGCAAGTAGGCCAAAAATATGACCAACTCGTTGATAATTGATAACATATTTATGGTAGAGCCGTATCTGGGTGATACGGGATTCGATCGGTGCATTCGATTCGCCGAAAACTCTCCGGATGTTTTGGATTGGCCAAGCTTAACCCGAGAGGGCCTCGGACCATCTCGGAAGGTTGAGGGGTGTACATTTTTTTGCTTTTTCGTGGCACGCGGCACGTGTCGCGGCGTGCCGCGGCAGCGTCCGTGGCGTGTCGCGACACGTGCCACGAAAATCTCAAATACTTTAGATCCGTGTGCCGCGGCATGTCGCGAAATGCCGCGGCACGTGTCGCGGCGTGCCGCAGCAGGGTCCGTGGCGTGTCGCGGCATGTCGCGACACGTGTCGCGACACGAGCCACAAAAAAGAAAAAAATGTAGATCCGTGGGAAGGTTGCAAGAAGAACTACCAGGTATGACACACTACATACAGAGTTGCTGCAGTTGTTGTTGATGATGCTGCTGTTGCATGCTTCGGTTGCCTGCTGCTGCACTGCAGCGGATACTGGTGCTGCAAGTAAGTAGTGTGCATCTGCAGTAATGTTGCTGCAGTGATGCTGCTGCAAGCGCCGCGGCAAGCAAGGCATGCGGTAGCGCAAGAGCTGCTGCTGCTACAGACAAGCGCTGCTGCTGCTGCAGGCAAGCGCTGCTATATACAAGCAAACGCGCTGCTGCTTGCTGCAAGCGAGAGCTGTTTCAAGCAAGAGCTGCTGCAAGCAAGAGCTGCTGCGAACAAGCGCTGCTGCAATCAAGCGCTGTTGCAAGCAGCTTGCTGGTGCTTGCTGGTGCTTACTGCAGCTTACTGTGTCTGCATGCTTCTGTTTCCGCTGCTTCATGCTTCTGCTGCTGCTGCTGCTGCTGCTGCTGCTGCTGCTGCAGGTACGAGGTCCTCCTGCTGCCAGCGCGACGACTGCTGCTCCTCCCGAAAAGTGTTTTATTTTTCCAGCCTAATAATCCAATATTCAGCATTTTTCGTTGCCGATTACGCGCATAGCGGAAGGTCTTTAATTATGACTATATTTCCGACGGAAATCCTCGGGTAAAAAAAAACTCGCAAGATCAGCACCTTGCAGACAACCCCAGAAGATCTGTGGAATTACGAGTAGCAACAGCGACTCTCGTGGTTGACGGTCAAGTACGACAAAATTCATAGTCAGCGGAGACATACACTCCGGGAAAGAGAGACGAAAGACGAGATCTTGGTGGAACATCGAAAAGCGAAACCCGTCCAAACCCTTCGCCGAAGTAGATATATATTTTCTGTGCGCGTAAGCAACATCACAGCAGGCAGTCATTTCCATGGCAACGAAGTCTCACCCCTGACTGTTGCGGTGTGCTGTCCAAGTGGGAGGGGAAGGAGAGAAGCCGAGGGGAACGTATTTACTGCCGTACGTCGCAGGCTCGCCAGACTTCAAGGAAGGGAGCGGAAACAAAGGCGAGAGTTGCCACCTGAAGCAGAGCCCCCTAGTATCGAGTCGATGTCCTAGTTACGCATACGAGCAAGTACAGCAGCAAGCATACCAGGACACCTCACAGCATTCTATCCAAAGTGGTTCCCGTTTTATTAAAAAAATGGTGGCGTTATTGTTTGGGGCGTAGGGGGCCAAAATTTGTACGAGGGGTATGGTTCCAAGATTGATACTGTTAAAATAGACCAAAATCCTGCCAAAATCACACACCAAGGCTGCACTGACCAGACACGGGCAAAGTCACCCAAAGTTAGCAGCACACGTCCATAGCCTACGTATATGTGTGGCTATATGACAGACAAGATCGTATTCAATTGTGTGCCCTATTTCGCACAAACGAGCTGCTGCTGGCAACTCAGAGATACGCAAAAAAAGGGATATGATAAACCCCAGAGAGGTGCGGCCGAACCTCCGCCACAACACCCGAACTTCAAGACGACGCTTAAACGCGCGCGATATTGTTGTTGTTGTCTTCACATTAAACTCGTTTCAGTTGCTAATCCCTATAGTCTGATCTATTAATAGCAAGATCACGGCCCGTGGTCACAAAAGTGCTATTAAATAGAGCCATCAGAGAATCCTAAAGAACAAGCCCTCATAGAAGGTCAGCGGAATTAGCGACTTATGTGGTTGACGGCCAAGTACGACAGAGTTCAGAGTCAGGGGAGACATAAACTCCAGGAGAGAGAGAGAGACGAAAGCCGAGATGTTGGTGGAACATTGAAAAGCGAAACCCACCCAAACCCTTCGTCGAAGCAGAGAGATATTGCTGTGCGCGTAGGCAAAATCACAGTCAATTTCATGGCAACGAAGTCTCACCTCTGTTGTTGCGGTGTGCTGTCGAACTGGGAGGGGAAGAACAGAAACCGAGGGGGGCGTATTAACTGCCGTACGTCACAGACTCGCCAGACAGCAGGGAAGGGAGCGGAAACGAAGGCGAGGGTCCCCACACCAAGCAGAGCCCCCTTGATATGGAGTCGGTGTCCTAGTTTCGAGAGAAGCAAGTAAAGCAAACAAGATAGACACCGACACCTCACAGCATTTTATCCCGTTTTATTCAAAAGTTAGTGGCGTTATTGTTTGGGGGGTAGGGGGCCAAAATTTGCACGAGAGGTGTGGTTCCAAGATCACCTGTGTTGCAGTGTTGTTGTTGTTGTTGTTGTTGTTGTTGTTGTTGTTGTTGTTGTTGTTGTTGTTGTTGTTGTTGTTGTCTTCACATTAAACCCGTTCTTTCTACTCAACCACATCATCAGTACACCCAGTGCCTGTCCTGATTCCCAATCCTAGAGAGATACAAATTCTGTGGTCACAGACTGTGAAACAGAGAAAAACCAAAACAAAATAAACGCAAATTAATGGGTAAAGCAAGTGAGATGCGTAACGTATCGGGTACGAGAACACAGCGACACGAGCCGAACCAAAAAATAAGGGAACTGATAATCACGACTACGTAGGCGAGATATAAATCACGACTACGGGGACGTTTACGAGCCATCCCCGAATTTCAGGCCTTGCGTTTCTGGTTGAAGATAGGTTCAGGGTTGGGGATAGGGTTAGGGTTATTTTTAGTTGCCGGTCCTTTGGGCTGTGAGAGTTACAGCGACGGTATTTTACGTGATAATTGCCTAGAGGTTAGGGTTTATTCCCCAAGAAAGGCGCTGCTGCAGGGCTCAGCTGTTGTTGCACGCTGGTCTGTGGGATTTGGTTGGTGTGCTGGAGAGGACGGCTGCAACGGGAAAATGCGAAACGCAAGGCCTAAAACCCGGGGATGGCTCGTAAACGTCCCCGTAGTCGTGATTTAAATCTCGCCTACGTAGTCGTAATTATCAGTTCCCAAAAAATAAGAACAAAAAAGACAAAATAAAACAAGTTCTGAAATGAAACAGAATACAAATGACGCAGGGAGACAGAAGCGCCAGAAGCGCCCCTAGACGAAAAGCACACGTGCCCAAGAGGAACAGATAACTGCTGCACGAGCGAGGCAACACGAAAAAAAGAGTGCTCACAAAAAAAACACGATTTTATCAAATCTCTCGACAAAGAGATACTGGAACCACGTCTACCCCAGTTATTTTTCCTGTCGGACTTTTCGTAATTCTGCCCTAGCTCCGAACTTTCTCACTAATACAAAACTTGGCAAGGCAGATATAAGCTCCTTGGTACACTCCCGTCAGTGTGCCAAAGCGGGAGCAGATTCCGCGGCCTCCTTCGATGCGGACCTCGTCGTTGAAGTTTGAAAATGTGGTTCCAGTCGCTTGAATATGCGGTTTCTCGTACTGTATTCAAGTATTTTTTTTCCTGCTGTAAAACGAGCACGAGGTACTTTACGAAAAAAAAAAGCTGCTGTAGAACGAGCACGAGCTCGTTCTACGGCAGGAAAAAAAACACTTGGCTACAGTACTGGAATCCACAAATTCAAGCGCCTGGAACCACATTTTCAAATTTCAGCGACGAGGTCCGCATCGAAGGAGGGCGCGGAAACTGCTGTCGCTGTGGCACACTCACGGGAGTGCACCAAGGAGCTCATATCTGCCTTGCCAAATATTGGATTAATGGGAAAGTTCGGAGCTAGATCAGAACTACGGAATGTCCTACAGGGAAAAAAAAAACTGGGCAGGTGTGGTTCCAGTGTCTCTGTGTCAAGACTTTTTTTTTGGTTTTGTGGACACTGCAACACAGGTGAGATCGGTAAAAAGGAACCCAAATCACAGAATAAGGCTGCACTGACCAGACACGGGCAAAGTCATCCCAAGTTAGCAGCCCACGTCCATAGTCCATATGTGTGGCTATATGGGAGACCAGGTTGTATTCAATTAAGTACCTAATTTCGCACGAACGAGCTGCTGGCAACTCAGAGATACACAAAAGAAATGATGATAATCCCAGATAGGTGCGGCCGAACCTCCGCCACAACACCCCAACTTCAAGACGACGCGCGCGATATACAACCGATTACCGCGAAACTCTGCACAGCAGTGGATATTACCATGACAGCAGCGATGCCGCCAAAACCAGCTCGTGAACGCGATATACGGACGCAAAATGTACGACAACGTGCGAAACTAGGCGAAAACGAAGGTAAACGCGCTTATCTTCTACAGAGTCAACTGAGATAGCACGTACTGTAGAGCTCGAGATAGCTTGTGGTCCTGTGCTTGCGTAGCACTTTGCTTTATGCTGTTCCTTGCTTTACAGGTGGTGTTATCGTCGACGACGTGACCGCCGTTGCTACACGTTGTACCATCCATTTCTATTACGGTGTTGTGTGTGTTGTGTGTTGTCACCCGTTCTTTCTACTCAACCACATCAGTACACCCAGTGCCTGTCCTGATTCCTAATCCTAGAGAGATACAAATTCTGTGGTCACAGACTGCTTGTGAAACAGAGAAAAACCAAAACAAAATAAACGCAAATAAATGGGTAAAGCAAGTGGGATACTAACGTACCGGGTACGAAAACACAACGACACGAGCCGAACCAAAAAAGAAGATCAAAAAGACAACAAAAAACGAATTATGAAATGAAACATAATACAAACAAGGGCGACGGCGGGCGAGCGACCGAGCGAGCGGCGACGGCGGGCGATCGACGAGGGCGGCGCAAGGCCGCCACGGTCGACCGAGCGGCGTGGGGCGCGCGGTCGACCGAGCGGCGGCGGGGCGCGCAGATGACCGAGCGGCGGGCGCGCGGCTGATGGTGCGGAGTGGTTATTGTGTACAGCAGTACGGTACACAGTGCTGTATGGTATACACAGCGTTTATATGTGGTACCTGGTTGTGTATACAACAGTAACATGTTGTGTTACAACCACCCCCCCCCCCCCCCCCGACGAAAGTACAGCAGCCGCAGGGAGGTTGGGGCGTCCGTCGTGCCCGGGCGAGCGCGGGCCGCCGCGCCACCCGAGGGCCGGTTTCGCCCCTTGCGCACCCCAGCAAACCCTCCATCGTCGAAATCCGTGGCCGAGACCGCCAAGGGCGCTCCCAGCACCGCCCACAGCAGACGTTTCCCCACACAAATTCTGTTAGCATATGGACGTTGAGATCCATACGTATCTATTGTGATGTGCAGTCACCACGCACTGATACGAGTATATGAGTATCTTAGTCTAGATATTCGGGGAATTACAATATGTGGATAGATTACGAGTTGTCTTACTCGTAGTGCGCCACATTGTATGACCCAAGCACCTTCATCAGGAACGATGCTGAGAACGTTGCTATAATGTTCCTATAACGTTGTAGAGAACATTACAGGGAACAGTACCAACTACGGTAGAATGTAACTGCCGTAGCATGGGCATTGTACCGGGATGATCAGGTGCAGGCACCGCCCACCTCGATCACTCTACTCCTCTACTCCTCCTCTACTTCTCTCTTCTTCTCTTCTTTCCTTTCCATTGATCTCTCTGAGGTCAATCGTCTTTCCATTATGGCCACATAAGCGCCTATTCAAACCTATGACTTTTCTTCTTCTACACAAGTGATCTTCACAGACACTTCGGTGCCACCTCTGCCATCTCTCTCCGTAGAGACAAAGCCTCGACACACGCGTCATTGGCTCTCAGGTTATGAGCCTCGACTTTGGTCTACGCAGCCGACTGGCACCACGGAACGACGTCTCCCGGCGAGCGCGTCATGTTCTACATTCGAAACAACTTTCCATTTTTCCACTGCGGAGGAATACGGTTTTTGTCCAAAAACCAGAAGATTCATCATCTACCCGACAGCATCGACATCGACTCTCATCATCGATTTTCATCAATTCGTTCAACAGGGTTACTACAAGGAGTACTGCTTTCACGTCTTCTACGCGCGAAGCAGGTAAGGAGACTGCTGTCACGCTTTCACGCGGGTAGCACGTACGAGTAATGAGTCCGGTTTCACGCTTTCTGTCGCGAAACTAGTACTCGTACAATTCAACATGTTTTCACGCTGGATTGCAAAAACATATGCCACCGACTATTTTTTGTAACTTCACACGCAAAGCTTTGTTTTCGATACTATGATACTTTGAAGCTGTAAGCGCGAAACAAGTCACGAAACCATTTCTGCTCATCACACGCGAAGCTAGCCCGCGCTACTTCCAGCTGTAAAGCATGAAGAAACGTTACAAGGCCTCTGTTTTGTGCGCTATCACCAACTAAAGTTAGTTCGAGCCGGCTATTCCGCTATTTAGTGACGCGGAAGGCGTTATCAAAACCGTTTCTTCAAGCGAACGACCACGAAGTACGTACAAATAGATTCATCCTTGAGTCAAGCATTGCGAAGTAGACCTACACGTGCTGAATCAAACAGCCAGGTCGTTGACGAATCTGCTACCCAGCGTAGCATCGGGGGATTACCTCCTACTATCTTTCTTCCAGCATCGGCTTTCACGCTTTTAGGCGAAAGCACGAATTCAGACTCAGCTTTAGTAAGTTCACACTTACGGGAAAAATAGCTCGAAGGATCGCTCACTCATTCCATATGGTGAGAAAGGCCAACCAGCGTTGCACTCACGCAGCCAGGGATTGATGCATTCGGCATTAGCCTGCCACTGGGATGAGAACTCCTGTCGGTTTATCTGCTACTATCAGCTTCTAAGTCTACTCGACTACTGCTGTAGAGCATCACTCCAACATCATACGAGGGACTTTAAGTTCTTCATCTGCCACCTGCATACTGCTGAGTCTTCGCCATCATCATCATGTTGATTACCAGAAGGTATCCTCAGCGCTTCATCTTCGCAACTTCTTCAGTTTATATCACCAGGATCCTACATCTACTTCGACTACTGCTGCAAGGGCTGCAACATCACTGCTTTCGAGAAGGTATCTGCACCTATACTAGTACACCAACAGCAGTCCTACGACTTCTACTCCAGGAGCATTTTCAGCGTCATCTGCAGCAATTCATTCAAACGTTGCTTTTCAAGTTCTTCTTTCAAGATCGGAGGAACAAGATCTGCGCCTGCGGAGACTCACCAGGAGTTAGCTTCAAGCACTCACCACCAAAGCGTTCATCAAGCAGCTAGGCTATCGCCATCTCCATGCGTTTGGGACCAGCTACGTATTCGGCGACATCGGAGCTGAAACGTGAACACATCTGGGGGGATTTGCTCATTTTTCCGAACAAAGAAGGAGTTTCACACTTTCTTGTTGCATGCTTGCTACCAATATGGGAATATATTTTTTGGTATTACGCCGCATAAAACGCGGTCCAACCCAACAACAACAACAGCCACACGGCGCAGCACATCGCTACGGACTGACTACGGGGACAGGTCTTCACCACTTCGTCAGCTCTTNCAAATTGTCACGGGTCGGGTCGGGCGGGTCACGAGGTGTTCAAGATGTCACGGGTCGGGTCGGATCAGGAACTGTTGAGACTCTCACGGGTCGGGTCCGGTCGGGTCAAGAGGTTTTCAAATCTCGTGGGTCGGGTCAGGTCGGGTCAAGAMCTTTTCAAATATCATGGGTCGGGTTGTGTCAAGATTGTTTCAAATATCACGTGGTCGGGTTGGCTCGGGTCGGGTCAGGTCGGGTCAATATTTTTTTGTACAAAACTACACGTGTCGGGTAAGTCCCACGGGTTGGGTCAGGTCATGACCCGTCAGTAACGGGTCACTCGTGGGTCAGGCTCAGGTCATGACCCTCGAAGTGTTATCTGCTGACCCGCGGGTCGAACCCACGGATCAGGCCTGCGGACCCGACATTTCATAAACTTGCTGCTTTCATGCCCGAAGGCTTCTCTCGTATACAATGTACCATTACTCAATAATTCTTCTTTGGTATCATATTCCAACATTGAAACTCGGCCTAATCTACGGACGCATGTCCGCATCCATCCACACCCACTACGGACAGGCCACATATCACTGCGGGGTTTAAAAAATGAAGATTCAACTGTTTTTGAAGTGTCGACCCAAGGGCGGGATCCGCGGGTCGAACTCGCGGGTCGAGCGAGATACATAGTTTCGCGGGTTGAGGGGACCCGACCCGCGACATGACCCGTATATCACGGGCCAGTCGGAATCTGGCGGGTCTGGTCCGGTCGGATCAGGTGACGAGGTGTTTAAACTCTCACGGGTCAGGTTGGGTCGGGTCAAGAGGCTGCAAATCTCACGGGCCGGGTCTGGTCGGGTCAGGAGGTTCACAAATATCGTGGGTCGGATCGGGTCGGCCCTAGAGGTTTTCAAATCTCACAGGTCGGGTCGGTTTGGGTCAGGAGGTTTCCGAAATCTCGCGGGTCGCGTCGGATCAGGTCAAGAAATGTTGGGTCGGGTCGGGCCGGGTCAGTTGAGCCGACCCGGCCCGACCTGTCCCGTGAGGTATGACCCGACCTGCGAACAGCTCTGGTATGTTCCTGGTTTTATTGGGTTCGCAAGTGATACGAGATTACCAGGGTATGTTGGGTGGTACCAGTATACAACAGACCGTAGGAGTACCGTTCCCTTGCGTAACGATACTGCTGTGGTGCGCGTATTATGCTATGCCACGGGCACTTGTTTCCTTCCATCGGGACGCTGCTAAGCCTGATTTTGTCACCATGGATGGGCTACAGTAGATTTCAGGGAGATGGTCCATTAACTATTAACCCCTTTTTGGGACTTGAGAGTGAAAAATTGTCGAAAAAAAGTGACGACTACGTACAGCATCCACACGCTGAAAAGCCCGGGATACCTGCTGGGGCAGCGGATGTGTAACGGACGGATATTTACAGCACGCGTGCAGCATGATTATACTTTTTTTTCTGTTGCACGCTCTTCCTGGAGGATTGATATACGCACTCTGTCGCTATATAGGTCTCTACAGCAATATGGTAGTACTATACCTACGATCTGCAGTACAAGAGCAACAACAGCAGTACATGAGCTACCACATGTTCCTCGCGGGCACGAGGCACGTGCTGCTGCTGTTGGACAACTCGGCTATTATCATGGTATCCTACACAAATTTCCCGCGGGTGGATGATGTACAGCACACAGCAGTATAAAAATAAGAGCTACATGAGCTACCACATACCACATGTCTCCCGGGCGTGACGTACTATTGGATAGGTCTTCTGCACATGTTTGCCAGGTGTGAGCTATGTATGGGAGACGGAGACAGAGTTGTCCTGCTGTACATATGCGTGAAATCCTGCACCTGGGGTTGCCCGGGGTACACGTACAGCAGTATACTCGTACGCGTACCAGGTACATACTACGCGCGCGCGTACACTCGTCAACGAGTGCGTCTCGCGATTCGCCGCCTCGCAACCAAAACTTCCGCTATTCCTCCATTTGACCAACGCCCACCTGCATCTTCTGCCGCGCCATCGAAGGGTCCGCCCGTTTGTCAGTAGTGCGATAGTTCCAACCGTCAGTGCGCGGTAGTGTCTGCGGGTGTGTTGTGCTCGATGGGGCGGTTTGGATCCTGCGGAGCATTAGGGTTTCCACGGTTCTTCGCGGCTTTCTTGTTAAACCAAAAAGTGGGAGCAGTGAGCATCCGCTCCCCGGCCACAGCAATGCAATGAGGAGGGTCATCGCTCATAGCCCATAGATGCAACTCTTAGAGTCGTGGCCACAGCACCAGTAGTATACGATTGGAGCACGCTTCGACTGTAACTCTTTGCATAGGCGGCTACTGCTTGCAGATGCTGTTCTCAGTGAACCAGCTGCGGGTACTGGGCTTGAAATTTGAATTGCATGCCCTTGTTCTTCAGATTGTAGAGTACTCGCCTTGGACACTCCAGGCAGTTGGAAGAAGGTTGAAGCCGCCAAGCCATCGGAGGCTGCTGGATGGAGCTTCTGCGTCTACGAGTAGAGAGAGAATTTCACCTTCGCAAGGTAAGAACAAATACTCGCAGCGCAGTTTCAAACGACTGCTCGTACTGCTGTAACAGATCATGCTCGTCGTATACACCAGCAGTACCCAGTACCGGCAATGGCAGCGTTGTGAGTTGTTGTGAGTTGTGAACCGAAAATTAAAACGGCTCTGTCGGTTTTTCGGTTTTTTGTCGAAAATATCGGTCGGTTTCGGTCGATTTTTTAAAATGAAACCGAAACCGAACCAAACCCTCCTTCTCGTTCGGTTTCTCGGCAAAATCAGCCATATGGTCAAGCTTTCAAAGGGTTCGGTGTTCGGTGTGCATTATGTATATATCGATATCATGTGATGACATGATCGTACTATGGTGTCAGTGGACGCGCGCCTATTATTAATATGAATACTCCTGTCCGTGACAATGAAAGAATGACGCGTGTGTCGAGGCTTGTCTCTACGGAGAGAGATGGCAGAGGTGGCACCGAAGTGTCTGTGAAGATCACTTGTGTAGAAGAAGAAAAGTCATGTTTGAATAGGCGCTTATGTGGCCATAATGGAAAGACAGATTGACCTCAGGAGATCAATGGAAAGGAAGAAGAGAAGAAGAGAAGGGAAAGAGTGGATAGAGTTGAGTAGAGTGATCGAGGTGGGCGGTGCCTGCACCTGATCATCCCGGTACACATGCCCATGCTACGGGCAGTTACATTCTACCGTAGTTGGTACTGTTCCCTGTAATGTTCTCTACAATGTTATAGGAACATTATAGCAACGTTCTCAGCATCGTTCCTGATGAAGATGCTTGGGTCATACAATGTGGCGCACTACGAGTAAGACAAACTCGTAATCTATCCGCATATTGTAATTCCCCGAATGTCTAGACTAAGATACTCATATACTCGTATCAGTGCGTAGTGACTGCACATCACAATAGATACGTATGGATCTCAACGTCCATATGCTAACACGCCCCCGTGATGAAAGTCAGTAGCAAGAGTAATGCCTACGGTGTAGAAACCTGATACTCAAAAATCAAATGAACGAGTGAAGAATAAATGAATGGTACAACATATTCAGTCCTGCGCGAATGCAGCGGCAATATGGAAAACAGTAAACACAAAGTTCACTACATATTCAGTCCCGTGTGAGGACGGTGACAATATGGTTGTACTCATGTCGGAAAAGCTAATCGTAGTTGTGCATGACTACTGAGTCATAGTGCACGACACTGAGTCAAAACCTACAATGAAAAGCGTAGAAATTTATCTGCTGTACTTGCAACCCGCCCCCTCAATTGAATGCTACAATGATAGAGCTACGGAAATGGTACGTAATCTTGCAGAAACAAAGAAAGTCGGTGGGTGTGTACCCAGACAAAAATAGCAATGACCTACTGTATGTACCAGTACGTGTGAATACTCATTTGTCCAGCAATCAACATGGGATAATTGAAGAGACAATTTGATAAAACTGAGACGCGTGTCCAGTGTGCAGTATAGACGTGCGTACGTACTCATATGAATCCTACAGAGTAGTACCTGGTGTAAGCAAAGTCAAAGAAGAAAACAAATCGTGGTGTGAATACCAGCGATGTATACTCTAGAAAAGAAGCGTCAACCCGTATGATGGGTGTGWTCAACGCGCCCCCTGAATAGATACCTAGAGTAACATGAAATTTCAAGTAGAAACTGATGACATTCGTCAAGTACAGCGAAAAGTGCACTGTTCAGTTGTGTACATGTATGTACGTACGTACTCGTAATATATCTACAAGTAACGATAGTACAGCAATAGACTACGTTGGGCGCAATCGTATCGCAAAATTGATGCTGTGGTGTTGACCAGCGAGCAAAATCTTAGCAAAGAAAGCGTAAGAAAGTATCTACTGTACCTATGTTACGCCTCCCCCCCAATGGATCTTAGGACTAAGAAATCGAACGAAATCGAAAAGAAAACGTGTGGACGTATACTCGTACAGGTATGTGTCCAGCTACATACTGATATGTGTGAAATACATTCAGCATTGTGAGTGAGTGTGTATTAGGATACGTACTCAAAGAAAAGAAAGCTGTGGAAAGCTAAGGAACAACCGATAACAAAAGGCAGATGTGTGTATCCGTGACGGCATACAGCGGTGCGCATCACATGTGTGATCTTGCGTAGAACGTACTCGTGTGAAAATACTCTACGTACAACAAAGCCAACAGAGGGAAAGTACAAAAAGATACACCCCCCACCAAAACCAAGGTAAAGAAGAGACGCAAGGAATGCGCATGATGATAACGATCGTGATCGTCGTTCTCCTAGCTGGTGTCGCGGAGACCTTGTTGAACATGTAGTAGTAGTGTTGGAAAGAAGTGGTGCTGCTGTTGATCTTCTTCTGTAGGCTGTCTTGTTGTGAAGAACTAGTCGTAGTCGAAGCAGAACAGACCGAAAGATGTACGTGTAGATGAAGATGGCTGTGAGATGATGCTGATGGCGATGAAGAGCTGACGAAGTGGTGAAGACCTGTCCCGTAGTCAGTCCGTAGTCGATGTGCTGCGCCGTGTGGCTGTTGTTGTTGTTGGGTTGGACCGCGTTTTATGCGGCGAATACAAAAAATATATCCCAATTGGTAGCAAGCATGCAACAAGAAAGTGTGAAACTCCTTCTTTCTTCGGAAAAATGAGCAAATCCCCCCAGATGTGTTCACGTTTCGCTCCGATGTCGCCGAATACGTAGCTGGTCCCAAACTGCATGGAGATGGTCGATGCCTAGCTGCTTGATGAACGCTTTGGTGGTGAGTGCCTGGAAGCTTAACTCCTGGTGAGACTCGCCGAGCCGATCTTGTCATCCTCCGATCTAAAGAAGAACTTGAAAAGCAACTTTGAATGAAATTGCTGCAGATGACGCTGAAAATGCTCTGGAGTAGAAGTCGAGGACTGCTGTTGGTGTACTAGTACTAGGTGCAGATACCTTCTCGAAAGCAGTGATGTTGCAGCCCTTGCAGCAGTAGTCGAAGTAGATGTGATCCTGGTGATATAAACTGAAGAAGTTGCGAAGATGAAGCGCTGAGGATACCTTCTGTAATCAACAATGATGATGATGGCGAAGATCAGCAGGCTATGGCAGGTGGCAGATGAAGAACTTGAAAGTCCCTCGTATGATGTTGGAGTGATGCTCATACAGCAGTAGTCGTAAGTAGACTTAGAAGCTGATAGTAGCAGATAAACCGACAGGAGTTCTCATCCCATGGCAGGCTAAGTTGCCGAATTGTATCAACGCCTGGCTGCGTGAGTGCAACGCTGGTTGGCCTTTTCCATATGGAATGGGATGGATGTGATTTTTCCCTTCGAGTCTGAATTCGTTGCTAATGTAACGTCTGAAAAAGCTTGATGTCTGCTAAAAGCGAGCCGATGCTGGAGATAAGGATAGTAGGAGGTAATCCCCCGATGCTACGCTGGGTAGCAGATTCGTCAACGACCTGGCTGTTTGATTCAGCACGTGTAGGTCTTCTGCGCAATGCTTGCTCAAGGATGAATCTATTTGTACGTTCTTCGTGCGTCTGGCTTGAAGAAACGGTTTTAGATAACGAGCCTCGCGCTTCCTATAATAGGTGAAACCGGCTCGAACTAACTTTAGTTGTGATAGCGACAAAAAACAGGGCCTTGTAACTTTTCTTCATGCTTTACAGCTTGGAAGTGTAGCGCGGGCTAGCTTCGCGTGTGATGAGCAGAAATAGTTTCGTGACTTGTTTCGCGCTTACAGCTTCAAAGTATCATAGTATCGAAAACAAAGCTTTGCGTGTGAAAGTTACAAAAAATAGTCGGTGGCATATTTTTTGCAAGTCCAGCGTGAAAACATGTTGAATGTACGAGTACAAGTTTCGCGACAGAAGCGTGAAACCGGACTCATTACTCGTACGTGCTACCCGCGTGAAAGCGTGACAGCAGTCTCCTTACCTGCTTCGCGCGTAGAAGACGTGAAAGCAGTACTCCTTGTAGTAACCCTGTTGAACGAACGTTGATGAAAATCGATGATGAGAGTCGATGTCGATGCTGTCGGGTAGATGATGATCTTCTGGTTTATGGACGCAAAAACCGTATTCCTCCGCAGTGGAAAAAGAAATTGTCTCGAAATGGAGAACGTGACGCGCTCGCCGGGAGACGTCGTTCCGTGGTGCCAGTCGGCGCGTAGACCAAAGTCGAGGCTCATAACCTGAACCAATGACGCGTGTGTCGAGGCTCTGTCTCTACGGAGAGAGATGGCAGAGGTGGCACCGGAGTGTCTGTGAAGATCACTTGTGTAGAAGAAGAAAAGTCATAGTTTGAATAGGCGCTTATGTGGCCATAATGGAAAGAGATTGACCTCAGGAGATCAATGGAAAGGAAGAAGAGAAGAAGGGAAGAGAGTAGAGTGGAGTAGAGTAGAGAGTAGAGTGATCGAGGTGGGCGGTGCCTGCACCTGATCATCCCGGTACAATGCCCATGCTACGGGCAGTTACATTCTACCGTAGTTGGTACTGTTCCCTGTAATGTTCTCTACAAGTTATAGGAACATTATAGCAACGTTCTCAGCATCGTTCCTGATGAAGATGCTTGGGTCATACAATGTGGCGCACTACGAGTAAGACAAACTCGTAATCTATCCGCATATTGTAATTCCCCGAATATCTAGACTAAGATACTCATATACTCGTATCAGTGCGTAGTGACTGCACATCACATAGATACGTATGGATCTCAACGTCCATATGCCTAACAAGAATTTGTGTGGGGAAACGTCTGCTGTGGGCGGTGCGGGAGCCCCTTGGGTCTCGGCCACGGATTTCGACGATGGAGGGTTTGCTGGGGTGCGCAAGGGGCGAAACCGGCCCTCGGGTGGCGCGGCGGCCCGCGCTCGCCCGGGCACGACGGACGCCCCAACCTCCCTGCGGCTGCTGTACTTTCGTCGGGGGGGGAGGGAGGGGGGTGGTTGTAACACAACATGTTACTGTTGTATACACAACCAGGTACCACATATAAACGCTGTGTATACCATACAGCACTGTGTACCGTACTGCTGTACACACAATAACCACTTCGCACCATCAGTTGGGCACCATTGCCGGACACGAGAGCGTAGATGGATGTGGCGTTGGTCTAGCGTGTGGTGCATGGTGTTGCATGGTGTTGCACGGAAAAACACCCTATATTTGATGTTTTGTGCTTTTTTACATGGATGGGTTGGGCTTCTTTCGCGTAATTCCTTTCGTTGTCTGTCGTGCGTTGTGGGAAAGTGGCTTGGGTATACCATATTCTAGAGTCCGTCGATTTTATTCCAAGGTTTGGCTTTGCTTGCCTCATTGCGTTGCTCTGTGTGTTTTCTTGCTGGAGAGTGTGCTTTGATTGGGGCTCATTTATTGCGTCAGGGATCAATAATCGACAATATTTTAACGGGACTTCTTTCGATGTTATGGGCCTTTTTTGCATCATTCATTACGTCAGGAATCAACAATACAAACTTGGTCTCTTCAACGGTCCCTTGGCATCGTAAACTGGAGCCTTAGCCTCTCGGTCCCTTTGCATCGTAAACTACCTGATGTATTGCGGGCCTAATTCCTCCTTCGCTTCGCCGGCGGCCTGGGCCGGCGGCGAAGCCCCCTTGTACTATCATATCATTGTCGTAGATAAATCTGGGCGGGAAGTACAGTAGATATAGAAGGATGTTAGACTTTGCGCATAGGTTTCCTCGGTTTCCGTGGTTTTCTGCTTTTGGGAATGTTACGAGTGACCATCTTTGAAGCTCATGATGCACATGTCGGATGGCAAAGATACTTACCATAATACTATTAAAATCAATAGACTCCAATTCGGCCTATTAATTGGTACTTAATAACAACAGGTCGCCCCGGTGGGCTAGCAGGTAACCACGAAGCTTGTTAGCGTCAAGGTCGTGAGTTCGAGCCCCCCCCCAGTGCATGCTCGTTCGTAGTGACTTTTTCTCGCAAAAATATATAGTGACTAGCTGAAAGCGCGAGAGCGTGAGTTATAGCATAATTCAATGAAGATCGACGAGCGTTGGGAAGGCTGAACCCTCTGCGCGATAAAAATCAAGGCAAGCACCGTAGTGGGGGAGGAGGGAGACGAGCCTACTTTGTGACCCCGGATCTGAGTTACGACTAGGGAGGGAGAAAGACAGAACACGTGCGAAGATATTGAATAGGATGGAAACAAAAATAGAAAAAAACGCTATAGCACTCGGATTCGGAATACAAGGAGACCTATAGTATATTAACATTCAATCGAAATGTTCCTCATATTTCGGATCACAGGTAATTTCACAGTCCTGAAATAGACCGTAAAGAGCTGTGAAGATATTTTTCTGGTGGAATCCAAGCCTTTCGAAATTGACGATACGCGTAAAAACAGCTGTATAATTATGGTCATTAGCCCAAAATAGGTATACCTGCGCACTTTGAGCCATTTATAGGTACACTGCGGAATGTACACCGCAAACGGCTTCCGGGCCCGCCTGATATCGGGCCTGCGCTCCATTGTACCTACAAATCGCTCAAAGAGCGCAGGTACACCTATTATCGGCTAGTCAATGTCCGTATCACCTATGTTTGGCTTCAACTGTACCTGTAAATGTCTCAAACGATCACTTTTTGGCAACTGAAATATAGACAGACGACCACACATTCATCCACGTTTGCTACGTATGGAATGTTGTTCCGGACCACGCCAACGTCTGTGTAACTTAGACCCCTCGTAACCGTATGGTGTTACTCTGTACACGTATACATGTACCAAAGATTCTCGCAATATATACCTGGTACTGCACTACAGTATGTATATTGTACTTTCAGCATAACGGAATGGAAACACTCGTCATTGTTGTTTCTCCGCACATCGTATATATGTGTGTGCGTAGGAGGGGGTGTCGTACTGAATACGTATGCATTGATTGCGATACGATTTATCGCTTGTAGTTAATGCGTAATAACTCCGCAGTGTCAGTGGTTGTACTGGTACGGTCGGCTGGTTGACAGTCCCGGAATCTGATTTGGCCGTCTGTCTATATTTCAGTTGCCAAAAAGTGATCGTTCGACCCATTTATAGGTACAGTTGAAGCCAAAAATAGGTGATACGCACATGGACTAGACCGGTAATAGGTGCACCTGCGCACTTTGAGCCATTTGTAGGTACAATGGAGCGCAGGCCCAATATCAGGCGGGCCCGGAAGCCGTTTCCGGTGTACATTACGCAGTGTACTTATAAATGGCTCAAAGTGCGTAGGTATACCTAGTTTTGGCTAATGTGTTATAATTATTATTATCTTTGCCATCCGACAATGTGCAGCGTGAGCTTCAACCATAACATTCCCGAAAGCAGAAAATCACGGTATGCACTGTATACTTGTCGTACAGACTGTAGTACAGGACACCTAATAAGAAACTGGAAATCTGGTCCAGTCTGGATTTCCTATTTGAGAGAGGGTGCTTTTAACACTAATATCAAGACAACGAGTCTGGAATTTCTTATTTTACTCTATATCTCAGCCTGGCGTTCTTATTAGCCTGTTTCTTATTCGGTGTCCTGTACTACTGCTGTATAATATGAATGTTTTGACCTTTAAGTACCCGTCGACACCCAGCACATACAGTCTCCGTGCCGAATCTGCCATCATCCTAGAGAGGTACCAGTTCTTACGTATGTATGTGGCCACAAAACTACGACACATATATATATATATACGTATATATGCAGTACGTCGTACGCTGCAATGGAGTAAGCAGAGCAAACAATGCAATGCCACATACCACATACATATGGCAGGAACGACCGACGCTGCTTGCAATCCAGGAAATAAAGGCCAAAACAATAAAAAAACAAATGAGTGCAAATAATACAATAAAACAGATCAACAAACTATCAAAAACGATAACAAAATACATGGAAAAAAGTGTCGTCCTCCTCCCGGAGATGTGACAGACAACATATACTCGTACTAAAAACAAAATACATGAAAACAACGCAAACCGAGCAAGACTAGGAACGAAAGGAAAGGATAGGCAATCGAAGCACACCCTCAGCGCCCTTCCAGGCAGCCGACGCATACAGTAGTATACTATTAATACGAGTACGCTCTAATAATGTGCGTACGTATGATACAAGGTGACCCGTACCGTACTGCAGTATAGCACATACTGCTGAAGCATATACAATAGGGCACTCCATGGGACGAATGGGATTGAAGAGGAATTATCCCCCGAAACAAGTGGGATCACAGAGCGAAAACCACAGAGCGAAAATCATCGCCGTCGTGGTCGTCGTATCCGTTTGTTTGTTATCGACACTTTTACTCCCCAAATTATTCCGGACGAACCATGGTCACAGGTGTCGTCTCTCCTCCCCCCCCCCTCCCCCGTGTGCCCATGTGGCAAAGCCATAGAGAGTAGTATTCACATAGTGGGAGAATGTGAAAGGTATAAGGAGGAAAGGGATGTGCTACAGGAGGAGCTGAGGAAAATAGACGAGTGTGACAAAGAGCAGTTTGGTACACTAAATAGTAGCGAGAAAACGATCGCTATCTTAGGAGATAGATGGTGGCCACAGGCGGCGAAACAGGAAGGGGATAAGATTAGCAAAAAAACAACTTCTTTTAAATATATGGACAACAGTAATAATGAGCCGCTCCCAAGTGTAATGAGTGTCTAATATAATAGGAAAGCAGTTGCACGAATGTGCTAACTGTCATCGCAAAGGGAACTAGCGTAGGGTCAAAGACATGAATCCGGTGGCAATATAAGACGTACTAAAAAGGCAAGCACCAAACAAATGAGTACCCACACCCAAACGGCGACACCCCTCCCAAAACCACTCCAAAAAACACGGTTTAAAGTCCGACAGTTCAAGAGGATACCAGCAATTCCCCAATCTGCCAGAAATGTCGGAAACACAAGAAGAAAATATACGATGCAATATTACCCCTTGACTGACGGGAAATTCCCTTTGTATTTCATCCTTGAGTGACGCCAAACTACTAGGTTTTAGTGGTAGCACTCGTGTGAGTGACCAGAGCAGAGCAAACCAGTATCTACCTGCATATCAGTAGTCGGTCCCTTGATCCACACTAGGTTACTTAACTAGCGTCAACGGCACGACCTGAACCAGCTCGTACCTTCACACTATGGCTGAGATGCTCCCGATCTTGGTCAACGAAGACTAGTGGGACCTGGTCTTGCCACACGATAAGATTGCATACCACAACTGCGTCGGCACCCCACCGGGTTTGCCCCAATACGGTCCACGTTAACATCATCCCTGGCCTTGCACTCTCATCTAGGCACACCAAGGCCACGAAATCCTGTCTTGCGACCTGCTGGGATACTGCTATCTTGCAGCCGAACGCCAATCTGGCGCGTGTATACGCTGTTGCGTGAACAACGCGATTTCACTGTCTCCGAGCGCCGACCACCGTACTCCACAGCGTTGCCCTACAGACTTTAACAGCTCCCTACCTACGTAAACCGTTGGCGGGTGAGTACGGACTGCCGCTACCATTCAGCAGGGGGGCAAATCTGGCCAATATACAGTAGTAAGGTTCTCAAGGCGAAGCTATCCCGCACCTGGACGGCTCCTTTCGACTGGTTGACCGCCCCCCCCCTCGCCGCTTGACTCAACTCCGGACGACGGCTGCCTGGACGACAATATGTTGTACTTGGACTTCTCTACAGACGTTTCGGGTGCTGACGCCCTCCGTAGGGGCTCGATAGCGCGCTCCGAATCCAGATCAAATCCGCACGATCCACCGACCTTCCCCGATTACTTCACGCTAGAAATAGGCAATACGTTTTTTTCAAGTGCAGCGGCATATACGCCGCATCCCACGTCACCCAAGACGACGTCGCCGTGTGCTCCGAGCGTTCCGAGGTTGACAAGATTTTTTAAGTCACCGAGGTTAACGAAACCGAGGCAGAGGCATCGTCATTGATCACGGAACACCCTGTTAAGGCCTCTTCCTTCCGTCCTGAGAACACTGAGCATTCTGCGTACAGTATTTATCTCTTGCCAATGCATATTTGAACACTTTTTTGTTTTTTTCTTTCCTTTTTGTCCATCCCATTTATTATTTTCGCCCTTCTTTTTCTCTCTCCGTCTTAGTCGTAACTCACATCCGGGGTAACTAAGTATGCTCTTCTCCCCCCTCCCCACTACGGTACTTGCATTGCATTTTTATCGCGAGAAGATATCAGCACGTTCTGGGCAGGAGCGACCAATGTATATGCCGCGTGTGCAGCAAGCGGACACTTTTGACATCGATCGGCGAACATATTCAAGCACGATTATCGTCAGTCCGAGCCCGCTGTCGTTGAAGTGTGTATACCAGGTACATGCTGCTGTGCTCAACACTGCGATACAAGGAGGACGGCTGTGGTGTTACGGCGCTCACCGAGGGCCTTCTTGCTTTGGGTAAACTTGCAAGCTTGGAGGTGTTTGGGAGATTCGGGCACCTGGGCGGCGGCGGCAAGAGAGGGAGAGGGCAGGGCGGGAAGAACAAAGGGTAGTAACTGCAAAAACAGATCATCTTCGGTAGCAGGTGAAGCATATACAGATGATGCTAGAGGCCGTCTCGAACGAGACGGATGCCCAGACAAGAGCTCGGAAAGCAATTCAGAAACACTATAGGCACGGGAGGAGCTGCCAGTGCCATTATGCTAAACTTGACAACGCACCACCCTGCGGGTGTACGACTGGTTGGAGACCATGTGGACTGCCAAGCGAACGATCAGGAGAAATCGGTGATCCGCAATCGGAGCTACGAGGAAATCTGGTAAATAGGGAGGGTTGAAAAGCAGCAGCAGCAGCAGCAGCTGTGCGTGAAAATGCGCGCAGGAGACTGCCGGTGAGTGTGGAGGTAATGCGGGCGGAAAACCACAGCCACAGCCACAGGCACAGGCACAGGCACAGCAAATTGCATTTCTAAGGGTGGCGGCTGGTGTGTTTTTCAACGTCAGGGCTTTGCGTCGCGTTAACATGCCAAATAGCAGGAGCAGCAACAGCAGCAGCGACAGTTGTGGACAGAGAACTGGCCGTGGCGAATGGTTCGCCGCAGGTGATAGTTGGTGATAAGGGGACGTCGTACCGCCCATTCCGGCCAAGGGCAACGACAGGGGCCAGAATGGCAGAGATTATGGGGGAAGATGGGGTGATATTGTTGCGGGGGCAACGGAGGGAGCGATGTGGAGCTCGAGCGTTAGGAGCACGCCAGCAGCAGCGGCAGCAACAGAACAAACAACAACAGCATCAGAAACAGCAGCAGCGACAGCAGCAGCAAGCAATTGTATGCGATATGGCGATTGGATGTGAGTTGGGTTATAGCGCCCACCTTTCCACTTAACCCTGGGAAACGGTCGTCAACTATATTTCCAGTGTGACCTTTTTCATTGTTGGTGGATTTGATCTGGTATGGTAAAGGTTTGTGTGCCTGTCTGTGTCTTGGCGGGTGTGTTCGAGCAACGGGTGTAGGTGCGGTTTGCCTAGCACGTTGCTGTAGTACCCGGCATGTTGATTACTTGAAAGCACTACGGCAGCTGCTGTATACGCCTCCCTTGTAGAACCATTCCACAAGTTCTACCTGATTCCACGTTCAGCAGTACATGGTGCCCTCTGCTGTGTGTGTACACAGCAGCATCCAAGTAACGTACGTATTTCATGAAGATTATCGGGGACAGGGGTTGACAGCTTGATTCTCCAGCATTGTGACTGCATGATACCTTTGTACTGGAAAACCAGTTCCCCGTACCGCGGCCTCTACCTAGGTCGTGTTGTTTTACATGTGGCATGGATTGCAATTTGTCGTTATCGAGACCGGCTGAAATAGGAGGACAGAAGCTGACTTAAAACTCGGTACTGACGTTCTGACTTGTTACTGTTGTGTTGTTGTTAATAATCATGAGCGGGGATTTCGCCGGCGTGCTCCTACTCGCAGATATTGTACGCATACTACAGGTAATCGTCCTTCGTTGTATAACGACGTGACTTGGTGTATAACATCGAAGCCATCAACCCGATACAGGGGGAATTTCATATCAAGAATCTACTCGCTGACATAGAGCATACTCAGTGGCTCGGTAGCTAACGGTTTGACTTGGTCTGACGCGACACGTCCATTCACCCCTTGCCCACTGCACCCTCCCTCTGATAGCCTGAGTGGTGTGTAGTCCATGCCGCGGCGACGTGATGCCGCGCCGAAAGACAAGCGTCTCCCATCCGTAGGGTGAGGGGCAGGAGTCGGAGGTTGCGCGGCGGGGTGGGGGTCGTTTCGTAATAGTGGACTTTAACGACAGTGGGTTGAAAAATGTGGGTTCATCAGTTGCATTCGGAATTGACGAGATGGAATATTGTTTGGAGCGCTTTGACATGGGACCAATCAATTGTCGCATTCGTGCGTTAGCGCGCATGTTTTACCCACGAAATCGACCTCGAACCTGTTGCTGGAACTCATAAAAATAAGAATACCCAAAGAACTACTGCCGACGCGGCAACAACCCTATTACAGTTAGGCGTTTGGCCACTTCCGGGCGTTTATCAAGCTCCTCTTTGCCATACGTGCAGTGGCATGGAATACATTTTTGCTTCCTAGTGAGGTAAACGAACTTGGAGGTTGTGAAGCTACCGGATGAATGCAGGTTGGTCGGTGTTCAGCAACCAGGTCCGAAGAGGGTTCTGGTGCTATTGTTCTCAGGTTCGACACACCCCGGACTACCGTCTTGATGCATGCTACGATAGAGATAGCACTTTTTGGGTGAAATACTTTCTGAATGATCGAGCTCCTGTACCAAGCAATCGGCGAACGGTCTTTATTTTGTTGCAATATTGTTCTTTGTTTGCTTCGGCCATGGGCTTTTCAATCGGACATCACTTTTACTTTCGTCCCTTAATGATCACTTTGGGGTGAGGTGTAGGGCTCTTCAAGTAAGGGTCGTTCTTATCGAGCAACTTTTTCCCAAAATTTCCATATAAATTTTCCAAAAAAAATAGGAAAATCAAGAAAAAACATGGTTTATTTGGAAATTTGGAATTTTTACAGAGGGCAAAATATTTGGAAGACTTCGCATTCCAAAACTTGGAAATTATTTTTGGAAAATCTGGAAGTCCTAAAAATTGCGCGAAAAAACAAAATATTTGGAAATTTTGGAAAAAAGTTGCTCGATAAGAACGACCCTAAGCAGCTCCAGAAAAAGCATGGTGCACCTCTATCGTAGCATGCGTTTCTTCATGCTATTGTCCATGTTCGGTTCGTCTGCAAGACACGTTCGAGTCGACGACCGTAGTGGAAATAGGGCGCTGATGGTTGGGTTGGGTGTAGGCGCATGTTCGTGCTGTGGAGGGCGCTGAAACAGCCTCTACTACCCCCAATCAAGAATGCGAACCTTGTCCCTTAGTAGGATGACTTCCACGTCCGTGATGGGTTTGTTTGTGAATATGAGGGATCTGCATCCGACGGAGCCCCGACGTTCGGCGCGAGTTCAAGGACATGACATTAGCGGGCTAACCATGAGAATGACGGCTAAGGGAGGTATGACCAAGTGTTGCGATAAAGCTTTAGGCATGCGTAGTTGCGAGGCGCAAGGAGCACTGACTGGCTCTCTACTGTAATGCCGGATCTGAGTTTCGAAATGAAGGTGGAGCAATCCCACGGTAGGGGTACCATTTATAGGCTCAATGTTTTATGAGCGGTTGTGCTCCTCACGCGAGTAACCACCGGATACTATTAATATTTTACTGGTATACTTGTTTTTGGACTACCGCATTGGGAGGTTTGGTCGGGTCGCGCGAACGAATGTTCCCGAAGTCATGTGTTCGGGTGAGATATTGAGCTCCTCATGTGAGGAGCTCAGAAAAATATGCTGCGCCCCTACCGTGGGATGACTCGTGGGTATTACAGTAGTAGAGAAAGAACAACAGTTCACTCACGCCCAGTGCCAATATCAAAATGATCGGACGAAAAAGAAGAATGTCTTAGTAGTAGTAGTACAGAACATAACTAAGGAATTAATCACAAAACCCGAACACCTGCTCGAGATTAGCTGTCACGAAAATGGTTGTGGAGCCCGAAATCGAGTAAATCGTGCTCCAAGATCGATCACTTATTTAATCGGCCGCCAACGCATCGTCCCCGTTTTCGAGGGATACTGACCGACAGGTACACTTCACAGGTCACCGGCACTCCGCCACCTGCATAAGTTGGGCGTAAAAACAAGTTGCGGACACGTTGAACAAAGCACCGAAGACTCGGGCGTACCTTACCGAGAAGTTGTCAATACATTACTTACCTTGTGAGGCTCAGAAAAGGCTCCTCGATTCAGTAGCTCTGCTCGGTATCCAACAGCCATCTCCAGAGAACAAAAATCAGATAAATAGTGGAGTGATTAAACAGTTTCCGGTAAGTTTCACTTGAGGAGCCCGGTCAGTCAGACATACACATACACCATTTTGCCAAACGTACAACTATTTTCGTAGTCGGTGTCTATGTTCTACATAATACAAAGTACCAGGTACAACCTTACTACGTCGCCACATGTGTATGCTAGCATATATAGGGACGTTGAGATGCATACGTGTATATTGTGATGTACAGCCACTACGCACTGATACGAGTGTATGTGTACCTTAGCTTATGGTATACTCGGGTATATTCAATATGCGGATACATTGCGAGACGGTCTTACTCGTAGCACGCTATATTGTATGCCCAAAGCATCTCCAAGAGGAACGATGCGGAGAACGTTGCTAGAACGTTACTAAAGCGTTTTAGAGAACATTACAGATTACAGGGAACAGTACGAACTGCGGTAGAATGTAACTGTCCGTAGCATGGGCATTGTACCGAGATGATCAGGTGCAGGCATCACAACGTCGATCGCGTTACGTCTCTACGCCTCTCTTCTCTTCTCTTCTCTTCTCTTCTCTTCTCTTCTCTTCTCCCTTCCTCTTGATTTCTCATCTCCATCTTCTTTCCAATATGGCCACATAAGCGCTTTTTCAAACAACGACTATTTTTCTTGTTCACAAGTGATCTTCAATGACACTTCGGTGCCACCTCTGCTATCGCTCTTCAGAGGGACAGAGCTTCGACACACGCGTCATTATTTCAGTGTAATATTTCAGCCGGATAATTCCACCTCTGCATTTATCTTCGCACGGGCAGAGCCTCAAAACGAATCAGCTTTACACGTCGGCCATCCTGCCATCCATCTACCCACCGATATTTATTTTTGTTTTGCTCTTGATTCCTACGCTTCCCTACGTAACTAACGTATATTCATTTCAATCTGGACTTTTCTCGCGCATACAAGTCCTTCCACCCGGCCGCTTTCCGCCATCTTTGCATGGTAGTCTCACTGAGATACAGGAGTCGAAATGAAGAATTATCCTACCTTGATCGCTCTGCCATTCAAGTCTCTCACTATCGATTTTCCCTCCCTCCCATGATTGGGCGCCGTCAATAAGCGGTTATGCACCTCAAAACGCCGTGTATATATTATGCAATTGACTCGCGTTTACGGATTGTTTGGTTGGGTTATTGATGGTTCACCCTCGAGGGGCTTGAATCCCTTGGAGGTTGAACCAACAACAACCCCGTCATGCCCTCGAGGTTGTACCAACAACAACCCCACCAAACAATCCGTAAACGCGAGTCAATTTCCATCCCAACTGGCGATTTTGACCTGTCGACGCCAGCCTCGAAAATGGGATCGGCTTCATTTACTAATGTATTATTGCGACACTGTCCCCCTCTCCTTCATGTTACCTCCTGGGGTTTACGAACCTCTTCGCGCGACCGCCGCCGCCGCCGCCCCTTATTACTATATAATGCGAGGCGCACTTTGCAACCCAGTTCCTCCTTAATTCCATGTCAATGCTCCTACACAGCGCTGCATGGCCTGAACACGATAATGCCGACTACTACCCGTCCCATCCAGACCTAGTGTTGATTAACGCGCCCCCGCACAACACCTTGCTCCGTACAGGTATGCATACTTAGCCCCTCCTGGGCTATTAAGTTGCTACCCAGCTCGCATCCAAGCGGTGACGGTGAACGCACGTCTTGCATGAATCGGACGCCCGCTGGCGCTCACGTCACACCACATCTGGTGCATCCCCCCCCCCCGCTGGCAAGTGCCGTGCACCCACAATCCTGACGGAGTGCAGGACGTAGTTCTCCCCACACACGCCCGCCGACGCACCCTGCGTCCGAAAGGTCTGCCGTCACTTGACGCTATGTTCACATGGAGCACCTGCCATTACCGATACCAAAGCAATTAAAGGGGACGAAAACGAGACAAACAAACCACGATACACCAACCAGATCGCGAGATCGATGGCATCGCCACTGGCGCCCATGGTCTATGTCGGGCGTACCCGGACAAGCGGAATAACCCCCCCATTGCCCGCGTGACAAAATCTCGTTCCCGCATTTTGTCACCGTTCGATTCCCCTCTCGCCACCCCCCTTTTCTCCGAGCGGGGGGTTGCGCAAAGATACGATACAACTTCAAAAGAGAAGTGCAAATGTTTGTATCTTTTTTCTACAGTGGAACAAGCACGAGGAATTCCTTATGCTCGTTCTGCGGTTGGAACAAATCGTGGGCTACAGTACGAGGAACCGAATATTCAAGCGCCTGGAACCACGTTTTAAAGCTTCCACGACGAGGTCCGTATCGAAACGAGCCAGGGAATCTGCAATCGCTTTGACGCACTGGCTACAGTGCACCAAGGAACTAATATCTACCTTGCCAGATTCTGCATCAATGGGAAAGTTCGGAACTAGGACATAATTACGAAACGTCCTACAGGAAACAAAAGCGGCGTAGAGGAGCTTCCAGTGTTCGTCAATATATTTGGTTTGTTCTTATAAACAATGCAAAACAGTTGATCTGGAGCTCTACTAATTTCGCGTCATCACCGCTACCGAGGAACGCATATCTCCGTTTTGCTGAATGTCTGTAGTGCCGAGGCGCTAATATCTGTTTCGGATATTCCTCTGAGTTTGATACGGTATTCGAGTGCGGGGTTTCTAAACGAACATTGATTGGTTCATGACCCCAATCATGAGTGGAAGTACATATCTTCAGACGTCCAAATCAGGCGCTGTATGGAACGGGCTCAAGCGTGATCGCGAGAAACACCACACGTTCCAGATGGGACCTGAAGTATACCAGTGTTGAATCATGACACTGAACGATCATTCATCATACATACTGCATTGCCTCTACGTAGGCGCTGCGGATCGTTCGAGTTGGCGTCAGGCCGGACGCAACGTTTTCACTTTTTGTGTGCCGATATTTTTATCTATGCCACCCACCAGTGACCGAACAACTACTGAGTAGCGATACAAACACACATGTGTGCCGGCCGACGGCGGTCATTTTAAGCGCGGTACTCCCCTCACTTGCATTTCAGATAGCGGGCGTTGCCCGATCTCGTGACGGTCGATCGCTGCTGTGGCTTCTGGACAAGACATGACTTATTAATAGTGGTCAAAACCTTGACTTAACAACCTATACGAGATCCAAGAGTATATAGTTCCATCGTAACATATAGGTTTTAGGTTGTTAGGTAGGTTGTACGTGGTATGGGGGGGTATAATTAATTAATTTAGCGAATGGGGGAGAAGATTTCCGCAGACCGTTGTTTCGGCCAGGTCCTTGCCCAGTGCCTGGTGATACTGGTGCGTATTACCGGCAAAGTCAACCATGATCCGGATCCTCCGCTGCCACGCGAGAGGTCTGTTACGCGACAGCGGTATGACATCCTCCGTTGAGTATCGATTCATGCTAAGATAGGCAAGCAGCCATTGCTCTCTGAGGATCATCACTTGGAGAGCTTCCGGCCCCACACACACCCTGGGCGTGAGAAGCAGAAAAGGGCAACTCGATGGGCAATGTAACCAGGCAGGCATATGGCAAAAAATTGTCTAAAACAAAGATTATATTTCAGCGACAGCGCACAATACCGCAGTTGAGGAGCATACAAATAGTCAGAAGTAAGTCAGTAAAAGGTCTGTCACCAATTTTCCCCTCTACACTGATACGCCTATTGCAGCAGGCGTTTAATGTCCTCTGCTCCCGATATTGGCGGAGACAATACGCTCCCTCCCATGGCAGGGGGGCTACCCTCATGTACACTATCGCGTTCAAGCCGCCCGAGAAAGTATATTTGTACTTCATTCGTGACTGAATGTGTAGGAATGTTATTGGTGTAGTATGTGCACACCAACGCCATAGTCGTTATATCGCGAAAAAAAAACAAACTGATAGCTCAAGATTGCGTATAAGCGGGGTAGAGCTACTCGATGGAGTGCCCCTGCGCAACTGAAACAAATGGTCCTAAACGCCACCATTCGGCTACTTGAGCTGTCCCTTGGTTTGCTTTGTGCGGGAAAAGGCCTGCGACACTCCAAACGACACGCTTTGCGATTCATTACGACGACCCAACATATTTGCAAGGTGAACAAAACACAACTAAACGTGCTAGTATGCCTACGTTCGAGGCATGTATACGGCTTCCTCAATGTTTCAACTCCACGGATGGTTAAACCGAAACGGCGAACCAATGTGGTGACCTTCGAATGTTATCACCACAAACACTCCGTCTTAACGGGAAACCGAGGGGGCTGCACAGAGTCGTCTGGCAGCTTTTGGCGCCTTCTCGTGTTACGCGCCGGTCCCAGAGTGCACAGTAACCCATTTTCGAGAGGGCCGTGGAAAAAGCAGTGGGTAGGCTGCTTCCCCTCTATTCCCCATCTCGATGCCCTGGTACACCCCGCAATCTTGCATTTTGCTTTGAAGTGAACAACCCGGGCGTTCAAAATATCGCTCTTATGCAGGCCGCATACAGTGGCCGTGTTGGAGGTACTAACCCCCCACGCCGGCCGTTTACAGCAGCCTGTATGCGAGCAATATCTGTGCTTAACGTTTACCATGCCATCTCCTGCATGTTGCTTGCAGTAAACCGGGTGCCTGTCGCCCTCGACCGTGAAGCTCGGTATCTTCTGGCAGGTGCCATGGGAACAACGCCTGCAACGGATGTTTACCATGTTGTTCGCAGCATGTTGCCTGCAATACGCCCCCCTCTTGCTGCCTTTGAAGTTGAAGTACGGCTCCGTTGAACAGGAATCATGCGCACATTTCATGTTGTAGACGTGTACCATGCCATCTTCAGCGTGCTGGTTGCAGTACGCACCACTTGTGCTGCCCTCGATGTTGAAGCTCGGGAACGTTCGGCAGGTGCCATGCCGGCAATGTTTGCCTTTAATGTTAACCATACCGTCCTTGGCATGTCGCTTGCAGTACGCGGCATTCTTGCTTCCCTCGACATTGAAGCTCGGCACCGTACGGCAGGCGCCATGGGAGCAACGCCTGCTAAGGACATTCACCATACCGGTCGCAGCATGACTCTTGCAAAACACCCCCTTCTTGCTGCCCTCGATGTTGAAGTACGCTTGGGTCGTGCAGAAGCTATGGGAACAACGCCCACGAGGGAGGTTCAACATGCCCCCCTCACCATGTTGCTTGCAGTACGCCCCCCTTTTACCGCCCTCGATGTCGAAGTACGAACGCTTTGTGCAGGATTCATGAGAACAACGACTAATGTGGACGTTCACCATCTCGCCCTCAGCATGGCTCTTGCAGTATGTCGATGTCTGCCTGCCGTCGACATCGAAGCCAGCCTGCTTCGTGCAGGAGTCATGCGAGCAGCGGTTCATTCTCTCGGTGGATTTCGGTGGTGAAAAACCTGAGGGGGGGGGGGGGGGGGCACAAAACGTGAGAAACAGGCGTGAAATTGAGCTGACACACAATGGCCGTTCATGGACTCATCCATTACGTGATAACGGGTTTTCGGAATCTTAGAGGTATGTTGCACCTAGCTCGGCCGTTACCGCTGTTGCAAATATCAAGGTAACTCGTTCGAATTAAGGCATGTCGCCAAGCTCACGCTCAAACTAAATATTGGTGCAACTCTGTTGAGTGTTTGATTTTAGTCGAAGAAGGTCATAGGACGATTGTCAAAAGCAGCCCTTACAGTGTGCCGGAACGACTAGAGGTCCATGCGTTGAAAACTACTCCGAATCGCTGTGCTCAGAAAGCCGACAGGTCGCTGTGTTTCGAAAGTCTGTAGTTCGCCTTGCTTGGAAAACCTCTATGGCGGTGTTGCTGTTGGGAATACTCCAGGTTGCTGTGCTTGAAAACACTGTGGTGCGTGCGCAAGTTGATGCTACCACGAGCCTTGCATGCACTTGCCTGAACTTGCAAGGCTGCTGTATGCAGCTGGCTGCAAGCTTGCGCCCGCTGGCCGGCAGGTGCAAGTTAACTCGCAACTCACGATATTTTAACGATTAACAAATCAACTATGCCAGGCTCTTCAATCCACGGACGGCTTTCGCAGAGCGATACGCTCGTTCACAAGGAGCATGAAAAAAATGCGAAACAAAGCCGACAGAAGCGACGACGATTTAAGTGCGAACTGGCCATTTGCAAGTGCCAAAAGCTCCATGCGGATCGTGTTCATATACGCGTACGAAACTAAAATCTAGGTCTGTCATATTTGTATTTATCCGTGTTGTTTGGGAAACACCGGGCTGTATAAATGTCCCACGGCATGTTGGCTCTCGCCAACTCCGTCTGCTTGGTTACGGCTCACATTGTCGCGCTCTACCGGCACGACATATGCTTGATTTGCTGGTTCACGCGAGGCTGATAGCGCTCCGTTGTGTTGCACGTGCTGTTTTTGCGGCAGACACTCGGCGACAGCATGGATGTACGTATTAAATAACGGTCCACAAACAAACAAACATCAAAGGAAAAGTAACGATCTTCTGCTGATAAGAAAAAAAACGAACGATAAAGGAAACAGGGTCGCCAGCAAGTAATACAAAAATGCGTTGTTGAAGTGGGAGCTTTCAGAGGCGAGAGAGGTGGCAATGGAGACCGCTGAGGAAGAAAGGCAATAACAAGAGTTTAAGGATTGGTATGATACTGTGGTACAGTGCAGGACACCTACCGTAATAAAAAACAGGAAAATGGGTTCAGACTGAGGATATCATTCGAAAATGGGCGCGTCCTACATGAATCCAGTACGACAGCGTTCGAGTTGCTTAGTTACCGGTGAGTCTCCGGCTTCCTTTTTTATTAAATGTTCTCTAATGTGTATCCTGCACGGTACTAGTATGGCACAGTACAGAGCACCTAACCAGGAACAGCAAAACCGGCCCTGGCTGAATTACTTGGTTGAGAATGGTCGCGTTCTATGTATAATGTAGTATAACGAGTCTCCCCTTTAGGTTCCTGTAGATACCAGACAGGTTTTGTATGATCGGTTTTAAAAGTACGCGTCCTGAAACTATACCTGGAACTGTGTGTACTGTTCAAGTACATCAGCCCAACAGTAGACTGCGGTAAAGGGTACAGTACGTGCAGGGCTTTGCAGTTAAAGCGAGGTCGTGTATTTTGCATGCCCGAAAGGGATCAAGGCATGCGGTTGAGGAGAAGGGCTTAGAGCAGCCCCCACTCAACAGAAGCAGCGCGAGTCTTCTGCCACGTTTGCTGACTGCCGCTGAGGTACTCTTGGTATACGCTATACCAGATATATCTATATCAATGAGTATAATTGTTTTTGCGGAACACAAAGCTCTTGTCTGCTTCGGGCTGCTGCAATGCACGCAGGGGGGCATCGTATAGACCACTAAGCAAACGAGGGCCCAGGCCGAGGTTCGAGTGATGTGCTCCGGCCTTTAACGTCGATAAATCTGGCAAGTAGCCACAAATAGGCATTCCGACTTGCTAGAGCCTAGCAGGTTCATGGAAAACCCCGAATTGGCATTTTGTCATGTTTCACCGAGGGCTGTTCTGCTGTTCATCGAGTACACCACACAGCTCGCCGCAGCCTTCAAATGCTAGGGAGCCACGGTACAACAGTTGAGGTTCAACCTCTTTCATTTATGACAAGCGTGGGTGCGTGAGCGTGCGCGCTTGTGTGTACAGAGGGTATGTTGTCTCGGGAACCAATAGCACAGCAGTTCTTCTGTCTCCGAAGCACTACAGTCCACCACAACTCTCAACGGCTGGGCAGGCACCGTACAACAGCGGCTCTCCAAGCCCTTCCCTTTGTGACAAACACGAACGATGTTTCTGCACGTGTGTGCGTGAGGACGAGCTCGTGATTGTATGTCGTCTTAGCATTCTACAGAGGTAGGCACCAGGAACACTACCCGCAGTGTATCTCAGCGGTTATGAAACATTTTCAGCTCCTTTTCTCACTTTTGTTTTTGCGATCACTCCGGGCGGAGATGTACATGGATACGAAAGGAAGGTTGTATCTACGCCCAAAGTTCTATAGCGTATCGGCTGCTTGCTGCATGCCGCTTTTTGTGCAACTGTGTAGCACGGCAAGCATTTGGCGCTGTGGCAGCCATGCGCTTCAAGCTTTCTCTTCATGTCAGCCACAAACGGTGCTTGTGCGTGTTTGTGTGTGAGCCTGTGTTTGTTATGTTAGGACCCTCAAGCAGGAACCACAGAAACGCAGTTTTTTTCGACAGTAGAGGTAAGTGCAATTTAAGTTTGTTTCCGAAAAAATACTATACGGTGTATACATTTGCTAGCTACTGTCAGGGGTGGGCGATGTACGCCGCAAACGTAATCCACTACCAAACAGGAATGCCCGTAGCTCAAAGTGTCCCCGTAATTGCGTCTGTACCCGTACCCTGGACGTACAGACACAATACATTAAATAGGGCACGCAGTCCACAGATAACCAGGGCGCACTACACACAGCGCCAACATGCCAAACAGCTACCCCGGTGAACTGCTCTGAACATGCACTGAGAGCAGTAAAACTGCTTTCAATAATTCTTCAGCACAAAACAGTGTAAAGGAAAAACTCCAGCGATAAAAATACGTAGTATACCCGTGGGTTCTGCCTTTTTCACCCTCGGGGGCATACTGACGGATATCCCATACTGACGGATATCCCCTGCCAATATATGCTTTTTTTTTCGCGTCGTTTTTGCACAAGGCTTCTTCGCGTCTTTCCGCGTATCTATTCTGTGTACCTCGATGTAACGACCCCCTGCTGATTGCTGTGCATTGTTCACCTTGATCACACCGAATTATAGGTTTTTGACTTTGCAGCGAGGACAATTCCAGCCCACACTACAGGTGAATTCCAATAGCACTAACGAAGTACAGCAGCCATGCAACAGCCACAGCTACAGCGGTAACACACCAGCGAATTTGGTATATATATAGCGCAGGACGAATTTCCAGTGACGTAGTTGCTGGGTGTTGTCATGGCAATTTACAATTAAATCCCTAAATCCCCTTCTTAAAAAAAACGTTTTGACGTCTAATTCCATCGAGGTTTTGACGTCAAATACATTTTCAGCCAATAAATGGATACATATTCAGCCAATGAATGGGTCTGTCGCCAATCAACCACCAATGCGATAGTCGATCTCATATCTATATATAAACTTTGGCTCTAAGTCTCCAACCGGCACTTGAATACAGTGTGTACCCCGACTTAAGAGAGGGTACCCTATATAAGAGAATAGTACAGCTTAAGAGATACCGAATCGGCTGGACCCGCCTACACTAATGAATCTATCTATTTCTCACTGTGGATGAGAGAGAAAGCTAGTTAAGAGAACTGTTTTTGACCTGGACCACACCTCTCTTAAGTCGGGGTTCTCACTGTCATCAGCCGCTATTCACTCACCGATTCGGTTCTTCATCTGCATAATTAAATTGGGCTCGGCTCCTGGTTGCGCCATTTTTACGTTGTTTCGTGCGGCAACCCTAGAGCCTAGGTTCTACAGCAATATGGTGCTCACACCCCGGTACGTATGAAACACAATCGTGCAAATGTTCAAAAGGTTAAACATCAGGCATAGATACACTAATCCGCAGGCGAAGTGGCGGGTGAAGGTCGGGGCTCGGCGGGGAGCGGGTCGGGGCGTGCCCCGCCCAGTAGCGGTACAATCATGTCGTCTGCTCTGCCTGGCCCGTGAGATTTTTGGGTTATTTTTGCTTTTTCTTCACGCTGTGTCTCCTCCTCCTCGAGATTCCGAGGCCACAGCGCGCTCGTTAGCACACACCCAGCAGTGGCTTTAGGCAGCTGTTCGCTGTCCACAAATTGGCGTACGAAGCAGAGTCTGACATGCCCCTATAAGGGGCTTCGGATACGGTTGGTGTCGGGTAGGTTATATAGTGCATTGATCAGGCGTGTTTCGAGCCGCGACAAAATGTCATGAATCGTGGTTTTGTTTTATTTCACGGAAAATCAAGGGCGGTCGAAAATTTATTTTTCGACACACCACGTCGAACTATTCAACTTCGACCCTCCCGACAGGGGGGGGGGACCTTACACCGTCCCCTCCCTCTAGGCCTGAACAATACCTATATAAAAAATGAACACAGGGGACGGTAGAGCGCTGCCCCCCCCCCCCACTGCTTGTAAAACTGAATACAGGGGACGGTAGAGAGCCACCCCCCCCCCTGCTTGTAAAACTGAACACAGGGGACGCTAGAGATCCACCCCCCCCTGCTTGATACAAGGCCTTCCAGGACACTACAATACTACTGGGCGGCGCTATAACCTATAATGGTAGGCCGCAGTTACGTAGTGACAGCGACTGCAGCAGTAGTGAGCGGTATAAAGGAGCGATGAGCTCGCTCGAAGGTGGACCATAAGGCTCCGACGAGAGAGAGCCGCGGGATCGGCAAGCAGCTAAATCGGTAGAGCCCAGGTATCTTCCACACCTTTGTATACCCTTGCAATGATAATCCATCAGGGAAACGAACCGCTGACCGCGTCTGGTGTCATTGACACAATACTTTCCCACCTGCTTCTGTACATATCCTGTACGCCACTGTCGGAGAGATCGCGAACAGTGCTCGACAGTCAAATATTACATCATGGAATGCCTTGTCTAAGCCATAAAACGGTAAGACTAAACGCTGAAGTGCGAGTAAAAACATGCCAGTATGGTATGCATACATGATGACCATGCAGTGCACCCCCAAGCCTCGATTAAGCAGCAAAACCGAACAACCATACCAGTTATAATATATCGCACGAGGGATGAGGTGTTATGTTACGTTATTTGACTCGATGTGAGGGTTTGCGCCTCTCCGGTATTATACTGCCACATACAGTACAGGACACCCAATCAGGAACAAGAAATCTGGTCCAGGTTGGATTTCTTACTCGAGAGATGGTGCTGTCTACACTTTTTTCAAGATAAAGATTTCCGAATTTCCTATTTTCCTCTAAATCTCAGCCTGGCTTTCGTATTATTATAGCCAGTTTCTCAGTACAGTAGGTGTCCTGTACTGTATACCGATACACCCTGGATACAAACCAAAACAAACATATTTGTAAATAAATTTGGTTTTGACCCCTCCGGGGAGGGGGGGGGTGTTAGGTGTATGACATCTAAATCCCCGGCCGCCCTTGGGATAATCTCTAAAACCCGACGTCATGAATCATGAGGTTTTGGTCGTGAATCGTGACATAAGAAATCACGATTCGTGACAAAAACCTCACGAATCGTGATTTGTTTTCGTTCGTTAGGAACGGATCTAAAACACAAGTACAACAACAGCAGTAAACAGTACAACAACAGTACAACAGCTAGGGCTGGGCACTGGCACAGTATGTATTGGCAGTAGTATTCTACTGGCAGTAGTAATCTACTGATTGACCCTGCCAGTACATTCGCCAGAAGGTTTTTTCGACGCGTACTGTGTGCAGGTTGCACCTGCAAACGTTTTTGTGCAGGATGCTGGTTTTAATGTGTGAGGCAGGCCTTTTGGGCGGCATGTTTTTTTTTGGAAAAACGCCACCAAAACACGCGGTGGAGCCGCGTGGCTGCCCCTGCCGACCTCGTGCCTCCCAAGGGGTTGGGGTTCCGGTTAGGGTTAGGGTTAGGGTTGGGGGTGTGTCTCGGGTTGGCTTGGTCTGGGTCGACGGGCAAGGATGAAATTGGCCACACACAGCCTGCACAAAAACTTTTGCAGGTGCAACCTGCACATAACGCACGTCGTTTTTTCCCATGCACGTCCAGGAAACACGCCATTTTATAGTACGGAAACCCACCAAAAGCGTTTCGGCAGGAGAGAAGGGCACTGGGCCAAGGAATAGGGTCAAAGTTATGACTTGCAATAAAAAAACAACTTGAAAATAAAAAATGAATGTCGAGCTTCCACCAATCACACGTGCGCTTTGAGTTGCATTTTGCATTTTGAGTTGCAAAATTACCGTGATTGGTCCGGCTCCGGAGAACTTGCACGTACGTGCGAGTCTAACGAATCTGCACGTACATTCAATACGGTAATATGTATAGCAGGAGTTGATGTAGATATGTATGGCCTACATGGGTACCAAATGGGATCGAGGTGCCAGGTGGGCCTCCGGCGGCTCCTGCGGAGGGCTGATTATATTTCTGCACCTTGTGGGTGGGAGCAGGGTGCCAAATGGGACCAGATCCGGGTGGGATCAGGTCCGGGTGGGAGCAAGGGTAAATATGGTACAAAAGTACGTGCAGTTCTAACAGCCCACAGCACGTACGTGCAATTATACGGCTGGTGTGATTGGTCAGCAGTGCCGTTACACTGCTGCTGAGCACAAACAGAGCGTTACGAGTACAACCCTCAGTAGAGGCTATTGTACATCGCTGCAGCAACCCTGCCGCCCAGCAGCAGCAGCAGCACCAGGCAGCACCATGCGTGTGAGGCGGCACACCCACGGTGCACTATAGCTACCTGCGTGTATCGGAACACCTACCATGCATCACCGAGGATGGACAGGCAGACTCGAGAGCATGCACATTATCCTACCTCCCGACGACACCCACCATGATGAGACCAACCGCCACCAACATAACTACACGCCTCCTCTGCTGTTCTATTGCACCACCCCCACGGTGCACTATAGCTACCTGCGTGTATCGGAACACCTACCATGCATCACCTAGGATGGACAGGCAGACCCGAGAGCATGCACATTATCCTACCTCCCGACGACACCCACCATGATGAGACCAACCGCCGACAACATAACTACACGCCTCCTCTGCTGTTCTATTGCACCACCCACCAGTAGCTGCAGCAGTGCAATTCTCACAGCCTGAGAGGACAGCAGGCGTACGTTCTTGCTGTCTGTCGTCGTCGTTTGCCTGCACCACCACGTGTTCAGAGTGCTCACGTACTCGGTGCAGGGATATTTATGTAACGGTATTTGGGAGTTCCACAGAGGAAATATGCGTGTTTCTCTGTGGAGCACTTGGCGGTTTGGAGCGATTTCCATCGCCACTCTTTATGTACCTACATGGTTCTCTATGTTTCTCCCCCTTTCTCGTGTCTACGACGGTAATATATATACATCACGTGGAGCTTCTACTTCCTTCCCCGACCCAGAGTACCCCTCCAGGGGTCACCTTAACACGCTAGCGTCTGTTTCAATTGGCACGGCTCGCTGGTTGGGTATCAGTCGGGAGAGCTCGAGGACGAGCTGATCGTTTTGTATTACGGATGGGGAGTTCAGAGGGACTTTCATCGAGCAGCGGCTTCATCGATGATGAGGCCAGCTGGGCCAGACGAGCTGAAGAAGCTGCGGCAGCCGCAGAGGCGGCGAGCATCGCCACGGGAGAGCCCGTGGGATCTGCTCATAGCGCAGGAGCGCGAACAAAGCCTCCAGGGGGAGCACGAGGCCGAGTAGCTGAAGAAGCTGCGGCAGCCGCAGAGGCGGCGAGCATCGCCGCGGCAAAGGCCACGGAAACAGCTCATAGCGCAGGAGCGCGAACAAAAACTCCAGAGGGAGCACGAGGCCAGGTAGCTGCAGAGGKTACGAAGGCAGCCGCAGAGGCGGCGAGCATCGCCGCGACAAAGGTCGCGGGAACAGCTCATAGCGCAGGAGCGCGAACAAAGTCTCCAGAGCGAGCGCGAGGCCACCAAGGCAACCAGTCTCCGCGACCAGAGGGTACGGGAGCAACCGGCGGCGATGAGGAAATCGCAAGCTTGAAATTAAAAATTATGGAGTTGGAGATTCGGGCAGAAATCCGGGAGGAGGAAAGGACGAGGAGTGAGAGGAATCAACAACAGCGGGAAGATAGGCGGCAGCAGCAGGAGGAATGGATGCAGCAGCAGGAGGAGGATAGATGGCAACAGCAAGAGGAATGGATGCAGCAGCAGCAGGAGGAGGATAGATGGCAACAGCAAGAGGAATGGTTCGAGCAGCAGGAGTGTCTACACCAGCAACAAGACAAACTCCAACGGCAACAGCAGCATCGCCAGCAGGCACTATTTAGTGCCAAGCCGACTGTACATACGGGAGGCGAAAACAGGGAGTCTATCTGCGATTACTCGTATGCGATATCTGCATTTTCGTATACGGAAGTCAATGCCCATCAGCAGCAGCAGCAACAACTCCAGCAACAACAACAGCACCAGCAGCAGCAGTACCAACAGCAGGAGTACCAGCAGCAGCAGTACCAGCAGTCACAGCAGCATAGTGCCAAGCCGATTGTACTTACGGGAGGCGAAAACAGGGAGTCTATCTGCGATTACTCGTATGCGATATCTGCATTTTCGTATACGGAAGTCAGTGCCCAGCAGCAACAGCAGCAACAGCCGTACCAGCAGCAGCAACAACAGCAGCAGCAGCAGTGGCAACAACTCCAGCAGCAGCGCCAACAACTCGAGCAGCAGTGGCAACAACTCCAGCAGCAGCAGCAACAACTCCAGCAACAACAACAGCACCAGCAGCAGCAGTACCAACAGCAGGAGTACCAGCAGCAGCAGTACCAGCAGCCGCAGCAGTCACAGCAGCATAGTGCCAAGCCGATTGTACTTACGGGAGGCGAAAACGGGGGGTCTATCTGCGATTACTCGTATGCGATATCTGCATTTTCGTATACGGAAGTCAATGCCCAGCAGCAGCAGCAAACGGGCAAGGAGCAGGAAACTCAGCCGCTGCCACTGCCGCCGACGCCTCCGCCCCCGCCGCCGCCACCGTCGCCACCCGCGGTAGGCATGCGCTTAGGCCCCGAGGCGGAGCAGCTCACCCTGTCAGTGGAGAGCCGCCTGGAACTGGCGCACCGAGCCCTGGTACGATACGAGAAACGGAAGGAGGAGGAGGAGGAGGAAGAGCGAGAACAAGAGGAGGGGGATGATGCGGGAAGCATTGAAGAAGAGGAGGAAAGGAGTACCCCCACTATGATGAAGGGGTGCTCGGAGCCGAGGACGGCAAAGGGGAGGAGGAGAGCAAGAGGGGAGAATGGCAACGGACGCGGGCCCCGTGTGGCTGGCCGGGGTTCGGTGCGGAGGCTGCTCTACAGGAGGACCAGGCCAAAGCCCGCCCGGGCGAGGCACAAAGCGATTGAGAGCTGGAAGCTGGAAGCTTCATGAAGAACAACAGGTTCTTATTTTTGTTGGATTATTTGATTTTCTTCACGTATTTTTATGATATGATAGCATCTCAGCAGTATCGATGCACTTGTTTGGTGGTAGGCATTATTACAGACTGCCCTGTCGATTGCATGCTGTGTTCTGCTCCCCCCCCTCCAGATCGCACGTTGAGGTTGACATGTTCTGATGTGGGTAAGGTGTGTTGCGTCAAGGATAGCTTGCCGACCACCTGCCATCCGTCACTGTCCAATACCCCGCTACCCGCATAGCGTACTGCCCGTGATGATGTGCTGCTGTTTTTGTTTGTGCTGTTTTGTTTGTTTTGTTTGTTTATTTTTTGGCCGTATCCTCCGTATACCGATGCCTGGTAGATGATGGCCATTATTCGGATCTTCAGGAATAACCCGACCCAATTTTTCCCACGACTATGGCATGATGGGCATGCATGAAAATGAAGTACACCCCCCCTGCCCCCCCCCCTTTTTTGTTGGTAAACTTGACGGCAGTAGGGAGGCTCAAAGTGAAGGTTTTATTGGGGAAAGAGGGTCTGGGAGGCCCAGCGATGGAGTAGCTGCTGTAGAGCATGCAATATCTGTACCAACACATAATTTTTGGCATATTTTTTGTTTGGTTACCACCGATGATCTAACTTCGTGTGTGATGTGCTGCTGCTGCTACAGCAGCAGCAAGCAGCAGCAGCAGCAGTAGTAGTGTGATTCGGCTCACAGTCGAGAGGTCAGCAGCAGTTATGTAGTGCGTCAAGTACGTCCCTGTTGTTGTCGTCGTCGTCTGCGTACACCACGCACTTGATGTGGATGAATGTGTATCTTGCTGCGCGAAGCACCACTCACTACGTACCACTCTGTCCGTAAATATTACAACCGATTGTTTAATAGAATGAATATCGAAACAACATTACATTTACGGACGTATCGGTACGAAATAATAATAAATCGAAGGCTCGTTGTCATTTCATTGACATAGTGGGCCCAAAAGCTGCGGCACAGCAGCAGGGCGTCCGCTACGACCAATCGAGGGTACAACAGTAAAAATAGCCGTATAGTTCCTGCGGTCGTCCTTTGCCTCTACACCACACACCTATGGGCTATGGCCCTCCTTTTTTTTTAGGGTCATAGCCCATAGCCACACACACTGCCTAATCTTGTTGTGCAAAAGTTGCTCAAAATGAACCGAAACGCCTCAAAAAAAAAAAATTGACAAAAAGTTACCCCTATCCCCACGGATCTACATTATTTGACTTTTTCGTGGCACGTGGAGGTGAGCCGAGAGAGGGAGGAGAAAGGAGAGACAATATGTATAGTTATGTTTGTGAATTTTTCGCACTTTTCGCAACTTTCCGCGAGCGCTTTTCGGCAAAACGCTAAGTACCCCGACACGGGAGGCCCGGCCGGACACATTGGTCGAGATTTGGGCTCGATCCGAGCTCTGTGGCTCGCGTGGCGGGCGCTCGAAGTTTTTTTCCCGCGGGAGTGGATAAGCCGATTTCCCGGGTTTCCTGCATGAGGCCGAGTTTTGTACGTACGTGCCAGTAAAAAATAATTGTGTGTTTTTAGATTTTGACAGTTTTTTGCTCTCTCACATGCACATAGGCGGCCAGGCCAGAAACATGTACCAGATAGACAACAGACAACATGCACAGAGTACGGCGTTACGGCGTTGCCGCCCACACCAGTAGGGAACATCGTGCGTGAGAGGCACATCCATCTGAGCTGTACTGGTGCTGCTGTGGGTATTTGTTAAATCGAAGACGGCTGTCCGTAGCCCGCCACCTATCTTCCATTCTTTGCTGTGCACTTTGGACCGATTTGTTAGGACCGTGCTTATCACGTGTGAGTACGTACGGCAACTAACTGCTGTTACTTGGCTGCTATGATATTCCTGATGTTGCGGTTTTTTTGCCCCAAGCACACCACCAATTTTTAATACATCAGATAACATGCAGAGAGAACACAAACAACAACACGTTACAACCCCGCCCAGCAGCACAAGCGGCAGCAGGCAACATCACGAGCATGTGGCAGGTCCACGGTGTACTGCTGTGGCTCCAGCAGAAGGTGCTTTATCGGAGACCATGATCCGTCATCGGTCATCTCTACCTCTCTTCTTCTGCTGCGCTGCTGCCACTGCTTCCCTGCATGCATATGTGCGATGTGTCACACAATGCTGTGCACACACACGCACGCCAGTACAAACAAAATAGTTTGGCTCTTTGGTAATATTGTCAAATGACTGAGATGCCCGGTCGTGTGTAACCCAGCGACACCACAGACAGCACACACGAGCAGTGCGGAGCAAGGAACAGCAAGCGCGTGCGGTATATTTTTGTTCGCCCTGTATTGCTGTGCCGTCCTACTATACCAACTACTGTATGTACTAGTACTATTTTTATTTTTTAATCGGAGTTGTTATATAAGGGGTAGTCCGTGGTCACTGGGCAGGCTCCAAAAAGCTCTGGAGTGGAAGAATACCCCAGGAAAAATAATACCGGTACACTATTAATATTAATAAATACAAAGTACAACGCAGTACTTATGCTGGGGGTCTCTGCTGTTTCGTAGTACATGCATGCTGCCAGAGGTCCAACAACATACTGCTTGCTGGTGCTGCTGCTGCTAACTAACTGTGCAGCAGATCCACAGTCGATATAGATAGGGTGAGGCGCTGCATACACTTACACACTACTGGATATCTTTCGAATCTCGTCATCTCGGGCGTTGTTCGAACAGCGGTTAGGGGATAACAATGCACGGTGCACCTTTTCACCCCGCATAACAAAAGGTCAAGTCATTTTCGGCCCGCAGACAAAGAGCAAAAGTAAACTTCTATCCCCCACTAAAACCAGTCATTTTCGGCCTTGACAAAAAAAAAATAGTCAATTTTGACCCTCCGCACCAAAACCAGGCCAATTTCGAACCCAACAAAAAAACCAGGTCATGTTCGATCCCCAACATAAAACCAAGATAATTTCGATCCTAACACTGGAATCGAGTCAGTTTCGACCCCCTTCTAGAACCAAGTCAACTGTGGTGCCCCTACACACAGCAAAGACATACATAAACACACTGGCAAATATGATATCATGTTTGGCGGAATCGTTAGGAAAATCTATTAAAAAGATGCAGTCAATTATAGTAAGGATTCCACACTATCTCCAAGAATTTTTAACCCCAAAAGTGCGCAGGTCATCTGATACAGTTTTAAAAAATAGTATGCATGTACCCTGCATGTACGGTAAAATATGCAGATAATTCATAACGTCGTACTATGATATCATACGCATGCGTAGGATACAGTATCGAATTCTGCGTGGTTTTCAATCCGTTCTTGCGCCACTCCCTGCACTCCGGCGGGAACTTGTAACAATATAACAAAGTAGGATTGTGATTTTTTTGCCCGGCGGCGCGTTTTCGCGCCTCGCCCTCCCGGCCGAGCTCGCCGGCGCCGGGCCCGGCCCGCGGGGGGCCGGCCGGGGAGCGCGCCCCCCGGGCCTCGCCCTCGGCCGCGGCCCGTGGCCCGCGCGGGGCGCTCGCGAAGCCGAAAAAATAGAGTCGGTTTTACGGGGTACCCCGTCCCACTCGGTCGAGCCGAGCAGGGCAACGTGAAACCCGGTCTCCGCGCGGCAAGCGGGTGGTTGATTTTGCCGTGTCGGTCTCAACACGACGAACAAAGGAGGGCACACCGACGTGCACATCGAGCGGCATCGAACATCTGCACACATGCAGCACCAGCAGCGACGCGACAGCATCTCTGACATTGTGCAGTCGTATGGTTATGACAGGGGGCCATGAGCATGCTGCTGCATCAGGTGTGCCCACTACGAAACGAGGGATATCACCGCATCGAGTTTTTTACCCCACCAATTTGTCCGACAATGTAAGAAACGTTTCGTATTTTTTTTTAAATCCAAACGGTGGTAACATTTCCGGGCATAATGGTAAATGTAGGGTACCTGGTAACCTGGTGCGTATCAGGCGTCCTCTACGTCGTCATATGCAACCACAACAGCAGCAGTGTCATGCTCGTAGGGGTGTCAATCTACCGAGTGGTGCTGCTTCTTGCTTTTGCTCTGCTATATTGCGGCGTACCAGGCATGAGACAACAGCTACAGTAGCAGGCGCAGTATGATGATACTCGAAATGGTACTACTACAGAGTGCTGCTGCTGCGGCTTACGCTGGATGTGTATGAACTCATAAGCACGCACCAAAGCGACAGCATGTATCATGTATATACGTGTGTTGTTTCAGGGTTGTTATACCAGCATACATAAGCACACATGTGCGCACACACCAGGTGCGCGTACTCTAGAGCATTACGACGTAGTACACCAGTGTTGCTGCTGCTTCCTGCTGCAAGTAGTGGATACACAAGAAGTGGTGTTTCCTGCTGCATACTGCTGTTGTTACTCCTATTGTTGTACGATAGATCGAAAGCGACAGCATGTATCTGTACGTGTGTTGTTTCAGGGATATTATGTCAGCATACGCACAAACGTGCGCACACACCAGGTGTACATACTCTACAGCATTACGACGTATTACGGCAGTGTTGCTGCTGCTTCCTGCTGTAAGACTTACACAATAATAAGTACGTGGTGATTCCTGCATACTGCTGTTGTCGTTACTCCTGTTGTTGTGCGATCGATCGGAAGTTTGATCCTCACTTACGTACTGCTGTACTGATGCAGCACATGGTGGTGGGTGAGTTGGTGGGTGGTTGGGTGGGTAGTTTGGGTGGGTGGGTGGGTGGGTTGGTACGTGGTTGAGTGCTGCCGTGTCTGCGATGTCCCTGATTTGTGTTGTATTACCTTTACCCGCCAGTACGATACAGCAGCCCCATGCTCCTCACATACACACTACTAACTGTACTGCTGTACTGTTATAGCGCGTGGTGTTTGGGTGGGTTGGTGGTTAGGTGGGTGGATGGATGCTTTGGTGGGTGGGTTGATACGCGGTTGAGTCCTGTCATGTCGGTGGGTGGGGACTACTGTGCTGCCCCCGCTTTTTGTTTTGTTCTTTTGTTGGGCCGCTACAAGGGCTCCGCACAGATGCCGGCGACCGGATAGGATTTTTTTCATAGTGGAACAACCTCTTCCATCTACAGTACCTGCCCATCTGCCCCATGATACGTACTGCTATTTGTTCTTGTCCGCCATATACCGGCCCCGCTCTGGCATACTACAATGATAATTTTATTGGGGCAGTAACCAAAAACGGGTATACCCGGTCGGTTTTCACTCAAAAACGGGTACAGCCTGGAATCAAGTAAAAAACACGCCCAGCGAGCCACGCGATTGGCCAAAAGAAAATTGTACCCATTTTTGAGAGATAACGTCCCGGGTACAACTGTTAATGTCTATTATGCTTGGCTTTCAACCGTTTTTGGTTATTTATTTTGCTCTAACCACTTGCCTACAGTGTGCCTCGCTCTCCACTGCGTCTGCGACCGCTCTTTCGTTGTTTCATTTTCTTCCAAGCTTTTTCACAATTCACTTAAACTCTATTCAACCATTTTACGCACCTGGGTGCGTACGTCTTCGGAGTGATACGACCATCCACCTACGTATATATGATACGACTAATGTATTTTGACTGTACTCGTAATATTACCGCTGCTGTAGTATAGGGTGTATTTCAGGTACCCCCTGAGACCAAGTAAATCACACATACATGCTTGCCGCCAGAACCCTCTGCCTCTAACACCCCTGACCCCTGACCCTGCTCCCGATTCCACCCGGACCTGAGCCCTCCAAACATAATCTGGACACGTTTAAGTGTATTGTTAGGCGCCGACAAGTGTGCCTGGTTGTCACTACCCCTCAGAAACGGGCACGATGTGATTTTGGCCAATCTATCCCGTGATGGCTCGTGGGATGTGGTGTTTTGACTCGATTCCATGCTGTACCCGTTTTTGACTCCTACCGGCGCGGGTGTACCCGTTTTTGGTTATGGCCCATTTTTATATGATGTACGAATCTACCACAAGAACGTTGTGTTTTTTTCGCTTGGACGGCGGAAAATGTACCCTTTACTACGAGTAGTAATGATATAATAACTCAGCTGCTAGCTGTGCTGCTTTGCTGTACGCTACATGAAGCAGAAGTGTGCTGCTTCTATTGCTGAACGGTAACTGCTATGTCGCAGCAGTAGTTATTGGTGCCGGTGCTTGCTGCAGGTACGTAGGTACTACAATTAGTAGCTCTACTTGTGCTGCTGCTGCCTGCTACACTGCCCGCTGCTACTGCTTGTTACTTGCTGTACTGCTGCTAGCATATACCAGGTACTGTTTTTGCTGAACGTTATGCGAATGTATTTTACTACCGTTTGCTGTACGTATACGAGAACGACATGCTGATTGCTGTGGTACATACCGCCATGTCTAACAACCGAAACATGTCAGGAAAAACAACGTGATATTTTCGCCGATCGTGATATTGCTTCACAAACTATGAGAATGACAAGTTTTGGCAAACACGAGAGAAACTGCCGTCGCGATTCGGGACTAAAATAACATGTTTTTTTGTTGTGGTAATAACGCCAATTTCCTTATAAATTAAAAAAATACGCGTACGCTAGCAAAAACCGTTTTACTACGATTACCGCTGAATGGAGAGTACTCGGATTCCCCGTTTTCTACGATTACAGCTGGATGGCGATAGCTCGGTTTTTCGGTGGGACATGCCAGCTTGCGTCACCCCACGGGGAACACCCCACTCCCCGAAGGGGAGCCTTGTATGTATAGTTATGTTTGTGAATTTTTCGCACTTTTCGCAACTTTTCTCTCCGCGCGAGCGCTTTTCGGCAAAACGCTAAGTACCCCGACAGGGAGGCCCGGCCGGACACATTGGTCGAGGTTTGGGCTCGATCCGAGCTCTGTGGCTCGCGTGGCGGGCGCTCGAAGTTTTTTTTCCCGCGGGAGTGGATAAGCCGATTTCCCGGGTTCTCAGCATGAGGCCGTGTTTCGTACGTACGTGCCAGTAAATAACGATGTTCTGTTTTTAGATGTTGTCTGTTTTTTGCTCTCTCACATGCACACAGGCCAGAAACATGTACCAGATACCAGTAGGCAACAGGCAACATGCACAGAGCACCGCGTTACAGCGTTGCCGCCAACACGAGTAGGGAACATCGTGCGTGAGTGGCACATCCATCTGGGCTGTACTGCTGCTGTAGGTAGTTGTTTTATCGAAGGCTGCTGTCCGTAGTCCGCCACCTATCTTGCATTCTTGCTGTTGTGTTGTGTGTTTATGACATATCCAGGGTCACTTTGGACCGAAATGTAAGGGCCGTTTTTATTACGTGTGAGTACGGCAACTGTTATTATATTTCTGGTGTTGCGGGTTTTTCCCCCAAGCACACCACCAAACTTTTAGACATCAGATAACATGCAAAGAGAACACAAACAACACGTTGCAACCCCGACCAGCAACACAAGCAGCAGCTGCCAACATCACGCGCATGTGGCAGGTCCGCGCTGTACTGCTGTGGCTCCAGCAGCAGTAGTTGCTTTATCGGAGGCTATGATCCGTCATCGGTCATCTCTACCTCTCTCCTTCTGCTGCGCTGCTGCTGTGCATGTGTATGTGCGGTGTGTCACGCACTCACTGCTGTGGACACGCACGCCAGTATAAAAAATATTTTGGCTCTTTGGTAATGTGGTAAAATGAGTGCGATGCCCGGTTATTTGTTTGAAGTCGTCAGTTCGAGACTCTCGTTCATATATTTTTCCTTTTTAGTGGGGGATAGAAATTTACTTGCTCTTTGTCTGCGGGCCGAAAATGAGTTGACCTTGGTATGCAGTGTGAAAAGGCGCACCGTGCATTGTTCTCCCCTAACCCACTGTTCGAAAGGCGCCCGAGGTGACGAGACTCGAAATATATCCAGTATTTAGTGTGAAAAGTGTATCCAGCGCCTTAGCCTATATCGACTGTGGATCTGCTGCACAGTTAGCAGCAGCACCACCAGCAAGCAGCGTGTTGTTGGACCTGTGGCAGCATGCATGTACTACGCAACAGCAGAGACCCCCAGCACTACGTACTGCGTTGTACTTCGTATTTAGTGTATTATTTTTCCCTGGGGTATTCTTCCACTCCAGAGCTTTTTGGAGCTTGTCCTGTGACCACGGACTACCCCTTATAACAACAGATCGCAGGGTCCGATAAAAAAACACACACACACAGTACAGTATAGTAGGACGCCACAGCAATACAGGGCGGAGAAAACTACCGCACGCGCTTCATGCTGTTTTATTGCGCTGCACTGCTCGTGTGCTGTCTGTGGTGTCTGTGTTACGCACGTACATAATACAAACATAAAACAAACCAAAGTGAAAAATAAACAGTCATTTTCGGCCCTGACACAAAAAATAAGTCAATTTCGACCCTCCGCACGAAAACCAGGCCAATTTCGAACCCAACACAAAAACCAAGTAATGTTTGATCCCCCACATAAAACCATGATGATTTCGACCCTAACAGTGAAATCGAGTCTATTTCGATCCCCTTCTAGAACCAAGTCAACTGTGGTGCCTCTCCACACAACAAAGACATACATAAACACACTGGCGAACACAATATAATGTTTGGCGGAATCGTTAGGAAAATCTATTAAAAATATGCAGTCAATAGTAAGGGTTCCACGCTATTTCCAAGTCTTTTCATCCCCAAAAGTGCGCAGGTCATCTGATACAGTTCTAAAAAATAGTATGCATGTACCCTGCATGTACGGTAATATGCAGATAATTCATAACGTCGTACTATGATGTAATATGCTTGCGTAGGATACAATATCGAATTATGTACGAGTTTGGTTTTCAATTCGTTCTTGCGCCACTCCCCCAGGCATGCCCCGGAGGGGAACCTTGTACCTGGTATACTGCTGCAATCCAGTATACTGATTTATTTTGACGACCGTGTACATCGCTATCGACTTAGTCAGCCAGTGCCCAGCCCTAACAACAGCACGACATCAGTACCGCAGCAGCAGCAGCAACAACGGCAGTAGTCCAAGGGCAGTCAGTCGTACAACAACAACAGCGCCCGCGTACGTACTCGTATCCTGTTTTGGCTTTTTGTGTCAACCACACAGAGTAGTGCCTTGTGTTTGTGTGTGCACAGCAGTGTTCACCACTGCCTCAACTTGTGACAACAGCAGTAATTTTTCATGTCCAACTTCGAAATCAACCACACATCTTCGAACCTGTCCCGTCATAGAAATAACAACACTTAAATGGTGTTCATCTCTATTCAACTTGCGGCACCTCCCGGATTTCGAGTCAACGACATCCCGAAAGGGGACAATGCACCCCACAACACAAACAATTCCCTCACCCAGCCTGCTTGGTGGCAATCAACCTTCCTCCAACTCACTCCGCAGCTCACGCCCACAGTCGCGCCTAGAGAGAGGAAACTCTTTCACGCCAGCCACGCCGATTCCAACGGCCAGTAGCCTCGCTCGATCAGTTGTTCAGTTGTCTGCGTGCTTTTGCTGCAGGTCTCATGTACAACTTTCTCGTGTGTCTCGTCTGGGGTTCGTTTCGAAGGAATTTCCGTCCCCCATCCCTGAATTTATGCGCCACTTATCTTGCCACAAAAACCAAACATTCAAATGACATCATCCTCAAGACTGACGACAGACTCGTCTGGTACCTACGTTTCCGTCTCCCTTTCTATTCGCTGGTGTGCATCCTAAGGACTGCCCGTTGTGCAGACATCCGCTGGGCCTTGCTTGTTGCTGTCGATAGGCCTGCAAAGAGCTGAGACTCGCCAATGAGGGAGATCGTGCAAAAAAAATAATATATTATTCTTTGATGAGGTTCAGCCAGCTCTACTTTTGACAGTTTGGCCTTCCCTGGCCAGAGTTGGTGCTCGTACAGATATAGGTTGTCCATACATACCACAGGTACCGTCATGTCGAGACTTGTTTTGCTGTAGATGGGTGGTAGGTTGTGAACACGGAGGAAACTGATCCCCGTCTGCGTCTTGGTGACTACCGCTACCAGTGCCTTGGCTGCCGCCTTTGTCGAAACATGAGACATCCAACCATTACGTATTATACGTGTATGATACTGTAGCCTTCATGGTCACGAGTACGTTCGAGAATGAAACTACACTACGTATTAATACGAGTATTAACTCGCAGTACTTCTCTTTGAACAAGTACTCTCTGCATACCCGTAGCCTACAGCAGTACGTATATACTATTGCCGGGGTGTGTTAGATAAGGTTTACCTATACCCGGGTAAGGTTTTGAGGTTGTACCTAACGTACCTAAAACTTTGGTAAGGTATTGACGGCCGTACCTAACGTACCTAACACTTACCATGTAGTAGGTAAGGTATTGAGATCCGTACCTAACGTACCTAAAACTTAGGTAAGGTACGGATTGAGGTCGTCCCAAGGCTCGTACCTGAACCCGGGTACTTCGTGGACGTGTATACCCGATACCCGGGTAAGGTATGGAGGTCCGTACCTAACGTACCTAAAACTTAGGTAAGGTGTTGAGATCCGTACCTAACGTACCTAAAACTTAGGTAAGGTACGTATTGAGGTCGTCCCAAGGCTCGTACCTAAACCCGGGTAGTTCGTGGACGTGTATACCCGATACCCGGGTAAGGTATGGAGGTCCGTACCTAACGTACCTAAAACTTAGGTAAGATATCGGGGTCCGTAACTAACGCACCTAAAATTAAGTAAGGTATTGAGGGCTGTACATAACGTACCTACTGTAAAACGTAGGTAAGGTATCGGGGTCCGTACCTAACGTACCTAAAACTTAGGTAAGGTGTTGAGGTCGTCCCTGAGCCCGTACCTAAAGCCGGGTATTCCGTCGACGTGTATACCCGATACCCGGGTAAGGATCGAGCGGCGTTCCTATCGTACCTAAAACTTAGGTAAGGTATCGAGGTCCGCATCTAACGTAGGTAAGGTATCGGGGTCCGTACCTAACTTTCCTACCGGTAAGTGGTTAGGTAAGGTACATACAAGTGCCGGGTATTTTACCCGGGTATACCTACGACAGTAAGTACGTACCTTACCTAACATACCCTTGTATTTATTGCACTTGCCGTTCGTACAGACTATACTTCACAGTACGACAGCAATAGAGGTTTAGTCACGTGACAGTTAATCTGCTGCGGTAGGTCTAAGTGTATGCTGAATAATGCTAAAGCTAGTGCCAAATGGGCAAAAATTGATTTGCTTGCCTCACAAGTTAACGCGTTAACTGCAGAGTATTTTCAAGCAGATGCTGAATGGGCTTCAAAAGATCCAGCTATAATGCGTTATGGTCCTACAGCTAGCAGTAGCGGACCTGTAAATAGGACCTACGGTACACACAAAAATTATACATTTCGCTATTTCTACTGCTACTGTAACAATATTAAAATTTGGTTCTTGCTACTAATACGGAGGACCCTACAGTAGTAAGGGCCCGTTTTAACGAAGAAGAAAAAAATTCAATTCGGATTTTTTTTTATTCAAATCCGCTTTTCATTGGTCAACACACGCACCAGCACCAAAGATTAGGATCTTGGGGCATAAAATTTGGTGCTGGTGCGTGTGTTGACCAATGAAAAGCGAATTTGAATTTTATTTTTTCCAAATTGAATTTTTGCTGTCTTCGTTAAGATGGGCCCTAAATAGAACCAAATATTGTGAATAAAAATAGGAAAATACGCAGGTTTTTGTATGTACCGTAGGTCCTATTTACTATACTCCCCCGTAATATAAGGTATTCCGTAATGGGACATTTTGGAACCAAAACAAGGGTGTGACGTACGTAGTTTCCATATACTGCTGTAGTGTCGGAAACTTCGTCTCGTTTACGAGCGTGCGCGCTGGAAACATATGAATGACGATACATCGTGTCAGATACCTGGTATATGATAGTACTGTCCGGTGACTCTGGTTTGTTGGCCTTTTTTCAGCCAGAACGACACGCGCTGCTGCTACAGCGGGGGACCGCTGTTAAGTAGCGTCAAGTTAGCGTCCAGGCTCACAGCCTTATTTCGTGTTCCAGGATCAGCAATTTCTTAAAATTACAGTATATCATTTTCCCCGACACAAATTCAACATTTTCAGTAGCCGTAAATCTTCCCGCGCAGGCGAACTTCTCAGACGTGCCCGCATATAATTATGCTGTTTCTAATGAGGTAGGGTTTTGTCACGAAGCTGTAAGGCATTCGTTCCCGACGGCTAGCTTATTTTGGCTTCGGCTAACGGCGGCCACAACCCCGACCCGGAACTCTAACCCTAACCCTAACCCTAACCCTAACGAGAGGCATACCTGGTTGGCGTGCCACCTGGTCGTCGTGCTTGGGAAGACTCTATTTTTAGTGCGGGGACATCTAAGGAAGTTCGCCTTCGTGGGCAGATTTACGCGAGCCCCCACGTTTTTGGTCATTTTTGCCTTCCTTTTGTTCTTATGCACAGCGAGAAACACGCTACTCTCACGTGCACGTTCTAAAGATCAGCCTCAACCGAAGAGTGCTACGTATTTAAACTCTACTATTACGGGGGGCCATAGTAAATAGGACCTACGGTAAACACAACACCCTATATAGAAGTACTGCAGTCATAAAAAATATATATATACAACACTTTTTTTTTGTTCAGTTGTGATACTATTTTTGGTATAATTTCTACATTTCATGACTCCCTACGGGAACCAACATTTCTCGAGTTCGAATGCTCAGACTTACTTATTGAAAGCAGTTTTAAAATACGTAGGTCACGGGTACCATTTGTGGATCGGGAGCCGGATGGATCCGTCGCCTTTCTGATCACGAACAGCGCCTCTCCCCTCTCCTCTGGCACCAGAAGATTAATTTGAAAAATGGCCGTTTCCCCTGCCACTGATACCATTTTATCTCAATGTTTTTACGAGGACGCCGACCACTTCTACTGCGGTAGTAGGCAAACATAACAGGGCCTCAAATTCGACCGTCCGTATAACGTCTTACGCGTCTACTTACGCGGCCACAGCAGAAATGTGGATACCAAACAGTAGCCCCAATCAAAATTGTTGCTGCTGAGGACTTTTGCTTCGTGATTCAAACAGGGCAATCATCCCTTGCAAACCCAAGAGCCTCGACAACTTTTAGAGACTACGAGTACAACGAACAAGCTATGCGTTGGTCGGGAGCAGATTTGAGCACCAGAACTGGAGCGATGCCGTGTTCGGTAAGGATTGTTGATGTGGTGTTATTGTACCAGAAACAACAGTATCGCCGCTGTAAAATAGATGAACAATAAATATACAGTATCTAAGTTTTAAAGGCTCAAATATTCTTCTTTTTTACCGAAAGGGCCCCTCAAGGTGGGATACGCCCCGATTGAATATTCATTTCGCATACTGTATACAACTTGGGCCGCGCAAAAACAACTTGCGCGCCAGCGCCTCTGTGCCTCCCACATACCTCACGAGGTCGGGCGGTCACGGCGCGAGACGGCCGGTTTCGCCCTGTTTACACTCCAGTTAGTTTACCGACATCGGAATGCGGAGCCGAAACACTTCGGAACGGCGCGCTCGTGGGGGTCACACAAATCTAACATTAATGGCCTACGGGTTGACTTTGCTACGCTAGGGCCTATGGCTCACATTCCGTTGCTATATACAAATTCCGTAGAATTTTCATGGTCGACTGACTCGACAGAAGAAAAAATGAAGCGATTGTTTGAACTGCGAATCGTGCTACTGCTGCTGTTATAGATCTGCTTGTGAATAAACGGTCATGCTGCACGCTGGCTACACCATCGACAATCAACCGACGGTTCGTGCAGTTTTTCGAAGTTACCGTATACTGCTACATCATACCTCCTATATTACGTTCCAGAGGTACATAATCTATACGAAGTACGCTGTACAATCACGGGAAAATATCAGTTTTTGACGGAAATATTTCGAAATTATAATGGTAACTGCTGCCATGGTCGAAACAACCGGTTCCATGAGCGACATTTCGTGTGACTCTGAAAACCAGTGTTGACGGATGTACAGCGGCACTGGTGTGATGTTCAGAGGAAATCACCCACACCTCCCACAACCCATACCCCTCGAACAACACCCAGGCGCCCAAACAGACAGCACCAGGGCGTCGAAGATAGCGCCCAAATAGGCACCATCCACATTGGCCAAGGCTTCAAGTCCCGCATTTCGTTACGGTCGGCGGCGCGGTAAAGCCAGGGCAAATCAAGCAAGAAGGCTACGTATATACATCGGCGAAAAAATCTACTCCCGAGGTTTGGTCCTCTGAAACATGCGGACAGCCTCACGCTATACGTTTCTTGTGGGGTTTTCTTCCTTCGCCCTTGGCGCTTACGCGGGCTGGCCCGTGAAGACCATCGACTTCACCAACGGCGGGGATGACTGTGAGTTATCACTGGCCCTTAGTGCGTGGTAGAGTCGTCGCCCTCTTTGGCTTGATACCGTATGGTGTACTAGTAGCTGTAACCATACGTATGCTGGCAACGTAGGGTAGCCTTGCAGCAGCTGTACGATAGACGATCGCACTTTCGTGAGCACTTTTGTGGTCGTTAACCAGTTTTTCGGCGTACTCGTACCGCTGCTGTGTGTTGCCCATATTCCAAGATGGTATATGTTCCACTCTCTTGTCTACTGTAGTACGAGATACGCAGTCGCAGCCCGAACGGTATGCACATCGCTAGCACTGCGCTCACGTTGCTGCTGACCATTCAGCTTCAGTCGGTCGACACTGGCGGTGCTCCAGTCTTGGGATAACGAACGAAGTCCACACACTTAAAACATTATAGGGGAATTCCGTCCTTGTCAGATTTACTTCGTTCATCCAAACACTTCTGCGCTGCTGCTGAAAATCTGCTCTATGTGTGCGTTATCAAAACAATAAACCGACATTTCAATTTCCACCTAACCACTGCTGTGAAACAGTAGTACACGGAGTGTCCGTCATGATATAGTTATTCTAGAACGATACGAATTACGTTGGTTCCAGACTGCGAGATAGAGACAACCAAAACAATAATTGTATATTTACCGAGATATATACGAGCTGGTTCCAGAGAGAAGCATAAGATAGCTTCTTCGGGAAATAAAAAACGGAAAACATTACTTTTTCGAACACTACAGATATCGACATGACGGCATCGCCAAGGGGAACACATCGGTGAAGAGATGTTTGGCTTACGAGCTGTAGTTCGCGAGATATGGTCATATTGGTATTCCTTAGGGATGCGTTATTCCATAGGGATAGCTTTCTTGCAGTAATCCTATAGTAAAACCAATATAATAGTATTCAGGCCATATATCGGTCAATACGCCGACTAATTCGACTTAAGAAGTCTTGACAGGATCGCATCAACAAGGGGAAGACGTCCATGCCACGTTCTTGCTTCCTGCGAGCCTATCAAGCTGTGGTAAGAACCGCCTGCCCAAATTACTAGGAAAATGTATTGAGCAAATTTGAAACCTTAGGGGAGAAAATACACTTCGCGGAAATCACTTTTGCACCATGAATAAAAACGAGTTGGAAAACGAAATTTGGCAGGGGTGTTCTTCATGACCATACGAAAAAATGACAAGATGGCCTTTTTTGTTTTCGTTTTTGTTCGTCTGTAATGTTGGGTCAAAGTTGCCGGGAAAACAAAAAAAAAACTATAAAATGTACCTCATTCACCAAAAAATCATTTTTTCAAAAAAGGCCATCATGTAGTTTTTTCGTAGTCATGAAGAACAACCCTGCCAGATTTCGTTTTCCAACTCGTTTTCGTTTATGGTGCAAAAGTCTGAAGACGAAATGCTCCTGCTCTTGCTGGAACCAGCTCGTAGCAAGAGAAAAATGCCAACAAACTACAATACAGCAGCAGTATGAGACCACAACAAGAAGGCCCGTTGGTTTAAGAACAATATTCACCGTATACTGCTGTGTGCTTGGCATTCAACGCCGCTCGGCAGTGATGGTGTCCACATGATTTATTTTTGTTGTTGCGCTTACCATCCGACGATGCACAGCACAATAAGGACATATCTACCCCCTCTTTTGGTTGAAATATTTTAACTTGCATGTATGTGTGTGACCTCTATTCAATCAAGTCTTCACTGTGAATGGTATTAAGTGTTTCCCTCTTCTTAACAACGTTCAGCTGTTGTCGCGACACATACGTCAAACGTGACGAATATGCCCGCCAGTTACCCGCCAATTACGATAAAATAAATACACTGTAACACTCCCTTCAACGACTTGTAAACCAAGATCTTGACAGAGGGGCTAACGAAAATGCCGGGCGGTGTTTCTTTGAAGATATCTCGATCACATCTTCTCAAGGCCGCTATAGTTTTCTTGTTGTACAATGTGTGATCCCCGCAATGGTTTTAGAGAGTGTCAGGTCGGAAGTGAAACTGCTGTGGGTGTGTTATGTCCCGTGATTTACGGAGGTGGGTACATGTTACTCGATGCCCCTGTATGAGTATGTCAGTTTGAATGCGATACTCTAGCCTGAGCTCATAAAAACCATGTCCCACGGTCCAGGTTTCGGGTTTGCAGTGTCTGCTCGCGTAGGTGCCAGTGGGAAATCGTGCTACTGCGGTTCTTCGTTGCCATCTATTATTCGATATCAGATCGAGTGTCATTCGTGGCACGATACCATGTACCGATACACATAAGCGATATCTGCGACAGGGTTGAAGACACACGGTAGGATCATGTGTGACCAGTGCTGGTCCAATGTCCCGCATACTATAGGGTACAATCTCCACGACTTGCGCCGGAAGATGGAGATCGCGACAACATACAAAAATAAACAATGAAGCCTGTCAGGTTCGTCTTCGGTTGGCAAACAGTATGTCGACCACGTTCCAGATACTATCTAGCACGAATACGGTGGATTAACAGGCGTGGCAATAAGTGCCCAAAAAGCGGTGCTGATGAAAATATATTTACGAGCGAATGCGAGTTTCCAATTTTGACCAAGTCTCTCGTGATAGGGTCCCTTTGCGAGAAAGCGTCGACCGTTTTTTTACTTGATTAAACAGTTGAATCTGTCTGCACTTTTCCGTCGGCACTTTTCATCAACTTCTCAGAATTTTATTCGTCTACTACGTTGTTATCCAACATATTCTCATAATTTTTTCTGTCTAATTCGTTGTACTCTCACATAAAAAAAGAAGATGTGAGAGGGACACGGGTCTCGAACCCCTGACCCTTGTGATCATAGGCACCTGTGCTACCTGTCACCCTACTCGTACAAGTGGTGTGATCATCCAGTTTTTCTTTACTTCTATAAGTAAACATACTGCAACTCTAAAGGCGAAAAAAACGTGGTCAACACGGTTTCGAACCCGTGACCCTCGTTTTTTTCTGTTTTCCCCACTACTGCACACAAGTTGTTCAAGTCATTTCAGACCCACCATGCAAAAACCATGTAATTTCAGGCCCCCGCAAGTGGAGCAGATCCTCATTGCCATAGCCTGGGCGATCGTGCGCGTGTACCGCCTGAATGGAGGGCAGAGGGGATTCTCGGGGCACGTCGTCGACGTTTTTTCCTGATTTTTTACCCACCAATGCACACAAGTTGACGACAGTTACTACTATCCTGCTGCGCGAGTTCCTAGCGACAGCTATACTATTTTTATAAAAGCGATCGCACGAAATAAGTTGAAGTTCAACACCAGAAGGCAGCAGAGAAGCGGTGTCTGGAGCATCCCATTGGTGTCCAACGGGTATAGGTAGTGCTGTCGTGTGCACAGCACACGCCATGTCATTGACGGGCGTGCATCATCTGCGCAAGGCCCCATGGGGCTGATCTGTGTCCTCTAGGAGTATGTACGCCTTTCCGCAATATGTAGTTGTTAAATGGTGATGGTATCATGCGACTGCTCGTCCTTGTAAACATTATGAAGCATCACCAGCGGCGTTATGTGCGCGCTGTACACGTTTCCTCCTACCGTAAGGGTCTCCACCATGCCTATGTACGAGAAGTATGGTCTATACATGTCAATCTATTGGTGTGTACAGTCTATGTGGGGGGGGCGGGTGATGCTCCATCCGACGCTTGCTATACTAAAGTATGGTGCTGAACCCGATTATGGTGCCCTCAGGGTTATCAGGCGGCCAAGCAGGTTATCTCAATTGTGTGATAAAGTACTGTCTACTGGTTACAACGTTTGTCTCCCGCCGGATATACAGCATACGCCGGGAACCCCATAGTTGTTATCCGACTTTGATCGTCAGCTTACGTTTGTGTTCCTTCCCTGTTGATCGGTCAATGGGTGATTTTAGGCGACAGTTCCACGGAACAGTACATTCAAGTGGAGGGCCATGACTACCATGACCACCCGACGTTCACCATGCGTTGGAGGTACGTTGTTTCCCCTCGTGTGTTAGGATGAGTGTTTTCCCTTGTGAGAACAGTTGGTGTAACCCACGCACTGCTGAATGTATTATCTGCACTTCTCGAGCGTTCATCGCCAGTGTTTATTTCCCTACTATAAGTTTTGCTGTTTAGTTTGTCGCCAGGGACTCTATGCGGCCAAAACCAGTACCGCCGTTTCCGAGGGCATGCCGCTATTGTCGATAGCCCTGCAGGTCGTACATTTAGCGTGCTCCCAAAGCAACTAAGTGGTCTCGTTTAACGGTAGAACATTTAGACAACGTTTTAAAAAAAACATAAATATCTGTCTTAGGACAAAAACGTCGTAAGGAAAAATGTCGAGCTTCGAGTCTAATAAGGTTGTGCCATAGACATGAAGCGTAACATATGTACGTACTATTCTGAACATATTCGGCGCTGGTTATGGTCATAATAATCGTGGATTCAGGCAGATCACGGGGCCTTGTGGAGAGCCTGTTGACGAGTCCGAGCTTTTGTCTTGGAATGCTTCGTACAACGGCACGACCGACGATGCTGAAGATGATCCTCCCACGGTGGGCGATTCCGGCAGGTATCGTGTCGGCTACTCCCTGACTGTAAAGTTTGATTGAAAGTACGTTTTTAGCGCCTTGTTGGTTGGTGCACATTTTTACCCATAACAGAGGTTCGATATATTTTGCTGAGGATGGAACAGAGGCGCAGGGTGCATTTTTGGTCTCAAATGCCCTGTATGCACGCAATATAATTATTTTTTGTTATCTCTCCATCGTTGAAGTCTCAGTTTGCTGATCCACGCACTTTCGCTCGTCTGGCCTTCAAACCATACCCGCTAATAAAGCTATCTAGTACCGATGAGTTCGATGGCGCAGGCCTAGAATTACACGGCAGATAATTAACGGGCGACATCGAACTCAAATAACGCGTCCCTGCGAGCTAGCTCCTTCACAAACATATTGTTGATCTGCAATACATTTATTAGCGGTTGTGCATGAACGATCACCACCCCCCTTCAGTGGCAGTTGCACCACGAGACCATGTCTGCAGTCTCACCTGCTCCGGTTGTGTGTGTGGCACCAACGGCTTCGCCAAGCACCAGACATGATGCTGATCTTAGACAATATCCCCCCCCTACGTATCGACTGTACATGTTTATGACATTGTCAATCAGCTGAAACCAATGCCACTCATTATTTGTCCTTTGTGTTGTTCCATCCATCGTGACGTCATGGTGGATAAACTGGTAACAGGGTGCAGCTGAACCTATACGTGTGTTCTCCGTTCGGCGAGTATGAACTCGACATGGACATTGACAGTCACAGCGACGAAGGGTCGACACTGCAGCAACGCACCTCTTGGCTGATCAAGAACGGACCTGACCAGGTATTGACGGAGGAAACAAAGCTTGCAGTAATGCATCGTGGCTTAAAGTGTCTGGTTGGCGGGTCTTAAACGGGCGCATGCCTCTATAGCTAGCGGGGTACCTGACCCACCGAAGGTGATGATACTCTGCATTGATTGGGGCGTTACGCTCCACAAGCGTTTCTCGATCGACCCACGAATGTCTCGACATAATAGTACGCAATGCAGACGCAGTATGTACACGATAAAACGAAAAATGAAACAAGTCGTTTGATGCGTGTTTATTGGGATTAGGTTTAGGAATCCTGCACTTCACGACTTAATGTAATGGTGAAACCCTAACGGGCGTCCCACGTTCACGCAATAAAGCGCATAAGAAACACTGTCCTGATCAGTTCCTTAGTCTAGTACGGAATAAAAGTTGCTATGGCTGGACAGGTCCGGAATCCCACCTACTGCCGTCGCACTATGTGAGGAAGCTGCTCCACGCCCTACCGTTCCCAACTTGTTTGTTTTGTTGACAGCACCATATCTGGGACGCCGTGAACAGCGATCTTTTCAGTGACAGCGACTACAGCCCAACCGTACCAGGACAATACACATGGCCCCTTGAAGACACGATCGGGTACTACGGTAATTTCTTGGCCGGGCCTCTTCCCCCCCTTGCGTGCGCCTCGTCAGTGCCCTCCGGCACTAAACTGGTTGGTTGCTCGACCGACTCCATCTTAAACAGGCTGCTGAACTCGGATGCTCTTGGTCTCGATGCCGTTGGTTCCGGTGGTATGACGGCACAGGTAATCAACTCGAAGTTTGTTTGAGGGATGGGTGACGCGGAACATATAGTTTTAAGTAACCAAGGAAAGTTCTTGTGGGACACATGCTCCGACAGAGGTACGCCATGTAGGTTCTGGGATCGTCACTTGAGCAGCTCTATGTGTCACCCCAAAACCGTTTTGTTGGGGGAAAATAAGAGTCCAACTCGAATATGCATTCCCATGACGTAATAATACGATGAACAAATATTCCGATACAAGACTGAAAGTTTGACGCTTTAGGGTGAGGGAGCGCGATCATTCATAAACCATCGCGGCTAAAACGTGCTACCTCTATCGTAGCCCGCGTTGTGGACTAAAAAATACCTAGAGAGTGGTACACGTTCTATACACAGGCTTGTGTTCGTAGAGACCGACTCTATCCAAAACCATTCCTTGTGTGCATATCTTATAGAATATCCGCCGTTTGACCAACGATCTGGCAGGCCTGCTCGAACTTCTGTTCTGGCTTCGACTACTTCGGGCTGGAGTTTGGATACGAGGTGGGTGCGTATTATCGGAATGTTGTGAAACGACCCCGGCGGGGCATTACTGCTGTAGCGGACTACTAAAACCGTCATCAAATGAGCAGAACGATGCAGGCATGAATGTCACACGCGAACGGCTTTAGGAACTTTGTGCCAAGGTTGGACATCTAGAATTAACACTCCTTCCGTGGCAGAAATACATTAGTCGGGTGGTGTGCACCACGGTGAATGCACGACACGCTCACGGTTTTCCACTCTCTTCCCCCCAGCACCTAGTAAGACTTCGGCACCACACCATACCTCTCTTACTTGCGCAAATACCGATAGTGCTTGACGATTATTCTGCATCTCAGCTTCCAACACATGCGGTGACCTCCCCAGTGTTTCTGTGGAACTGCCGATGAGTTTGTGGAGAACCAGGTGGACAACCATGACATTAGCGACCAATGCGGGGTTTCTTCCGAGTACCTGTGTACCGGCGACCCCTCCACGGCCTGCGGCGGCTTTGACGCCATCAGCGTTTACCAGAGGACCCCGTACTCGTCTGTAGGGTGCTTCCAAGATAACCTGGTGTCCAGGATTATGAAACTCAAGGCGGCGGCACAAGTCATGTCTGGAGAGGTATGCGGTAACGGGTATCGAGGATATCGTGAAACGCTACGTAGGAGTCTTTTATTGAGCTGAGCTAGAATATGGGTTCGACGTTGAATTTTTAACTCGTTAGTTGTTCTTGGCAACGATCCGACCACCAGACAAACTGTTTGCAGGAAGCAGAAAATCCCGTCAACAAATCCGCGTATGTATCAGCAACATGGACCCACATTGAAGTGTATTCGTGTCACATCTGCGAATCTAACAAGCCCATGTTTCCGGCAGAAGGGGTACTTTGGGGCCCAACGTAGTATGACTGCCCAGTGCGCCCAACTACGGCATTGCCCCGTTTCTTCGCAATCACAGCAGTTGCGCCTGATTGTTTGAGTTGTGACGCACCTACGCAGTAATCAAGGTTATTTAGTAGCCTTGAAGTATCGTTTCATGTTTCTCCCCCATCAGGGGTTGGGCTGTGTTACGAGCTGCAAGGTATGGTGTGAATGCTGAATGCTCTTGGTAAATATTCGTGTCCTATCAATAGATAATTCGTGTTATTGTGGTATCTCTTGCTGGATTCAGCTTAACAACAATTGAAAATACAAAATATACTGGTTTTCTCCTTTTCTTGTTTATTGGTACAACTCGTATCGCTAAGACGGATGGATGCACTCGATTGATACAATATGGCACGCAGCAAAACGATGACATCACTTTAAGACCGCCATTCTCCGCCATACGGTCGGTATGGGCGACAGTTCGTGTTTTTTTCCAACTTATCTGAGACAATGTGCAAAACCTCGTCGCGCCTGTTAGTTGTCACGTGTCCGGGTCATTTATGTACGTTCGTGTTTCCTGCTGTCCAACTTATCCGGCTCCATAGCTACCCCATAAAATTCCACTGGCGCCCATGATAGTGGTGTAACCGTGTGGCACACCCTCCCAATCGCGCTCTTTTGACCGGTCACTTGATAGATCTGCTTCGACCTGTGCAACGATGGAATCAACACTCACTTCGGCACTCAATATGCTATCGAGGTAAGCGACCGAGCGACTGTACTTTGGGAGTTACGTTTGTGTGTACGATTTTGAAGTAGCGTGAGGGTTTTTTTCTCTCAAGTTGTAAAGTCCACATTGCTGACTAGTCGATAATTGAATATTTATGCACCGCAATATCGTTTTAAACTCGAACTAACTATTGTTTCACATACTTGTTATTCTTCTTGACCAGATCTTTTGAAAAACCTACCTAGTATATCTTATGGTGAAAACAGTTCAACAACATATTTTGTTTTCATAGTCGTCGGCGGTCGACTACACAGTCGGTTGTTCCAATATTATGTATGTCGTATTTTGGTTCATTGTTGGTCACTTATGCGTTGCATGACGAAAGTATCGTCAGTAGCGAGGGGACAAGCAGCCACCACGACGTGAGACACGACATCACATCGTTGTGCTACCGGAAAAAATGTATCTGCGAGTCGGTTTTTCAGGAGGTTTTCGAGGTGTTTTTTAGCTACCCACCAACATGTTTGATATGCGCAATGCGATTTTCGGTGGGTGCTAACGTGTTTCCTCTACGAACGTGGTCGCACAGGGCCTCGACACCTATCCACGCGTGAAAAATCTTCTGTTCGATCTTCAAGTTGTCGATATTGTTTCAACCCGTCACTGATGTGCCCGTTTGAACCATCTGTATTGAATTGTTTCAGTGCTGGTGCGCTGTAGACGCCGACCTCACCGAGTATGGCCAAGCTCTAGAATCGACCGAGTGCGACATGCTGTGCGCGGGCACCACAAGCGGCGAGCGCTGTGGAGGAGACTACAAGTTGACGGCGTACGAGATCGAACACGACAGTTCCCATGAGTACCTGGGGTGCTTCCCGGACTCTCGCTTCCGGGTGCTGACCGACCAGGAACCGTATTTCACCGGACACATGACGAACGAGGTGAGTAGGGTATTGTCTCATGTTATTCATGTTGGCGTTGAATCCTTGCCTCGTGCTGACCCGACCAGACACATGTCATACGGGATGCGCCTAGGCTTGTTTTCGTTGCGTTACCCCACATGTCTCGCCCCATTTATTCCTCCTCATGAACTATCTTCCCGCCGTTCCACTTTCCGAAGGTGTGTATTTCTTACTGCGGCGAGAATGGGCACTCCGTAGCAGCGACCAAGGGCGCTAATGAGGTAAGATGTCGATATTTCTAGATAATCGGAAATTCAACAAGTTCTGCTTTGTGTTTACAATACAAGTTTTCTCCTTGACCGCCAGTTCGATCGTGCACCAGGTACCGATAGACCCGTATGTGGCTCGTTTTTGCCGGGAGAACTAAAGCGTACGAGCTTAGTGCTCTGCAGAAATTTCGCGTTTACCTGATCGACTTCGACAACATTCCATGGTGACGTTCGATCCAACACCACGGCGTATGGGGGTGTCGCGTCTACGTCCGTTTTCGTGGACATTGCCTCGTCTCATTGTAAATACTGGTAGCAGATTGGTCAACACGTCGGCTGCACAGGGCCTGGGCGTGATGCCAACCATTTTACTTTCAACCGCGTTTCGGCGGCTTGTTTCTTGAATATATGTGTCTTATGTATTACATATGTATATGTATATTTATATCATGGTATCTATAATCCAACGTGCGACCATCGTTTTCTTGTCTGGACGTTAACATTTCACCTAAGAGGCACTCACTGTATCTTCACCCTGTCCAGAATTCAGAAAATATCCAATTCCAACTCCAAGTCGGTTTTGCCCAAAACATACACCACGGTAAACTCAATAAAGTAAAAACTTGGCCGATTGGCACCCTTTGAGCACTTGGGATAAACTATTTGCTGTTTTCAAGCATTGATCAACCTTAAACAGTGGAGCAGTCCTGCAGGGATTGCGGGTTGCCGAGATAACCGTATCTCCAGTCGTTGCGTTTTTTTTAGAGTGACAGTCCACCGCTTCCCCAACGTTGCGATGCTTTGTCTGTGGCTATCACTCCCGCGCAGTGCTGGTGCGGCGAGAGCACCGACTTCTACGGTGCGCTATCGGACACCTTCTGCTATTTCTCCTGCGAAGGCGATGCAACACAAACATGTGGCGGCGTTGCCGCTTTTAGCGTCTTCTCGACATCTTGAGCACATGCTGCCATGGGTGGTCCAAAACCAATAATTTCCCAACATGATACTACGTTACGTTGTTTCTCTGACGGGCAGTTGTTCAGGGTGTGACCCGCAGGGATGGCGGGCGTGGGGGATGTACGATACGAAACACAAAGAAAGCCTACCGCGTGTCATCTTTAAATAGAACGTCTTCGGCATATATATACATATATATATCCGTCCATCACCTTCCCTTCTCACTGTGGTTCTGTACGAGTTTGTTTACAGTTGTATTATACTGTAGTTAGATATTGTTATCACCGCGCATTTCGGTTCTCCATATTTTCCTGCGACGTGTGGGTTTAAACAGGACATCTTCGGCATATATATATACATATATCCGTCCATGCCCTCCCCTTCTCACTGTAGTCTGTACGAGTCTGTTTACAGTTGTATTATAGTTTGATATTGTTATCATCGTGCATTTCGGTTCTCCTTGTTTTCCTGCGACGTGTGGATGATTGCGGGAGTACATGGACACCATAGTTCCCACGCTCCCTCTAGTACTGCATTCTAGTACTGTATCGATGTTATGGGTATTGATGTGATGGGTATCGGTGTGACGGATATCGATGTGGTAGATATCGATGTTACGCATATTGATGTTCGAATTACCCCCCCCCCCCCCTCTTTCCGGTTCGCTGCCCGCCCCTGGGACTTGACACGTTAGAGAATATAGCAAAGCCCACAGGCATATCAGGCGGGGACCAGATGCCAAGTTTGCCACTCGCGCGAAACTGGAAGCAGTGAACTGGGACGTACGGCGTCAATGGAGAAGTGTTGTGCTTGAGTTATGGTTTGATGACGCACTCATAAGTTGACTCCGTTGTCTTGGTTGGTTATAGTCGGTCCATTGTCGGAGACTGTGCGCTTTGGCCGTTGACCTTCGCTAACTTGTCGAGTTTTGTGGGTTACTGCTTAGTTGTTATGTATCCTTGTATCCTGTACGGAACTTATGTACACCGTTCAAAGGGGCTTCGGCGTGGCAAGCGCATTCCCAATCCAAGACTGTGGAGACGGCAGTTTGGAAATGTATCTGTTTGGAAACTATCATGCAAGACGGTCGTTGGGCTGTGTTTCTTTTTGCAGTTATGCTATAATCTCAACAGTTGGCCTTGCGAGTCGAGCTGCCACCCTCGACTGTGGCACACCGGTGCGCGTGCCCATAGTGCTGTTGTAACTGTATATACTCCACGAACATGTACTATTGCATACATACCAACATAGGCGATATCGGATAGACAACGAATAATCAAGGAACGCCGTGACCAAATGACAGCGCAACTTCTATCAGAAGCGGAAGGACACATCGGCACCTCTACCGTTGGCAGTCATTAGACCCCACCCTGAGCAAACGTAGGATGCTGGTGAAGGCATTCAACCAACGCAATGGCTAATGCTAATGGGTTAACTGCGTGCTTCCATCAAAGCGCACCGTGGCCACATTCGCTCACGGTGGCGTTGCCGTAATGTTCACGTACACTACTTTAGTTTGTTGATGTTTTACACCGTGAAACGGTTTACATTAACCAAACCGACTCTGCCCCGCCCAGGTCATCATGTATGCCCAACCTGGCTAGCCATACCCCGTGTTTTGCGGTGGACGTCTCCGCTATCTCAGCGTGATGTGGAAGTTATGTACCCATCGAACGATCATGTGGGTAACCTCCTGCGCCCCTGATTTGGGGGTGTGCAGGTCGTCGGCATTTTATGCTATACACGCCTGCTGTGCGTTACCCCTGCGTATGATCAGTTCGTCAAATATCGGCAACGTCTTCAGAGTAGCAGATGACTGGCAGGAATATGTTTTAAATTTCAGAGTTATTGAATTGTCAAGCAGGCTAACAATACTCGTGCTGCAGTACTGTATACTATCAATAGAGTATTTAGCCAAATAATGTGCCAGAAAATGCCATTTCACATGCATAGGCAGACAACGCTCTGAAGCAAAAACAACACTTGATCGTGGCCACGTACCGAGGCGTCTAAAGCTTTCCACCGCGAGGGTGACAAATGTATGTCTGCGCTCGTCGAAGAACACCTGTCCTGCACGAGCGTAGTGGTTGCGCTTTCGCGCCTCAGAAGTGGAGGCAGCTGATCCGTCTCGATCAGCGCTGCCAGCCCGCATGTGGACCCTCGCTTGGGGGTCTGCATGCGTAATGTCGAGGAGTATCGCCTTGATGCGGTACTCTGATGCCGTAGCGTCTCGGAGGCCTCCCCTCTCGATCACTATATCCATGCGGAGGTTCCTGTCGGCGTTGAAGGGCGCCCCGCTTTCCACTTGATGGTGGATGGATAACCGCTTCAAGGTGCGGGACAGCGCGTGGACTAGCGGCTGATGCTGGTTTACCTGCGCGCCTTCTTCGTGGCATGTGCGCGCGTGGCGCGTGTTGACATCCGTCGCTTCGTAGCAGGGGCATCTCCCCGCTAGGGGCACCTCCATTCCCAGGAAGCGCCGTCCCATAGACACGAACTCCGAAGTCGGTATGATTCGTGCCGGGTCTACGGGCCTTGCCCTCAAACAGGCGACAGCGCCTGGTCCCGATAGGCTCCGTTGCCGAGCCTTGGTAAGATCTCTTGTTTCGATTCCCCCGAACACGTCGTTCCGGTCCGACGGGCCTGCTGCCTCGGGGAGGTGGTCCAGGGAAGCAACGTACCGTTGGTACCGTACCCGGTTCACCTGCTGCCCCAGCTTGTACTGCCCCTTGTGGGAGCAAATCATTTGGGCGTCATGTGACGGCAGTACCTCCACATCAGACTGCCCTGATACTGCTTCCTCGTTCGTGCGGAACGCCGTGTTCCGTCAGCTTTTGGGGAGCACGTTCGCCATTGCCTCCTCCGATACCCCATGGATGTCGCCAAGGTCCCTGACGCTACTCCATATGCGGCGAACGAGGTCCGAATTGGGCAGCTCCCTTCGAACTTTTTCTCGCAATGGACCGGAGAGGTCAGCAAGGACCTCTGGCACCGTCGCCATTTAGCTCCGGATGGACGCTGACATTCTCCTTGATTCAGCCGACGACAGTCCAAACCCCCCGGCCCCCGTGAAGAGGTTTGCCTGCGCTCTCTGGTGGGGCTGTAGCGTCAACCGGTCCGCCGGGCATCCGTTCGCAAAGAACGACGATTTATCTGTTGTCCCTGAATTCTCGAGAAGGCGCTCTAGTATCCACATCATGCTAGTGTCTGCTCGCTGGCACGCGGGTAGTGACAGCTCCGGGTCCAATTACCCACTCAATGTAGGAGGTCCGCTGCACAATTGAGCTGGTGGCGATGACGTTCGCCGACTATTTGTCCGGCATACGCGTCAGGATGCGCGCGAGTTGGTCTGCCCCCCCATCTCGGACTACTTCCACGGCGCTGTTCACCTCGAATGCATCGTTGCCTATGGGCACACCAATCACCTTTACCCCACCCCCTTCCGCAATGCGAACACCGATGCCCCCCAGAAGTGCAATCTCTTCCGACGCAGTCACATGCCCTTTTGGAGGCAAAGCGACCGTCTTGCTGGGGATAATGGCCATGCCTATTTTTCACAGCCTGTGCTGGAGAAAGGGCACTACTCTCACAGTGTTCGGTGTGATACCCTCTGACATACCGAGGCTGATGTCGTCGAGGTAGGCAAAGGCTTCAACACCCCTGGGTTCGAACTCCTCGCGGACCCGCTTCAGTACTGGCAGCAATGGCATGCAGAACAGCGCCGGGCCCATGGCGTCCCCTTGCTGTACTCCGCTGGAACATTTGATCTTTCGCCGCTCCCCCTAATCCGTTTGGAAGAACACAGGGGCGGGCCTCTTCCCGTAGCATTTTGCGATGAACGGCGTGAGCGCGGGCACGCAAGTGGCCGCCTCGGCAAGTACTGCCGTCCGCTTCACCATATTGAAGGCGTTGGAACAGTCGGTTAAGATGAGCCAGTTTCTTGCCTCATGGTGCACACGGGCGCGTAGAGCTACCTGCTCCACCCCCCCTCGAACCCCTATTCGTACTCTCCGGGTGTGGCGAAACCTCGATTGTTCTACGATAAGTTCAGCACCAATGGTCTAGAAGAGGCCAGTCGTCTCTGGCCTGTATTCCAGTAGCCTTTACCATGTTCTTGACCCACAAATCGTGCCTGGTAAAGTACCAAATATATTACGTTTTTTGTGGGGGTCCCTTGGAGGTCCGCACATTTTTTCAGATTGTCCAAAACGCTCGACGAAGTCGTGCTCGGATCGAGTATTTTAGCCTGGACTGGGGTTAGGGTTATAGGGTTAGGGTAAGGGTTAGGGTTAGGGTTAAGGCGGGGTTGGGTCGACACCTTCTCGTGACTTGCTTAAAAAAAACATCCAACAACACATAAAACCAGCAGGAACTCATACGAGCTGGTTCCAGAGAGAAACATAAGCTAGCTTCTTCGGGAAATAAAAAACGGAATACATCCCTTTTTCGAACACTACATATATCGACATGGCGGCATCGCCAAGGGGAACACATCGGTAAATAGTTTTTTGGCGTACGAGTTGCAGTTCGCGAAATATGGTCATATTGGTATTCCTCAGGGAGGCGTTATTCCATAGGGGATAGCTTTCCTGCAGTAATCCTATAGTAAAACCAATATAATAGTATTCAGGCCATATATCGGTCAATACGCCGACTAATTCGACGTTAGAAGTCTTGACAGGATCGCATCAACAAGGGGAAGACGTCCACGTCACGTTTTTGCTTCCTGCGAGCCTATCAGGCTGTGGTAAGAACCGCCTGCCAAATTACTAGGAAAATGTATCGAGTAAATTTGAAACCTTAGGGGAAAAATACACTTCGCGGAAATCACTTTTGCACCCTGGTGTTTTAGAGTTGCGAAACAAAACGTGGCGAGGTTGTTCTTCACAACATTACAAATGGCTCCAAAGTTTGCCTTTTTTAAAAAAACGAATAACTCATGAGTTACACTTTCGAGGGGGATGTGTTCACTTGTAAGAGGGCCGGATCGTGCTACGTCAAGGGGAGACTGCAGGTATACACGACGAATGATGTGTGTTTCTTTGTGTGCGTATTTTAGTGTGTTGAGTTTTTTTTGTTGTTGTTTTGCCTTTCGAATATGCATGAACATACATAAATAAATCTTGACACACGTAGACTACGCAGCGACACACTTCGAGGTGCAGAAGCAGTACATGCAATAGAAGATATGATGGGGTTAATTAATTATTTTCGGAGTTCGGGCACACGATAGGGCATAACAATAAAATAAATTGATCACGTTTACTTCCAATTTTATTATTTTGCACAAGATATAGAGTAAATTAATTATTTCCGGAGTTCGGGCACACGATATGGGGTCGAAGTTGCTAAAAATTCCGCGAAAATTGAAAAAAAAATCGTACAGAGATAAAAAAAAACGAAATTGAAAAAAGGCCAGTAATAAGTTTTTTCGTACTGTCATGAAGAACACCCCTGCCAATTTTCGTTTTCCAACTCTCAAAAACCAGCGTGCAAAGTTGCGAAGATGGAGTCTTATGTTTCTTCCTGGAACCACCTCGTAATACATTTGGTACTTTTTTATCTGGTAGGATTTGGGGGATAAAAACCGGTAAAGGCGCCTCATGTATATGGGCAACCAATATCAGCGGCCACATTGACCTGCTGACCCGGGTAGCATCCAGGGGAGTCATTGAACTATATCCTACAGGAGGAATAAACACAAAACACGCGTGATCGGCTTACTTTAAAACTGAATAGTAATTACTACGTAGCGTACCTAAAAAAATACATCACGAATCACACACGAATACTAAAACTGACATCGAACAAACACTCTACGCAGCTCTCAAAGTTGAGTATGAACTATTTAATCAGTCGAACTCACAGCTGATGTATTTTCAATAATGGTATGCACTTGAAACTCAAAATTGTAATTCTTCAGCAGCAAGGCCGGCTAAATTACTTTGGAAGTCTTTGCGATTGCACCACGGCAACGGTTCATCGCGACATGAGGCCCAGTGTTCTGCTGCTGCTGTTGCTGCTGCGGGTTTGCTGTGAGCGTGTAACGTTGTGGGTTGGATACAAGGTCGTGGTGTAATTCCGCCGCACAGCACTGTTGTTGCAATCAACCAATAAGATGCGTAAAAAAGCCACAGAAAAAAACTGCAACTTGGAAGTCGGAATTGGCTCGAGGAACGGCTCGGCTTTGTCGGCCGCTCAGAGAGACGGCTACGGCTCGACGCGACGCGACGCGACGCGAGACCTAGGGTCCCACAGGTTGTGGCACCCAGCCTTCCTGTCCATGGGGCAAGGCTGGACTAGAGTGCTCTGGATCGCGCTACCCAACTACAGACAGCCAGAATAGCAGCTTTTGTGCAATAGATGAGACATTATTCTGATTTTTGGCCACAGGCCAGCACAGGCTAGAGTTTCACGAATCACAAGGCAGAAGGTAGAAGGCAGGGTGTGTTCAACTCTTGATTCCAGTGTACACATGACCACATGTATATCGGTAGCTTCCAACAAAGCTCGATCGAGTCTGGTATCTACAATTCCTCCAATAATAACCCTTGCCTGTACGTACTGCAGAATCTTACTTGCTGGAGCTGGTACCAGAGGTGAGGCGTGTATATTTGCTGTAGATCGACTTCGTATCGTATGCACATTTTTTAGCCGCGGGACGGCGGGTACCACGTATGATGCGAGTGTTCTATCTTTGTGATGCCAATCGCGGCTAATCGCTGCGCACGACTGCGAGCAAACTTTTTTTTCAAGTTGAAGTCGACAGCAAGACCAGGGGGTACCGTAAAATCTGCATTACTGCTGTACCAAGTGCTTGAGGAAGTCGGAACTTATTGTTCCGTAGAACCTTCGGGCAAGTAAATGCAATCCATATACTTGCACGTACAGCGTATCCTGATCCCAGCCGGGCTGGTGGGCCCCCCTCTATCTACGTAGACCTTCCTCTACGCGCATATTGTACTCGTGCTGCTGCGGTACTCACTACAGTAGTACTTTTGACTCCTTTGCACTTTGCAAAGCTGAACATACGTACACTAATGTACGTACACGTACTACTGTACACGTACTCGTACGAAGGTACGGGTAATATTACTGCAAACGGTAGTACGTAGTATACCCGCCGCAGCAGCTATTTAGTAGTTCAGGATACACAGGCCTCTCAACCCACAACGCATTGAACCCATCCTCGACCAAACATCCAACGCTTCGAGGGAGAAATTGCCCAACGTCATCGCCGTACTATCTCGGCGAAGGCACCTCTCCGTCATCACCTCTGGCCAAGAAGCTGTCGAGCGACGGAAATCGTCGGAGATCTTTGGACCAAGGGCCAGGCTCGCAAACGTCCTGTTCCGAATCGTGCCCAGCTTCGAGAAACATGGGAGGAAGTATTCGAAGTTCAAGGATCCTCCTTGGGCTATCTTTCTTCAACCTAGCGACGCGGGCTTGGGCACTCTCGGCTTTCTGGCCCATCAAGACAATCGACTTCACCAATGGCGGATATGACTGTAAGCCAATTCGACCACAACAGTGTAGCTTGTCTCTGGTCCCTCGCAGCTGTGTTCTCGATATACTCGACGGTTGGGCTAGATCCATGACGCATTGCAAGTGTGGTATCTCAGGTGGTACAGTAGAAATACAGAGTACTGTAGTATGGATAGTAGACGACAGAGAACTGCAGATTTGCGCCTACAGCTTGCTGCAGCAGCACATTTTTTGTACGAATAATACACAGCAGTACGGCTGTCGTACTGATCTATATTCCTCTCTGCGTGTACCAGGTATGTATGTGTTGTAGACGAGTAATGTGTGTGTTGTAGATCTCATGAGTCTGCTTGCCTGCTTGTATATCTGTACGTCGTACGTGCGTGTGCCGTACGGGAGTACGTCTGGTCTATTTGATGTTTTGCCGTGCATTCCCAGCGCGAACTCTGTATGTAACACGAGCCCCAGTTTAATGAGCAGTACAGCTATGGGCTCTCTACGACGTATACTCGTACGAGTAGTGCCGGTTGGGTAGTAATTGCTGCCCGCTGTACGTACGTACGTACAGTAGTGCCTGTGGATCGCTTATCGTAAATGGAATTAACCAGTGTGGTACTGCACACCCGCATTGTACGAGTGTGTGTCTGTACTTTTATCTGTTTTGGTTTACGGGCGTGGCATACTCGTATGTGCATCTTGGTCTGCAGTCGGATACATGTGGAGTACAGCCGGATCCTACCACCACAGGGGTGTTGGTGGTCTCTGGCAAGACACACAGCAAATATAACAGCAAATCAGGATTGATAAAGCAGCATATCGATGGGCTCATACGAACAACACAGACAGGCAACCACGTTTTTCCCCCGCATCATACGACTACCGTTTATTATCTTCGCCTTTCTTTTATATCTCCCTCTTACAGTAGTCGTAACTCAGATCCGGAGTCAATTGTAAGAAGGCTCTTCTCCTCTCTCCCCACTGCGGTACGCGCCTTGCTTTTCTATCGCGATAATATTTCAGCACTTTCTTCCCTCGTCGACTCGCGTCGAATTCCGCATACCAACCTACCCACGCTACGAACGAAGGCGCTCTCAGCAATTGGTTCGTTTTTTAATTTTTGCTACGTAAATAAAGTCGAAACCTCACCACGGTGGGATTTCAACTCGGGTACCAATTGTCACAAACGAACGAGCGGTGCGCGTGTCATGCGTGCTAGAGTATAATAACCAGCCTCGCCAGGCTACATGTATATCATTCGTGGTCAAGCCTACTATTGTCCTCTTTTGGCCTCCGGCCTCAATACGGATCCATCATACTCTACAACACGTGTATTATCGTTTCCAGTCACGTCTATTAATGGTAGCATCTGAAGCTGGCCACTACGTAGACTACCGGGGCGCCCGGTGTAAATACACAATCTAAGGTGTCTGTTGTCCTTCAACGTTGATGTTCATACATGAGCACAACTGCAGTCTACAGCAGTTCATTAGTTGTTGTCTGCGAATACTGTGCAGTTTTTCTCTTACCTCCCCCTTTTGCTGTCGATGCGACGAAAACTAATCAGTTCGAGTGTGCCCGACCGTTGCCAGCTACAGTAGTAACGTGTGCCTCTGTCTAATGGCGGAGTAACCGTCACGTGCCGCGAGACCTTTCCGATTAATGTTCTACACAATTGTTATCGAGTATGCAGTATGTACAGCAGTACCTTCCACGACGACGCGAGTCCTGTACTGCGGGCACATTGGTACGACGCTGCGTAACCACAGCCTTATACGAGACTGATCACTATGTTTGCTTCGGGCTACCCGTTGTCTCGTTGAATACCAATCTACAGGCGATGCTTCGACCGAACAGTACCTACTCCTGGAGGGCCAGGATTGGCACGACCACCCCAAATTCACGTTACGATGGAGGTACGGTGTGGCTCGTTGCGTGTCAAGCTTAGGGGCTACATCCAGCACTGTTGGTAAACCTCACCATTAGTATCTACGTCAAGCGTTCGTATTTCGTACCCGTGCAATTTTGCTTATATATTGCTTGTATTTCGTGAACGCTTGGCTCTAGTACATGTCCAGCACGAGTAACCAGTACGGACAGTTGATGCTGCTGGTGGTCGATAGAACATACCTGGTATCGTTTGAGGACTGAAGGAAACGAAACACACAGGTTCGCTTACCTTTCTTGGGCATAAAGCGACCATTAACACTGCTGTTGTTTCCAGTTCACGTCTACTTGATGCAAAGTAATAGGAGGCAAGGCGTCTGTCTTTGGCTGTCGCCATCGCATACGCGCCTCACTCTCCCCAACAGTTCGCACGTCTCGTAAGTAGGCGCCCCTGTCCTCTTGTTTGGCCCCGTCCATGGTTTACCTGGCATGGGGAAGCATGTCCTCACCTTTAGTCCAAACTGCCGCAAGTGTACTTGTACGGTATATGTACTGTAGTCCCGCAAATAGGAAACGTCCTACAGTATTAGCGTCAGGTTGATGGTTCGGGGGATGCTACAGTACCTGTAGTAATGCTTGATTTAGAAATCGTGCTCGGTGGTCACCGCTACACCGAAGCCAATGCGACATCATATCCAGGGTGTAGCTCAAGGCTATAGTGTCACGTTAAAGACTCCGGCCGTGCGCTGACTCGTCTAGGTGATGTTTTCCCGGCGGCTCCATGCTGTATGTGGGAAAGACGTCTTGTAGAAACGGAAGGTGATGACAGGAGAACGCATGTTCCATTTTGACGCAAATATCTTTGGTCTGGTCAAATCACAATAATACGACGATGTTCCAGGCAGACCGCTGGACCCTGTGGGGAAGTAATTGACGAGGCCGATCTCATGTCGTGGGAAGCATCGTACGATGGCTCGGGACATGATGCTCCAGACGACCCCCCGACGGCGGGGAATCAGGGCAGGTGAGCTGCTGGTTATACCCTCCAGCCTTACAATCCTCCAACGAAAATCGTATTGTACATTTACAGAAACAATGTTTCAGAAATGGCGATCACAATCACGTTGCACCCCACCTCGTATCGTTCCAGCCAAGTGTGTACTTCAGTACTCGGCGTTCGAGGGCGTATCTGTCAATCAACTTATAGCTTAGTACACTGATTGGAGGTGACATGGCGTTAATTTGCATCAGGCACATTTTCTTCCTTGAAGCCGTTAAAAGGTTGTTTCGGCGTGATGTTCACCAAATAACTGATGTCGGATATGATTAATGTGTATTGGAGGGAATGCTTGCACGCGTAGAACACACTTGCCTTGTTAATTTGTTTCTGGTGGCTTAAGCTGTTGCATTGATCAACAACCGGAGTTGCTATAGAGACATGCGCCCGGACACGATATACTGTATATTAAGGGGCATTGCTGCACGAAGACACTTCCAACAAAATGTTGACTCCTATCAGGATCTACGGGTCGACCTGTAATGACATCGACACCCCCTGACGCTTGCACTATGTATCGCGTTTCCACTTGACCCCCTCCCATGCGTAGCTACTGGTTAGTATACTTCCACTACAGTAGTATGATATCTTGGCTATTAATAGTGTGATACTTTTCACTACAGTACTGATAATGCACTTGTTTTTGAGACTAGTGCATATATATGTTGGTCGGGTTGATTAACTAAACTTGTTCGAATTATTGTTGCTGGTGAGACACTGGGCTGTTCCTTTGAGGAGCTCGAGAAATTAGGCACAACCCCTACGTGTATCGTGTCGTTGCTCATTTTCTCGCATCGTCATCGTGTTTGGTATTGCATTTTGTACGGTTGCTGCGCAGGGTTGAGCTGAACCTGTACGTTTGTTCTCCTTTCGGTACGTACGAGATCGACCTAGACGTCGAAAGCTACAGCGACGAAAGCGTTGCAATGGTGGAATACCCTGCAAGCACCTCGTGGACTATCCGGAACGGCCATGACAAGGTATGGGCAGAGCAACCCAACCTACAATTAAATGGGGACTCGTGCCAAACTCGGACTTGTCGTCGGTCCTTACGTTCCGACTCATATAGGCCTAGCATTAGTGTAAACCGCAAGAATTTCTTTCGTTGAGCTGACGGCCGGTTACGGCCAATCGTAGGAAGCTGCTGTGTTTCTATATTTGCTTCATGAATGTATGCTGTTACCACAAGTGGGTGGGATTCTCCCTTGCACAATGTGGGCGTAAACAAAACTTCATGGAGACACTACACAATGTGCCGACAACCTCTCAATTTGGAACATTAAATAGTGTCGTACATTGTTCCAGCCGCAAACAAATGCTTGTGTGAATATTGAACGATGTAGCAAACCCCCTCAGGTGTCGACCACAGGACCAATCAATACGACTAATGGTGTGCTACAGTATTTAAGCTATCCACACTGAGTGTTTCGCCCGATTTTCTCAAGCCGGGATCCCGCTCAAGCACCACTTTAGCCGACAAACGGGGATTCTCTGTGGCGGCCCTACGTTTCACGTGAACCCACGGGCCCATTGAAACCTTATGGTTGGAGTCAGTGAAAGTTACAGCCCCCAATAATCCCCCACGCTTCCGATATATTGGACGGTCGCGTTCAGCGTATCATGGTAGTTTGATACCTCCCTTCGATATGCAGCGCAGCCAGGCGTTAGACGCTCCCTGGCATTTCCTGGTTGAAGCGTACGAAGAAACTGATGCTGGATTAGCCGATTGATTCTGAGGCCACTTGCATGGTGTCACTTTCACTGATTTGCCTCAAATGTGACACCATAGGCTGCATTTCCCCCCCGCCATAGCCGACTCGTGTGGTTTGGTACTCCCGCCATTCCCTTTTCATGCATCGCACACTCACATCTCGTCCGTTATAAATTGTTTTTTATGCATGACAGTACGAGCTGTGGAGAACCGTCTACAGCGGTTCTGCCACAGACGAATACCGAATCAGCCCTAGGGTACCAGGAGAATACACCTGGCCCGTTGAAGGGGCCATGGGCTACTACGGTAGGATCATCGCTGGTCCCCTGCCTCCCCTTGAGTGTGGACCTACCATGCCCGCTCGCAATTCGCTAGTTGGGTGCTTCGCCGACTCCAACACAGACCGACTGCTCAACGGGGACACCCTTGTGCTCATTCCGCGGGGTCCGGGCGGCATGAGCGCGAAGGTGATACACACTTGAAGCGATATGGGTAACGGGGTGAATGCAAAATGGGGGTATATAATGCGAGGTTCGTAGGGGGGCGTGGCGTGGGTGATTATCATTGCTACACATGTTCAGCTACAGGTTAAACGGAGTACATGTATAATCGGGATACTTCGAAGTATGTACATATTTATATATATATATATATACAATGCGTGGTTCGCGGGGGATTTTGAGGCGAGGGTCAAGATGATGACATTGAATGGGAGTGGTCATCCTTGTGGCACGAGGCGCGTGGTATACCGCGGTACCGCGTTCTTGCCAGAATATTGAATGACGAACGGGCTTCCCGCACAGCAAGACTATGAAAATATTGCTGGAAGGTCATTTTGTTTCAACAATATTACAAGTTATACCAAGGTCGTGGGAATAGTTATCTTGTTGTACTATTACAGTATTAGAGAAGGTCCTTTTGGGGGCGAGGCGGAGCCCTCCTCAGTAGCGGAGAGCCACGAAAAAAGCAGATGCGCCCCATTGGCGATGCGGCACTGTCGGTGACATAAAATCAACCATAGTACGTCGACGCGGGCTACGATAGAGGTAGCACTTTTATCCGATCGTTTTTTCTGCACGATCAGGCTCCTTATCTCAACGTGTCGGACTTTCATTCTTGTGTTGCAATGCTTTTTTATCTGCATACTTGAGCCATGGGATTGTTCGGCGTTTTTTTTATTTCCTCCGATATCTGCTTTTGGACGAAGCCTAAAGCTCCTATACTATAATCAGTATGCGCCCATCCATGACGCTTAGATAATCATGTGGAACTCTCCATCTTTCCACATAATGGATCACTTCGAACTACAGTAGTTCTAACTAATTTTGGCACTGGCTTATCTCGTGCGTGCTCTTCGTGTCGATACGTTGTAAAACCACGGCTATGCTTGCGAATATCGGGGCAGGTCTGCTCCCACTTCTGCCGTGGGTTCGACTACTTTGGTCTGGAATTTGGAAGCGAGGTGAGTCAGTCAAAAGGGACATTTTTGTTCCACGCCTCAGGTCTATATTTCGTGTAGCGCACGCCTACGTTAGTTTGCAAGCGGATAATATCACACATGTTGTGTATATATATGTTTGTCACAGACGCATTTAAATCTGCACTTGACCTCAATGCAAAACGAACAAATCCACGGCACTCTATTTTCATGTTGGGGTTAATAGTTCATGGCATGATCCATCCCTAATGAAAGCCTGCTCCACGCAATGCTTTAAACAGCATCCCGGTTTACTAGTCTTGCTACCACGCAAAACCGTCAGTTGCTCATGGCCCTGTGGCAATAGTTGGCATATTTTCCGTACTGACTCCGACTTGGGCCACCCCGGCGAAGGACTGACATTTGAATCTACGTTTCATTCGGTCAGAGACACTTAGCTGAGTGACTACCCTATTGTTTTTGCATTATTGGGTCATTTTTATTACCAGTATCTCCATGTCCACCGCCCACCGGCTGTTTGTTACGTTTCACCGAGAACTAAGTTTTCTAAAGATAGGCTTCAGAGACGTACTTGGCTACTCACCCCAGTGACTTAAACGCTGAGAAGGAAACCCGGGTAGCCCCCCCCCTCCCACCGTATCAACAGTACGATGTTGTCCAACGCTTCGTCCGTACCCCTCACCGCCCACAATTGTCTTCGTCACTGTCAGTGCTTCTGTGGAACTGCCGAGGAGTTCGAGGGCAACGCGATCGCCAGCGACCAGTGCGGCCTTTCCACCACGGACCTGTGCACAGGCGACCCCAAGACAGCCTGCGGCGGCCGGGATGCCATCCGTGTTTACGAGAGACTGAAGTACTCCCTCCTCGATTGCTTCCAAGATAGCAAGACGTCCAGGATCATGCAGTACAAGGGTTCGGCTCCCGTGATGTCCGCACAGGTATGTTCCTACTGTCACATGGAGGTTGCAAGGGGCGTTCACTTGTGTAAGTATTGGCCGTCTAGACGCGTGCTACGGTAGAGGTGAACCATGTTTGTTTCTGCCTTCTAAGGTTGGTCACTTAAGGAGCTCTATGCGTCACCCAAGTCCTGATATTGGAGGAAACGAAGAGTGCTTCCCGATGAGTATTCCCATAGTCGCAGTGTAGCAGTGTATAGCGAAACATATTGCAACACGAGCATGAAATTTCGATGACATTGGGTAAAGGAGCCAAACGGTGCTACCTCTATGATCGCAGCAAGTGTCTCTATACGATGCTTAGCTAAAATAGGCTACCATTGCTTACGGCATCCTTTATCCTTTGAGACACATTTCACTTTCTCAACCATACGATGACAAGCTCTTCGAAATTTGAAGGTTAGCAATCAATTAACCCGTTCTGGGAATATTCGTATCGCGATAAAATGTGAAAAAAGGGCTTCCGCTACCGACTACAGTCTGACACAGTTCCTTGTAGCGCGGAGAACAGGCATGTGGCGTCACGCATCTATGTGTGTTCCCGAGTACCAGTTTGGAACCAGTCATCAGTTTCTAGCCATTCGACGTTAGCCTACATCAACGTCAATGGTTGCGGGGAAGCTTTCATTACCACGATATTTTCAAACACAAAACTTAGTTTGAAATATTGCGTTTACCAGAAGGGCCCAAGTAGGCGAATGGCACTGAAGACGACATTTGTGGTGTAGAAACTGGAATCGTGCACATGTGGAAATGACATCAGGTTTGTGCTTTATTGGTTCGCTCTACATGTAGAGATGTCAGAGGCGATCTAAATGCCGAGGTGCACGCGATCGAAGTATGACACACAGGTTGCAAGTCTGAGTTTCGACGAAATCCTCGATCACACCGACAGCTGTTGGTTTTAGATTGTTCAAATATGTAGAGACGTCATGTCCCGGGTTTGCATATTGCTGCGAGCATGCGCGGCATGACAACTGACTGTGCCCAATGACACCTCACCGCGTCGCCTCGCTCCCCCCTCCTCTTGGAAACGCCGTACAAACTGTGCGCTATGATACCTTATCCCCGTGCAGATTTGCTACGAGATGTGCAACGACGGAATAAACAAACAATTCGGCACACAACACGCCAACGAGGTAAGTCCGTCGGATACTGTTGATGAAGTATTTCTGATTTTCCTCCGGCGACTGCCAATCCACGATCGTAACGTGTGCTGCCGTTGAAGGGTAGACTCATGAGGACCCATATTTGAGGGGCTATATCCCTTACATATTTTGTTTTGAAAACCAAACTTGGAAACTATATGTCGGCCTACCGTAGGTATCGAACGAATAATGTCTAGAATGTAGATGGGATATTGACGTTCTTGCGTAGTTCCTGAGGCGAGGAGCAACTATGATATTAACCCGAACGCTTTATCCAATAATAACACCGCTACGTCCATTGTGGCGCTTGTCTCCCGGATGCATAATCCCCACCTGTATGCACACCAACGTAACACTTTGCTCAAACCGTCAACAAGAGCATTCGACAAGTTGAGCGTGCGAGTACTCAGCAGCATAACTCCTATAGGTACCAGGAACGCTTGTCTAAAGTGCACCCCAAGAACAGGCATTGTGTCGTAGAAGGATCACATGTATAATCCATGATAACTATTTTCTTGTGTATGGTCGACTAGTGCAGTGTGTCAGCCATATGCGCAATGTCAACACCGTTGTCCTGCACCACCTGTTTAGCAGCTATTCATAATGTTGTGTGCATGGTTAACCGGGCTATCAAAGGCTCCGTCGTATTCCTATAGTAATACTTTGTACACAGCTATCGGTCAGTATGTATGTTGAACATGCATTCAAGCAGTGTAATGTGATTACAGTTCGACGGCTCGGTAGCTGGGTGAGGTCAAAACTACTGCTAGGACTAGAAAGCGCCCCGTTCAGTGGTGGCGCATGATGTTCACCGACGAATGCTATACATAGGCTGATACAGGAAGCGCTGGTGGCATCTTTGTTTAGACTAGAGTTAAAGACTACCCTGAACAATAATATTAACACCCATACCTTACCCCCAACCCCATCAAAAACGATTAGGGGTAGTCTTCGATCAGCTCGTACACAGGGCACACCGTCTATAATGCCTAATGCTGCAGCTGTCAGATCTCGCGGTACACCCCGGTGCCCTATGCCGTCAAATCTGTAAAATCTTGTGTGTTCGCGTGTATGTTCGCAGTGCTGGTGTTCTGAAGACGCCGACCTCATGAAACACGGCGAGGTCCTCGACTCGATCAAGTGTGACATGCCGTGCGCGGGAACCTCGAGCGGCGAGTACTGCGGCGGGTGGGACAAGATCACGGCCTACGAGATCAAGAAGCCTGTCAATTCGAAATACGTCGGGTGTTACGCAGACGAGCCTATTCGGGCAATGGACGCAGAGGGCGTGCATTCCACAGGCGATATGACGAATGAGGTCCGTCCGTGTATGGCTGCATTACGTAACGCTCCCCCCCAGAAATGTATTCCCTGTCTCCTCTTGTTCGGATGAAACCAACGTTGTAGCCAAGTTATACAGAGGTACGCAATGGTTTTTTTGATGGCCTGCACGCCGTCCGATGGCCTGCATGCCGCCCCCTATCCCCCCCACGGGAACGTTTACTAAATTATGATAAAACCTCGTTTCTTTTGTTTTTCCCGTTCTGAAGGTGTGCTTATCGTACTGTGCCGAGAAAGGACACACCTACGCCGGGACCCAGTACGCCAGCGAGGTAAGCCCCTGTACCTCGAGGAAACAGTGGCACCGTCTTGAAGTAGCGATACATGCAACGCTTGTATTACATGCGTTCACATCAGCCATGGGGGGTCTGATAAGAACAGTGGCGTGCACTTGGTCGACCAGTATTGACGTATGTGTCGAAATTCTTTGTATATAGCGCAAGGTATTCCGTAATGTGATTCCCAAGTATATATACCACATGATTCTTTGAGTCAAACCCACTTCAAGAAGTAACCGGGTGGCAATCCTCCCACAAATACGACCGTCCCTCACCGCACCGTCACGGCGCGTTGCCTGATTGTTCCGAACAGTGTTGGTGCGGGGGCGACTACGACTTCTACGGCGAAATCTCCGACGAGTTCTGCTCCTACAGCTGCACAGGCGATGCGAACAAGTACTGTGGGGGAGATTACGCCCTTAGTGTCTGGTCGACAACCTGAGGATACGAGGGCATGCATGCCCCAGGGTAGTACATGAATGGTATTGTCACTGTCCATTTTTGTTCGAAACATTCAACAAATTTGGAACTCATATTTTGCGGCAAAACGTGCAATCCCACCGCCAAGAGGTCGCTCTAGATCTGAAGTGCAGTTTTGTTGTGATGATTTAGGCGTGCCATCTGCTGTTTCCCTCATCAGTTGAACGGGGTAATAAGAATGCCGAGCCCAAGTCGTGGTTGGAAGTACCCTAAGGACGTGTACCTAGGGTCGTTTGGTGTAATCCAGGGAAAACCTCTTAAAATGAGTGTTGGCGGCCTCGATGATAACTAGACCAAGGTTAGTTGCCATTGGTGTTGTTGACTCTTATCGTCTCGTCCTGATGTCCCGCGATAAAGGCTAGAAAGCTAGACAGTAGCGGACGAGGAGTGTCATCAACCAGACCGGACACACGCAGTAGAGGTTTCCAACCTGAACTATGACGGATTGTGGTCTAAAACGTTATACACGTGTATTGCCAATGTATTCGCCGTATATAGTCACTGCTAGGTCAGAACAGTCGACTATAAGTAATCAAGATTAGTTGTTTGCCTATCTGTGTGGTTGACTGGAGAAAGTGAACGTTTTTTGTTTAAGTTTCCTGTGATTCGGTTGTTTTATAGAACACCTCGGCCAACAGGCGGCTGGATTTATGTTTTGTGTTTGTAATCACTCGATTATTTTGTGTTCGACTTGGTCTAACATACCCTAGTTAAGCTATCAATAATACGTAAATAGCGTGTCCACTGATCGGTTGACTAGTCTGTAGCATGTCCACTGATCGGTTGACTTTGGCGGATATTTTGGAATTATTGTACTATAGAGTACGATTAATAGTGTATATTCAATTCCCTAACTCGGACGAATGTTGTTTTATTTCACGTTTTGGTTTTGGTTGAGCGCCTAATCGAACATTTTATTTTGTTGGTAACGCTTAGTTTCCCCCGCTTGGTTTTTAGTTTGGGATTTGGGTAACGATGACAAAATAGTTCACCCTTTCAAACATGAACGGTGGACTTCATCCAGTAAGATTTTTCTAAGGATATGCCATTCCGTGTGGGAACGTTGACTTACCGAAACCTCCTCGGAGAGTGAAAGGTTGCTACGACGCGCGTGGACGAAACATAAACATAATGTACTCCGTTATGTGATAAAAATTAATGCACACACGCTAGAGGGTGTACTTCATTCTCATGCATGGCCTTAAGTCGTATGACCGGGGAGAGGGGCTATGGTACCTCGTAATTAAGTTTAGAAATACAGTTCGTCGGGATAAGGGTGGGGGGGGCGTACTCATTTGTTGCTTGCCTTAGTCATTTGACCATTGACCACGCATCTCTTTCGAGACGGAGCACCGTTCCTACTCCCAATAGAGACACCTCCAGCACTTGGGCGCTCATCACGTTGTTTCCATATATTACAAAGAAACTTTTTGCTAATCTTATCCCCTTCCTGTTTCGCCGCCTGTGGCCACCATCTATCTCCTAAGTTAGCGATCGTTTTCTCGCTACTATTTAGTGTACCAAACTGCTCTATGTCACACAATAAGGGTGGGAGGGGGGGGGGGTAGATAGGGCGCAATACAATATGTGCATGGTGAATAACCAGATCAAACGACTTGGTTTACGTTTCGCCCCCGTGGACAATAGTGGTACGTATTTGGGCGTCAATTGGTTAAATCCAAAGGTATACCCCCAAATGACCATGTCCCTTCAATTAATGTACTCGTAGGCATGTTGTAATACTTTATTCACAGGTGATCGTTTGTGTTCACGAGACCCTGACTGGTACTTGTTCACTAAGTGCGAATTTCCAGATTACCTCGTGGCTTGTCGCCTGCTCCATGCTCGAACCGATAATCGGTCCACGTTCCGTTGGCCTTCTCGTGACCGGTCTACCCCGGACAAAGCCCAGCCGCCAGTACGGTATTGATGTGTAGTGTCCTCTCTCCACTTCTAGATTTACAGTTTTGTTGCCGCACTTGGCCTGGACGTTTCTGTTCTGCATCTTTCCGCGATCGACTCAAGGCGCACTCCCTCCACTTACAGAACACAATGGGGATCAACCATCGCAGAGGGGAGAGCTTTTTGAGATTCCAATCCAATGTCTGGGGTTGCCAGCGTTTGGAGTAAGGCAGTGTCGTACGTTGTGTTGAGACCCCATTTCGATATGATAGCTTCTAGTCACACCACGGATTGGACCTTTGTGGTACTGCAGTGACACGGCACAGAGAAGAGAGATAGCTGTACTGATTGGCATCCGATTCTTCACTGTAATCGGCCCTAACACCCTTCGCTTTGGCGAACAGGTGGTTGTTCTTGACGAATACTTATTATGCAGAACGCCGACTTGATATGACGAGATGGGCGGGTCCGTTTTAAGTGGCTCGGACATTACACTATATTTCCGAATATGGACCAGGGGGAGTCACAGAGCATACCGTGCCTGAATCAGCAAACGCCATTTATCACGAAACTAAAGAGCACTTGGACGGAATGTCAACCAACACATCGCCATGTTGGTGCATAATAAAAGGAGTTGATCCTGTTTCGTTTGACACCTCGAGCCCCGTTCCAACAAGTTGTGTGTAGTGTTAGGATACTACTCTCGCCTGCCTTCCGCAAGATACCTACAGGCTATACGATCAATGCACCCGTGCCGATGATGTTCGTTTGGTACATGCGCGATATCGTTACATCGAGGTAAGGCCCTGACGATACTCAGCGCAACGGAGAATAGGCAAACCATAAACCATGGGGGACCTGATGTCCTTCTACACGTCTCCTGGTTGACCACTCCATAAGAAAACTACTCGGGTGCGAGGTGTAATTTCGCGGAATGTCAAGGCACGGTAGTGTATGCCATTTTCATTTTTGTTTGCCAAGCATCACAAGCAGCGCAACATGGTGCCACTTTGAAACAACCATTCTCTACTACGGTAATGCTGCGCTTGCCTACCCCCCAACGAATTCACCGACAACTACCGCGATGACTGTAGGATATCGATTATTCTGAATATTTTCCGGTTTGTACAGCGGATGGAATCGAAGACGATCGAGCTTAAAAGCCGGGGAATATATCGGCTCGGAAGGTGCAGAACCTCCAAGGCTAAATATGATACCATCGGATTGGGAGGATCGAAAAACTAGGTTTCCGATCCAATCAAATTTGGACGGGGTGTGTCCGATTTGTTTGTTTCGGATCGATGTTGTAGTTGTTTGTGCTTTTCCGGGGGGCAGTTGATACGACAATGAAGAACTCCTTCGGGTGCTCGCGGGTTCTAAGAGGTGCTGCGCTGCGAGCAGCAGCAGCAGCAGCAGCAGCAGTAGAGAGCAGCAAGGTCAGTAGATCTGGTAACCCTGCATCGGAAAGGTGTTTAGGCTGCTGCTGTGTACGAGTGTGACCGTGTGTTTGGAGCGGTGGAAAGAGATGCGGTAGGGTTCAAAAACCTTTTTCGAACGATAAATCCAATCCACGAGTTCCATCGAAAAACTTGAGTTTGTTTCGGATGCATATATAAGATGGCACGATTAAAACGGTTGGGATCGAAAAAGCTTTTTTCGGCAGTATAAAATCCCAACGTGGTCTCCGATCGGAAAGCGGTTGTTTTGTTTTCGATCCACGTATTCGACTGCAGAAGAATTAGCCTAAGGCTTAAATCGGGCCAAACGTGGTTTTTATCGATTCCTTTCATGTTCCAGTTGAACGTTCGCTGCAGAAGGTCATAATCCAGCGCCTTGGAGCGGTATACGGCATGCATCGGTCACTACTGCATTGCATCGATTTCACGCGAGCCAGATACCAGGAGTCAATAAGAGCACAAAACGCCGCGTCCGCTCACACTCCAGCACATCCAGGTTTTGTGCCGATTCAAAACTTACTTTCCTTCCGTATAGTCTCAGGCTACGCTTGGTATTGTAGAACAACATTCCAATACAGAAGTAGTATATTCTAAATGCGGAGGATTGCGCTTGAGCTGGCATCACCCACGCGCTTACCAGGGCATGGTGCAGACGTGTAGACCGCTGTGACAGAGCGAATGTGACAGAGCGAATGTCGCGCAAAGGGTTGAAATCGGGGTTGGTTGATTTACTGTTGAAGGGGCGTTACATACCCGAGTTGAGCGAAACTATGGACGAAAACAAGCGAAATACAATATCGCTCCAATATCTGTACAATTTCCGTTCCAAATCGAATACCCCACTCTTAACTCCGTGATGTCGTGAGTCAGAAATATGTCGGGTACTCCACTGTATGCATTGGACGCGAGTTGGTGAGGGAAGAAAATAGGGGCTGAATTATTATCGTGATAAAAACGCCGGGCACGTGCGGCGGAGTGATCCTGCGTCTGAATTGCGGCAGCTTACGGGCTTGGGACAACCTTGCTTGGTGTGTTGACCCTGTCTACGAGCAGTGGCGTCGACACGCAACAGTATGAGTAGGTTACGTTTGTTTGTTTTCGAACCCGCCGGAGGATATCTTATATTCTGTAAACGCTGCTATTATGTCTGTCTGTCTGTATGTCTGTCTGTCTGTCTGTCTGTCTGTCTGTCTGTCTGTCTGTCTGTCTGTCTGTCTGTCTGTCTGTCTGTCTGTCTGTCTGTCTGTCTGTCTGTCTGTCTGTCTGTCTGTCTGTCTGTCTGTCTGTCTGTCTGTCTGTCTGTCTATCTGTCTGTCTGTCTGTCTGTCTGTCTTTCTGTCTGTCTGTCTGTCTGTCTGTCGGTCTGTCTGTCTGTCTGTCTGTTTGTCTGTCTGTCTCTCTGTCTGTTGTCTAACTGTCTGTCTGTTTGTCTGTCTGTTTGTCTGTAATTTAGTAGCGCTATCCACAGCGGTTCAGCCCTACCTTGCCTCATGGGTAGCGAGGCTGGGCAAAGATGTCGGGAGACATGTCAATGTCAAGCTGTCTGTCTGTCAAAGCTGTCTGTCAAGGCAAATCCAGCTGTCTAGACATACGTCCCCAACCCCCCTGGCAGAAAAAGCCTCCTAATATCTGTGGAAACCCCTATCTATATTTTGCGAGGCTATTTTACTCGTTTGATCAAGATAATTTCAAATCATCGATATTCTGCAGTTCAAGTTCAATATTATCTGTAGATCGGAATCGGAAATATAGCTAAACGCCGAAAAAAAAACATACAGGGACAAAAATCAGTTTATATTTTGTCAGGCGTTTTTCACAAAGTGGGGATTTTTCGATGGTGCCTTCTGTTTTTGCTGTCAAGGCTGTCTGTCAAGGGGTAAAAGTGCTGTCTCCCGACATCTTTAAATCTGGGTGATTAAAACGGCAAAACACCGAGTCCCATGCAGCACCGAGCCGTGGCCGTGGCGCAATCACGACACAGTTCTGGCAGCCATCTAGCGAGCCTAGCTGCTGATTGGCAATTTTGAGTTCCTATTCTGACAGCTGATTGGTTGCCGAAATCCATGCCAGTGGCTGCTAGCTCTTGCTAGAAAATCGTTGCTGAAAAGAGCTACCGACGATCCGCCACACCCGTGGAAGTTAGGGTCCCATCCCTGGACCAAACACCCCTCAATATCTCTTCAACTCCGACCAACCGGGGACAACAACGGCGATTTCAAGGGTCGGCACTGCCCCGCACGGTATGGAAACCCCACCCCCAATAACTAATCACTGTTTGGCAGAGGCTCAGGGAGCCAGCAGCACCCGGAGACGAAAAGGTCCCATCCCCGGATCATAAATCCTTCCATAAATCTACAACTTCAACGGCCCGGGGACGAAAAGGACACCCCCCGCGCTGATACCGCCCCGCAAGATGTGGAAATCCTAACTCCACTCGCTGATTGCAGATTTATCTGGGGCTCATCGAGCCAGCGCGCGGCGAACGTTTTCCCTCAGGGCAACAGCGAGGTCTCGCCGCTGCCGGGGATAAGGATATCACATCCCCCGATCATGAAATGATTCCATACATCTACAACTCCAACAATCCGGAGACGAAATCGGACATCCCCCGGGTCGCTACCGCTCCACAAGGTGTGGAAACCCCAACCCCACTCGCTGGTTGCTGATTTCGTTGATTTGGCTGGGGCTCATATCGCCAGCGCGCAGCGAGAGTTGCCCCATCCCCGAATGATGAATCCTTCCATACATGTACAACTCCAATAATCTGGGGACGAAAACAGAGATCCCCCGGGTCGATACCGCCCCGCAATGTGTGGAATCCCCAACGTCCCGGGCTAATGTACGATTGGCTCGCTTTCATGAAGTCGGCGCGCGGCGACAGTCATCCCTCGGGGCAATGGCGACGTCCCGGCACACCTAGGGATGATAACGTCGCATCCTTGGATCATAAATCCTTCCATACAGTTACAACTCCAACTACCGGGGACGAACACGGACATCCCCTGGGGCGATTCTGCGCCGCAAAGTGTGGAAACACCGACCCCACGGCCCCATTTACGTTTTGGCTGTGGCTCATGGTCGATGTCTCGTCGCACCCGAGGGTGGTAGAGCCCCATCTCTGAATAATATATCCTTCAATACATGTACATCTCCAATAAAAACGGTTTTTCCCCGGATCGATACCGCTCCGCATGGTGATCCTAGTTGTGCGGTTGAGAGTGGTACATTACAGCACACTATTAATTGATGCGAGTACATATGTACTATGTACCATACCAGGAACTTACATACTACTATGGGCAATGCATGGCTGGCGCCGCTGGCGGAGACGTGGCTGTACCGCTAGTACATATTAAAAACAAATGATCAGGTTACACCCTGTGTCGTATATACAACTTCTCCTTTGCTGTGTTCTAGTCTGGGAATAGCGTTGACCATCCCACCATCCCTCGGTCAAGCAGGGGTCGATGCTGTGTCCTGCAATGTCTGGCGTCAATCTTCTACAGCGGGGAGAGAGAAACGCATGGCCAAAATAATAAACCGGATGGAACTGAAAACTATTACTCGTACGTGATCGTAACAACCTAATAACAAAATGCTGTCACAGGTTCGGGAAAGTGTGGCCCTGAAGCGGGGGAGCCGATACCGGCTGGTTGTATCGACAACTCCAACCGACACTCGGCACTATTATACTCATACCCAACATATGTGTACTCGTATATACGTTATACGTATACTCTTAATGAGGAGCTATTGATGCGAGAAGGGCGCTAGCCCTTCGAGCATCAATAGATGCTCTTCCTAATGGGTTGGGTATCTGCCCGTGGCCCTGGTCGCGAACGGACACAAACGGGCAAAAAACAGTTCTGAAAGCTGCCACAGCGTGGCTTTATTTAAAGAATCCTTAATATTGAGGTTGGTCCCTCGCACGTCCCTCGTTCGCTTTGCTTTTGCCGTGCGACGCGTACACCGAACCGATTCAGACGCGCTCGGGACTGATAGACGCCCGCTATTTACGCTTAAAGTTTAGTACTGCTCGTGTCGAAAGCCGTGCCGAGATCGGAGAGCTAGGCGGTAGTGACTGTCATAATTGGTTACCGCAGTGACAATTGTCACTGGGATTTTACATTCAACCTTCGCGGTCTCTCTCAAGCACCAAATCACAAAACAAGCAACCCACACCACGAGCAAATGCAATACCACCACCACCACCACCACCACCACCACCACCACTACCACCGCCACCCCCGCCCCACCAGCCGAAGGAGCACCGGAAGCTGTTGTTGCTCGTAGTAGCTGGTGGGCGTTGGTGGGGTCTTGCTCCCGTTGTCTGGTGATGGTGTTGTCGGGTGTTTGCTCTGTGGTGGCGATATTGGCTCAAGAAGAGAGAGCTTTTACGAAACAACCTTTTCGTCAAATTGAGTCTCTAGCTTTTGATTGAGTCTCACGTATAATTCGAATACGTCAAATGAGCGTGTTATCATAAAAAATTAAACCCCATTGCTTAGTCCCAACAAGGGAATCGGAGACACTTTTTTTAACGCATTTCATTCATTATTGTTGTTCTTGACAGTCGGAACATCGAATACATACAGCAGTATGTATAGTACCTGTATGCAAACATCATACGCACGTACGTACGTGGAAACATGGTTTAACGCGCGTATCATCGTATACTGTCTGCTGTACGAGGTATGCCATATTCCTTCTGCACTAGAAACAGTAGTGTACGCGGATTAAGATGGTAAAGACTAACCGGAGGGATTACTGTTCAGGTGTAATAAGTCTGTATTCATATTACAAAAATCGTAATGCTCTTATTGAGGGCTGGAAGATTCCTTGGGCTCACTGAAAACTAAGTTAAAAGGTCATTTCAATTCTTCAAAATATAATCCTCACATCATTCTATTTTGTCTGCAGATTATTATTATTCTGAACATTCGCAGCCCGTTGTTCATCAGTCAACGCATTACCCGTCTATCAGATTTATCGAAACAAACGCTCTGTTATGGTTTCGATTAAAAGGGTTCAGCTGTTCACGATTAATGCGAGCATTGAAAAAAAAAGCTACTCGCGATTATTAATAGTATCATTATCATATTTGCCAGCCGACAATGTACAGCATGAGCTCAAACGTTGATAACTCATATAACACTCCCGCAAGCAGAAAATCACGGAAACAAAGGAAGTATCAAGTAATACTATAGTAGTAGTAGTAGTAGTAGTAGTAGTAGTAGTAGTAGCAAGTAGCAGTAGTAGTAGTAGTGTAGTAGATAGTAGTAGTAGTAGTAGTAGTAGTGTACAGTAGTAGTAGTAGTAGTAGTAGTAGTAGTAGTAGTAGTAGTAGATAGTAGTAGTAGTTAGTAGTAGTAGTAATAGTAGTAGTAGTAGTAGTAGTAGTAGTAGTAGAGTAGTAGCTAGTAGTAAGTAGAAGTGGGCGGCCGCATTTAAGAAATATTGATTTGGGAAAAATACTCGTACGAGGCTCAGATTAGCACGAATATTAAAACAAATTGGCCGAAAACATAAAACGTTAGAAACTAAATAAGAAATTCAGCCTCGACACATTTGACGTTTCTTAATAGCCACTGTACTATCTAATGCACATGTTTTATAGATGAGGACAAAGAAAAAACCATGAAGTCTCTTCGTGTCGTTTGTCCGCCATGCTCGGCACGATTTACCAGCCCATAATATGAACTGAAGTGCAGTGTAGTATAACAGTATAAAGTATATACCTAAAGTGTACGTAGGTATGTACTACCACAGATACCAGGTATTCGCCATCCGATTTGCGTTTTGCACTCTGTTATCATTTACCAGATATGTTGTCTTTGTTCCATGAGACAAGACGCGGCGCGCAGCTTGAGCTAGTAGGAGGTGTGCCGTAAACAGGCAGCGGTGCTGCTGCTGTGTGTGTGGACTCCGGAGACATCCCGCCGAAGGTCGTTATGTTTGCCTCATAGGCACTACTTACGTATGTATACGATACGACGTATCTCGAACGTGTTTGAAGAAATAGTAGGGCAAATAAAAGAAATACAAAGGAGGAAACGCAAGACGTATAATATGATACAAGTAACTTTTGCGTATAATATACCGCTCATATTATGTTGTTCGTTGTTCGTACCGATACCTGTTGTAGTCGATATTCCGACTGTCAAGAACAATAATAATGAATGAAATGCGTTAAAAAAAAGTGACTCCGATTCCCTTGTTGGGACTAAGCAATGGGTTTCATTTTTTATGATAACACGCTTATTTAACGTACTCGTATTATACGTGAGACTCAATCAAAAGCTAGAGACTCAATTTGACGAAAAGGTTGTTACGAGTGTTCAATGTTTGACTGAAATAACTCCTATTGATAGTCCGGGGTCACAAAATAGGCTAACATACTGCTGCTGTGTATATCAACATCTGCACTGCTGCTGCTGCTGCTGCTGCTGCTGTATAAGGTACTTTTTTTTTTGCATTTTGTTATTCCTTTTTTCACGTATACCTACGTACGTATTTGACCTGCTGAGTACACAAATATGATGCCCTACGTTTCCGGCCGCTGCTGCTGCTTTCCTTCATAATTTTGTTTCATTTTTATACGATAACTTGATCTTGGAACCATTGTACCATTTTTCTTTTTTTCATGTATACCTGTAGAACCACTCTATCACGTAAACTCGTCGGAACACTATATATATAATAGTATACCTGGTACGTTTATTTCAGACAGTTTAATTTTAATTATTTTATTATTTCTTCCCCCACAAGACACACACTTCCTGAATTCTACAGCCTCAGATTGTGTCCCCCTCATACGGGATGTACATCCTACATGAGGACATATATAATGCGTAAGTTGTTGTTGTTGTTGTTGTTTTTCTTCACATTAAACTCGTTTCAGTTGCTAATCCCTATATATATATATATTTTTTTTTTCTTTTTATTTTGTCATGCTTTTGTTTGGTTGCTTGATTGTTGATTTGCTTCAGTATGTTTACTTTCTATTATTTTTCCTTTTCGCTTTTTTCTTTCTTTTCTCTTTTTATTCTCTTGCATGCACCTGGATTGCTAGCAGGGTAGGTCTTGCCTGTCGCATGTACAAGGTTTTTGCGCTGACACGCATCGCTTAATTAACAGTAAATGTTGGTGGGTGGTGTTGGTGATTGTGGGACTACCAGCCGAGGGACCAACCGACCAACCCAGTAAATCTCTCACCCACCACGCACACCAATCAATTACCTGCCGGTCAGTAAAAAAAGGTTTATGTGCTGACCCAAATCGCTTAGAATAAAAAACGATCCCATCAATGACAATTGCAGGAACACAGCAAAAAGAGAAGAGCCGCCAACGCAGTAGCTTAATGCAGTTAGGAGTTTGACCACTTGAAGGC